>CM035109.1:5483230-6083230 GCA_020205505.1 Panax japonicus | reverse complement strand
ACAATTTTTTTCAAAGATCGATCTTCGTTCTGGATATCATCAGCTGAAGATTAGAACTGAGGATATTCCAAAGACTGCCTTTAGAACTCGGTACGGGGATTATGAATTCTTAGTCATGTCTTTTGGATTGACTAATTCTCCTGCGGCTTTCATGGATAGGATGAACCGAGTATTCAAGGAATATTTGGATCATTTTGTTGTTGTCTTTATTGATGACATCCTCATATATTCCAAAAGTCGTGAAGATCATGAGCACCATTTGAAGCTGATACTCCAAAGGCTTCGTGAAAACAAACTATATGCCAAATTGAAAAAAATGAGAGTTTTGGCTTGAGGAAGTAGCATTCCTTGGCCACATGGTGTCAAAATAAGGAGTGTCTGTTGACCCGGCGAAGATTGAAGCAATACAAAGTTGGGAGCAACCGAAGTCGGTGACCGAAGTACGTAGCTTTCTGGGTTTAGCTGGTTATTATCGGAGATTCATGGAAGAATTTTCTCGAATCGCTACTCCATTAACTCAGCTGACTCAGAAAGATATAAAATTCGTATGGAGAGTGGAATGCGAGAAGAGTTTCCAAGAGCTCAAGAGGAGACTCATTTCGGCACCTGTTCTAACAATACCATCTGGTACGGATGGATTTGTTATCTACAGCGATGCTTCAGGCAAAGGGTTAGGATGTGTTCTCATGCAACATGGAAAAGTCATAGCCTATGCCTCGCGACAACTTAAAGATTATGAGAGGAATTATCCTACTCATGATCTAGAGTTGGCAGCAGTTGTTTTCGCGCTAAAGATCTGGAGGCACTATCTATATGGGGAGAAAGTGGAGATATATTCAAACCATAAAAGCCTCAAATATTTTTTCACGCAAAAGGAACTCAACATGCGGCAACGACGTTGGCTTGAGTTGTTGAAAGATTACGACCACACTATTCAATACCATCCTGGAAAATCGAACGTGGTAGCTGACGCGTTGAGTAGAAGATCATATGCAGGAATGAGTACGATGATGTCAAGTATACGCATAGAGCCAACTTTAATAGAAAAAGTTAAGGTTGCTCAAGCCACCGACCCGGAGCTGATGCGTATGAAGAAGAAAGTTCAAGAAGGTGTTATTCCGGAAGCGAGAATTGATGAAGAAGGAATACTTCGAGTCCACTCCAGACTTTGTGTTCCTAACGACTCTGATTTGAAGTACAAGATTATGATGGAGGCATACAATACACCATTTGCAATCCATCCTGGAAGTACTAAAATGTATCATGATTTTCGACATACATTTTGGTGGAACAATATGAAGAGAGAGATTGCAAAGTTTATCAGCAACCAAGCATTAATAGAAACAGATGAAAATTCTCAGCACACAACTCCAACAACCAAAGCATTAACAGAAACATATATTCTTCATACTAGTCCATGAAAGAAAACTAAAAATTTTGCCTTTCATTAAGGTCCAATAGATAATGTAGGTATTATATAATTTTCTAATAACCAAAATTCATCTACTCCATAGAGAATGATTAAAGGGGTTACCCAAATAATAAACACAGTTTAATTTAGGGATTAATTAAAGGGGTTGAAAACAAAAAATAAAATAAAAATACAAGCTTGAAATTAAAAACCCTACCTGATTCTCATTTGAGTTCACAAGCCGGTGGCCGATGGCAGGTGGCGATGGCGGTGGCGACGGCGGCGGCGGCGGCGGACGACCTCCTTCTTCTCTTCTCCCCCTTTCTCCCTCTTCTCTCTATTTCTGAGCTCCCTCTTTCCTTTTCCTTCTGTGACGCCCCCAAAATAAGGAATACATCATCCATCTTCAGTCGCCAGATACATGGTACAGAATTCAAATACACTTAATAATACAATTGTCGTGTACAATACGACAAAACATAAACTGTGAGTTTGAATACAAATATTGTCTACTAGAGAGTATACAAACTCAAAAAGAGTCCTCATTACAATTATTATCACACTATTTCACAGAATAGTGAGGACTACTAATGCACCATCTAGGACCATCACTCCGTTCCCCGACTCGTCCCAGCTATATTCTCATTTTCTGAAGAGAACAGTGAAAGAAATGGTCAGCTCAACCAGCCCAGTAAGAAATATTATGACTAAGATAATGCAGAATAAATTATCGTTAGCCTTCAACAGTGTTAAAGTGATAAAATATAATAACTATCAAGTTTAAATGCAGCGGAATAAGCAATCCATTAGAAGAGTCAAATAGAGAATAAAATCTACTATCTTCTATGATTTAAAAGGTTTTTCATGACTTTTATCGCTGAGACTCAGCTTAATAAGTAATCCACATCATCAAATCATCCCTGCACTACAGGCCAAGGATATTCTTTAGTATCACAACCACGAATTATCCATGCATTACGGCTAAAGATAATCATGTTTTCATCAACGGTCCTGATCATGCAATAAAATAATTCATCTTTGCACTACGGCCAAAGAGAATCCATAGCCATAATCATACCAAAAACTGTCCATCAATGCACTACGGGGCAATGAGGACTTTTTCCACATCATTTGTATCATTACAGTTATGATTATACCGAATAATCCCTGGGCATAATCATACCAAGTCCATCTATGCACTACAGACCACAGATGACTTTCAACATAATATAAACATGAGGATGATGACAATGATATAAGAATTCAATAAAAACAAGTTCAAGAATTAATTTATCCATAAACTAATAACGTCCACATTGTCAACATGATACTTCTTTGTAGAGTAAAATTCAAGAATGCTCAGAAGAATATTTCCATAAAAAGATACTGGATGAAGCGCAAATATCAAGGATATTCCACTAATTTCATAGAGTATAGAAGTCAAAGTTTTAACCAACTGAGTATAATAAAGAATGAAATAACAAAAAAATCACCATGCATGCGATAGACCGCACATGCAGGTTATTCCAACAGAATAATAAATAACGGAACCAGGTCCGGCGTAAAAGCACAGACATGATATTCCAACAGAATAATAAAGAATGGAACCAGGTCCGGCGTAAACTCACAGACAGGATATTCCGACAGAATAATAAATAATGGAACCAGGTCCGGCGTAAACGCACAGACAGGATATTCCAACAGAATAATAAAGACGGAATCAGGTCCGGCGTAAAACGCACAGACAGGATATTCCAACAGAATAATAAAGAATGAAATATTATAAGAATTTCACCATGTATGCAGTACTTTGCATAGACAGGTTATTCCAACATAATAATAAATAATGGAATAACATAAGTTCTCTTCATGAATACAAAAGAATAACACACCTTACGAGTACAATAAATAATATTTTCTACCTTAAGAAGAAGAATACTAGATATATAAGTAGTGAAGTAGCAGAATACTTTCTTCTTTCTCTCTATAGTTTATCTCTCTAGAGTTTCAGTGAATTAGTAAGAAAATAATGAAGGAATGAACTTCTATTTATAGAAAAATGGACTACATAGTAACTAACTCATGAACGGTCCAGATTGATTTACTTTAATCTGACGGTCCATATTTAAAGCAATTTTTTTTAATAAAAATATAATATATTCTATTTATAATCTAATAAAATGAATAACTTTATAAAAAATTTTACTATGCAAATACTATGCAGATACTATGCAAACACTATGCATAATAAAATATAATATATTCTAATTATTGTCTAATAAACCAGATAACTTTATAAAAGTATTCTGTTTTATATAAAAAAAGATTTTATTATGCAAAACACTATACAGGCACTATGCAAATACTATGCATAATAAAATATAATATATTCTAATTATTGTATAATAAAACAGATAACTTTATAAACGTATTCTGTTTTATATAAAAGGATTTTACTATGCAAAATACTATGCAGACACTATGCAACACTATGCAACACTATGCATAATAGAATATAATATATTCTATTTATAGAATAACTTTATAAAAGTATTCTGTTTTATATAAAAAGATTTTCTGTATTATTACATTAATAATATCAACAAAACTGAGTGACTTATCACGTAAGCATCAATAATTAATATCGTGTGCTACTATGCAACCACGCGTATTATTGTACTTTTACTACCGAGTAGTTCAACAGTATTAACGGTAAAACTTCCGCCGTGATTTTCATAAAATATTTTTGTTGTTTACTCAATCCGATAATAATTCCGTTGCGGGGTCCACCAATGATTGTGCCATTGCACGAATATTCCCTGATAAAACAAATATTTCTCGACCAATCGAATATAATATGACAACTTGCATACTTTGCAAAATTTATAAATATTACCCACAACTATAACATTATCTCAAATCCACACCATAATATAAAAAAATATTTCGAAAAAATTAAATCTTTATTCATAAAATCTGGGGTCTCACACATTCTGTCTGTTGTATCGAGCGAATACCTGATACTGATAACATTAAGTTTGATCAGCGACCGCATGCGGTCACTACTTAGAAGTGGTCGCATAAAACCTTCGCGCCAACTCTTCTTGCCAAATTTTGGGAGGCAAATTTGTGTTAGCGACCGCATGCGGTCGCTGATATAACATAGCGACTGGATTAAATCACGGCCGCAGATGTCGGTCGCTATTACTAAGATAAGTGACCACATATGCGGTCGTTGATATTATTGGTCGCTGTTAGGCTTTTTTCTTGTAGTGGGTGTCATATATAGCTATAGGGTACGGATCCTTTATTCCATTATAAAGACCTCCCTAGTCGTGCTCGTCTCCACCAACTAGCTCAGGACATCGCAGCTGGAGCCACCACAGAAGAAATTCACCGCGATGCGCGACGAGGTGGTCCGGATGGTGGTTACCTAACACTTGGACGCTTTCGGACCGCTGTTGAGTCAACCCTCGACTACTCAGGTATCCTATTCATTTTAAATTTCAGTATTCTGTATGTTATTTAATTTTCATTTTTTTGCATATTTAATTGTATTATATATATAGACTAATGTGTTATATTTTTAATTGCATATTTCAGTATTCTCTATAAATATTACGTATAACAAAATATAATAAAATAATATATATTGAGGTTAAATAATAAATGAAACTAACTATAAGCATAATATTAATGTTTTAATCAAATATTTTAAAAAAAATAAAAATAATCACATATTCAATGTAAACTATTGAATTTAAGAACTTAAAGAAAATTTCCTTAAAAAAATGTTGCTCACGAGTATCGAACACCAAACCTCTCCAAACTAGAAACCTTACATTCCAACGAAGCCACTGGACCAATTACATATCTTGTTAAAACTTATGTAACACTAATATTTAAATCACCTATCATCATTTCTATGCATGTAAAGATGATATAATACACTTTTTGGCCAACTGTACTAGGAATTGTTATAATAATAATAATAAAATAATAATAATAATTGTAATAATTATTATTGTATTAATAATAATAAATTTTAAATACTTAAAATAATAGTAATAATAATAATTATTAAAATACCCTAAAATAATATAAAGCAGTTACAAATTAAATACCCTAAATATAAAATTACATTCAAAGTTTTTTTAACCACTCAATCAAAATTTATTTTTATTTTTTTGTACTAGTCACATGGGTATCAATATTTTTCGAATAAAATTTAATATTTTGACAGATTTTTCTTTTTATTGCTATAGAACTCGATCAAGTTAAATTTAAATTAAAAAACCATGGGTAAATATAAGAATCAATATAATAAATTACAAAGATGAGTACAGTAGCAAATAACAAATATTTATAATAGAAAGATTTGCCATAGTTCAATGATTAAAAATAGTCACTACAATTACAATTATTTTTTTAAAAAAATAATATATTTATCGTTAAATTTCATAATAAAGTCATATTACAACTAAACTCTAATGGATAAGATAGAATAATGATATGTGAGTCCTTTTAATTTTTTTAATTCATATATTCATATACATTGACATTTAATACAGACAATTTGTCGGATCACTCTTCTTTTAATTTTAATTATTATTTTAATTATTATTCACTACAAAAAATAAGGTCATTGCCGACGGCAAGTGTCGTCGCCAATGACCCTATTGCCATCGGCAATGAGGTCATTGGCGACGGCACTGTCCGTCGCCCTTCCCGTCGCCGTATGGGTCGTCGCCCCGGCCTCCCGTCGCTCGCCGTCGGCAAGATGGTCATTACCGACGGTGTCATTATCGACGGCTAACCGTCGCCAATGACTCATTGCCGACGGCATGGCCGTCGCCAATGCCCCCGTCGCCAATGACCCACTTAAAAAAATATTAAAATTACAAAATTCCCCTGTTCATCTACATATACATTGTACCTGTTATAAACTAAGAAAAATAAATAATGACAATATACACATATCAATAACAATCATATATTTTACTATCAACAATCAATTTAATTAGATACAAAACTCAAATTTGTACAACTCAAAAGCTAAATACATACATGAAAGTCAAAATATAAATATAAACAACTACTGCCCAAGATCAGGAATCTCTGTCCCATCACCTCCGGTCCCATCGCCGGTCCCATCCTCCATAGTCTCATCAGCATCAGCTCGGAGATCATCACCATCTCCTCCACGAGCATCACCTGTGCCGCCATCTCCACCTCCACGAGTCTCATCAACAAGACCCTACAAAATTAAAATATTAATACCGGAGTCCCCAAAATAGATCATATTTAAATTATTTTAGTTTGTGTTCTACAAGTGTTGTTCAGTTTCGCAAACTGGGCGATAACTCGATCTCCGTATGCCGGAATCGAGTCCCGTCAGTTGTAACGCGTGTTTAATACCTACACGGTGCTGTGTGTGTGTGTTTGTGTGGCGTTCGGACGGACGATGCGGGTTTCGGGCTCTTTTTCGGCTTTTTGCCTAAGTCTTGTTCAGTTTCGCAAACTGGGCGATAACTCGGTCTCCGTATGCCGGAATCGAGTCCCGTCAATTGTAACGCGTGCCTAATACCTACGCGGTGTTGTGTATGTGTTTGCGCGCCGTTGGGACGGACGATGCGGGTTTCGGGCTCTTTTTCAGCTTTTTACCTAAGTGTTGTTCAGTTTTGCAAACTGGGCGATAACTCGGTCTCCGTATATCGGAATCGAGTCCCGTCAATTGTAACGCGTGCCTAATACCTACGCGGTGCTGTGTGTGTGTTTTCATGAGGTTCGGACAGACAATGCGGGTTTCGGGCTCTTTTTCGGCTTTTTGGCTAAGTGTTGTTCAGTTTAGCAAACTAGGCGATAACTCGATCCCCGTATGTCAGAATCGAGTCCCGTCAGTTCTAACGCGTGTCTAATACCTACGCGGTGCTGTGTGTGTGTTTGTTTGGCGTTCGGACGGACGATGTGGGTTTCGGGCTCTTTTCAGCTTTTTGGCTGAGTGTTGTTCAGTTTTGCAAACTAGGCGATAACTCGGTCTCTGTATGTCGGAATTGAGTCCCGTCAGTTATAACGCGTGTCTAATACCTACGAGGTGATGTGTGCGTGTTTGCATGGCGTTCAGAAGGACGATGCCGGTTTCGGGCTCTTTTTCAGCTTTTTGGCTAAGTGTTGTTCAGTTTTGCAAACTATGCGATAACTCGGTCTCCGTATGTCGGAATCGAGTCCCATCAGTCGTAACGCATGTCTAATACCTACGCGGTGTTGTGTGTGTGTTTGTGTGGCGTTCGGACGGATGATGCGGGTTTTGGGCTCTTTTTCGGCTTTTTGGCTAAGTGTTGTTCAGTTTTGCAAACTAGGCGATAACTCGGTCTCCGTATGTCGGAATCGAGTTTCGTCAGTTGTAACGCATGCCTAATACCTATGCGGTGATGTGTGTGTGTTTGTGTGGGGTTCTGTGTGTGTATAATGGTGTTAGGGTTTTATCTTAGGTTTATCTAAGCAATACAATTACAAATTACATAAATTAAATAAGGAAATACAGAATTTAATTGTTTTTACCTGTCGAATATGTGGTGGGAAGATGTTGGCCAAGACAACTGCACACACGTGGATGGCCTCCTCCCGTACTACACCCATGAGATCATCAACGGTAGCTGTAGGATCGATAGAGTCGTGGACAACCTCCTGAGCCAGCTGATAGATCCGCTCGCGTGATGGTGCGCCTGACTGCACAACACCGCTCGACATGCACCCCTCTATGATCCGCCGGAAGAAGTCGTCGGATAATGAAGGGTCGGCGCCTAATCCACTTGCACCACTACCTCCAGTGGGTGGGCGTCGTCGAGATCTCGCAGCAGGGACTAGGGTGTAAGCTGGGACATGGGGAATGCTTACAACTCTACCCTTCTTCGGTCCCCCTGTAGCCTGCAGCCAGTCCTCTATCTCCTCGTCTGTACGCGTAGACTCGTCTACTGGAGTGTCACCTCTCTGGCTGTTCCGGGCCACTACAAGATCTTCGAACCGTCGCTGACAAAAACCACATTAGTGGATAATACGCAAAGTATAAAATGAAATAATATAAAAGAATATCCGAATTTAAATACATATTAAATAAGAGAATTAAATAACTTACAGCAATGCGTTCTGCCTCAGGTGAGATATAACCACCGTCACCTTTCTTTTGGTGGGCGTGCCACCAAAACTCCAAGAGGGAGGGTGCATGCTTTAAACTCACCTCAAGTCTCTCCCGGTACAGGTCGTACGACTGAGACCCAATGCAGTGTGGGAGACGACTCTGCTGTCGGGCAGCTGAACGATGTGCCAACATCTTCTTGAAGGCCTCGCCGTCCCAAATGCTGCACATCTGGTCCCACACTGCAGCAGATATGAAATCTGGCCGGACATCCTTAAGTGTCTGTCCATCAGCCATCTTCTTCTGGGCCTTTTTCTTCCAGTCGTAGACCCACTTGTGCCAATTCATCTCTAGGTATCTGTGCAGAACAGTCATGCCATGGGCTTCCTGCCTGTCCTCAAAACGATAATATCTCTGCACATTACACATTAAGAAGTTTAGTAGACAACATAAATCAAAGAGATAACATAAATCAAAGAGGTAACAACATATTCAAATGTCTAATAAAACTAGCATATGAATGATTGGCATCCTACCTTAAATTCGGCAATAATCAACTGACGTGTACGATCATCCACATCTGCCCACCTCATCCACGGGCTTGAGAATCGGTTGCGGATGATCCCAAGCAACGTGTTCCTTGGCGTGGCGTCAAGGATACTACAATTGAAATTGCAAATTACAAAGAATATATAAGAACTAAATACTTATATTATAGTAATATTATATAGGATTATGAAATTACCTATGAGTCCCAACACAACATATAAAAGGCGCCTGAGGGGGGATTCCCTAGCAAGCCACGTGCTAGTCCCCGCGGAGGCCTACGTCGATCACCTATGTATTGAAATACATCAATATTTATATAAACGAATATAATGCCAATACAATATAAAATAAAAAATAATAAGGTGTATCCCAATAACATATATAATTATACCTGACGATCCCGCTTGATCATCACGCGTAGAATCTCCACGGCCCCCACGACCTGCACGCCCACCACGATCGTCGTGTGGTGTGCGCGTCATATGTATGTATACTGTCAACTAAAAGAATGCAATATACAGTAAAAGAGGGATAACATAGAGGATAACATACAGATACAATTAAAAGAATTCAACATAAATAGTAACCTACATACAGATACAATTAAAAGAATGCAACATAAATAGTAACCTAAAAAGTTACAGCATAAATAGTAACCTAAAAGGATACAATTAAAAGAATGCAACATAAATAGTAACCTAAAAGGATACAGCATAAATAATAACCTAAACTGACACAAATAGTACGTACTCCTAAAACAACTCAACACCTTATTTAGTAGATTAATATAAGTTGAAGATAATGATTGCACTACTACAAACTATTACATTTGAATACAACTAAACTGACACAAATAGTACATACTCCTAATCATTTATATCGTCAAAGCCATCAATATCAGAATCGTCATCTTCAAGCAGTAGATCTTCACTATCATTGTCATCACCATCTTCGTCGTCTTCAACGATTTCTTCAATTATATTTACCTCCTCAACAACATCATCTTCACTTTCGACAGCGACAACATCATCTTATTCTTCACTAGACTCACTAATAATTGTCACGTCAGCAGATGTGACACTAGTAGACTAGACTTGTAAAGGTTCATCGTCTGGACGAGGAGTTGTGCCTTGAAAACCACGGGCTTTGGTGGTTATAACAGCATGCCATGGGTTTGCAGGAGTCTTAACACTTCGCGCGTAGTACACCTGTGTCGCTTGACTTGCTAAAATAAAAGGCTCGTCCATACCACTCATCAGTCTTAGTTTTGACTTAACATTAACAGTCACCTGTCCTGATTTTTTATCTACTTTAACTCCATTCTGAACATCAAACCAATGAAAATTGAAGCAAACTAATTCTTTATGACCCCAATATTTAAGAACGACAACTTCTAGCAATCGTCCACACCAGTCATCCCAAATGTTATCGTAGCAGCTACCTTTCACCACAACACCAGAATCAGCAGAAGCGACTTCCCCAATATCGCAACACTTA
This sequence comes from Panax japonicus, assembly GCA_020205505.1. NCBI lineage: Eukaryota > Viridiplantae > Streptophyta > Magnoliopsida > Apiales > Araliaceae > Panax > Panax japonicus. The sequence continues at coordinate 6,072,638 of CM035109.1, read as the reverse complement.
AATCTGTAACCGTTGACAATGCAACATGTATAAGTATCTACAGATATTTCGGGGCCGTCGGCTATAAGCTTTAGTCGATTGCCAACTAACTCATCTGTGAGGACCTAATGTACATTAACACAACATATTCTAAAGTTAATTACGCCATAAGAATAAGTCTATGATGGTAGATTCATTGAACGTTTAAAGGTTAGACTTACATGATCCTTAAACCATTGCACAAATTCTCCATTTCTCAAATTTTTCAAATCCTCGTCCGATATACTCGGATTCGCTTCACGTACTTCAATATCATATTGACTGCAACACAGTTATATACTCAATATGTTTGGAAAGGAACTTGACACAATTACACCAGACATATATAGTTATGACTACTTACTTAATGTATGGCGCTACTTCATTCATGTTGACAAGTGCATACAATGTGGCAGCTGCATACTCACCATCGGTCAAGAATCCCTTTTTTTACCGCCGAATGGGCGTACAGGATGACTAAAGGCAGTTAATACTCCATTTTCCTCGTGCGCAACAGCCTGATTCCGACGTAAACTATTGTGCTTCGTATGAACATTCGGCTCAAAGTATAACGAGCAGAAATTAACAAGTTCCTCCATAACATAACTTTGAGCAATCGACCCCTCTACACGGGCTCTATTCTTCACCTTTTGCTTTAGACGTCGCATATACCTATGTGATATATAGATTAACAAAAAAATAATGAACATTTTACCGTATTAAAAACATTAATGTCATTACCTCTCGAATGGATACATCCATCTATATTGTACGGGACCACCAAACTTAGCTTCGTATGGCAAGTGAATAGGTAAATGCTCCATTGAATTAAAAAACGATGGAGAGAAGATCATTTCTGTAACACCCCAGTCCCACATCGAAAGATAGGGGGAAAAATTTGTCTGCATATAAGGAAATAAAGTTACTACCAATAGTACCTTCAAGTCATGACCTTTTGGGAGCCTGTGGTGGGCTAGATGACCCAAGAACATACTATTGGGCCAGTGGTTTGAGGCCTTATTTGGATGGATTTGGTTCGATTCGGACTTGGGATTTGACCCAAGATTTGTTCCAGACTCGGGATTTGACCCGGGTTGTTTCATATGGTATCAAAGTCAGGTTCTCGAAAGCTCGGGTCGGGTCATCCGATCGGGTTACCGGAGGTGGGGACACGAAGGCTGGTGGTATTATCCCACAATGGAGAGATGGAGGTTCGGAGGTGGGGACACGAAGCCAGTCGGTATTATCCCACAATGGCTAGAGAGGAAAAGATCTTTAGGCCGTGTGTGTGATCAGTTCTGACGGGGACGTCAGAAATTTAAGTGGGGGAGTTTGTAACACCCCAGTCCCACATCGAAAGATAGGGGGAAAAATTTGTCTGCATATAAGGAAATAAAGTTACTACCAATAGTACCTTCAAGTCATGACCTTTTGGGAGCCTGTGGTGGGCTAGATGACCCAAGAAGATACAATTGGGCCAGTGGTTTGAGGCCTTATTTGGATAGATTTGGTTCGATTCGGACTTGGGATTTGACCCAAGATTTGTTCCGGACTCGGGATTTGACCCGGGTTGTTTCAATTTCTAACTTGCACATTATTTCCACAATCTGCATCTCCATTTTATCTATGTCTTTGACCTGAAGCTCCGTCAAGCATAGATCTCTGAAGAAATTAGAAAGCTCTGTTTGTGCTTCAACCACACGTTTCGGTAACAAGTCGATAAATGCCACAGGGATTAGCTTCTGCATGAATACGTGACAATCATGACTTTTGAGACCCCGAAACTTCAGCTCTTCAACTTTACAACACCTTGTTATATTCGAAGAATATCCATCTGGGAGCTTCAGTCCACTGATCCAATTACAAATCAATATCAACTGTTCCCTGGTCAAAGTATATTCCGCTTTAGGCGTTACCGTCTTACTACCCTCCTAATACAGCCACAAATCTTCCCTAATGTTCATTTCTACCAAATCAAGCCTCGACTTGTTGTTGTCCTTTGTTCTACCAGTGGCATCTATGACTGTATAAAAAATATTATCAAATACGTTCTTCTCAGTATGCATCGGATCTAACAATGACGGATGCAGAGTGTAGCCCAATAAGGCAGGTCAAAGCACATGGATCTGTGTGTCCAGTTGTGAACCTTACCGTAACCATAAGCTCGCTCTAATCTGTGATTCTTCCCTGGAGGTGGAAACTTCAAATGACTAATCCAACTCAACACTGCTGACCCAGAAAGACGGCCAGGTACTTGACGTTTCTCTGTTTTTCGATTGAATTGTCTACTCTTCCGTCGATAACGATGTTCAATCGGCAAAAACTGTCTGGATGTTGCGAAGAAACTCATTTTCCCCCCATGTTTGAGCCGCACAGCTTTAACTGACCCCATGCACATGGGACATGATAAGCCACCATGAGTCGACCATCCGCTGATCATTCCTAACGCCGGGAAGTCATTTATTGTCCACAGTAAAGCTGCCCTCATGTCAAAGTTCTGCTTAAGAGATACATCAAAAGTTTGAACCCCTTTTTCCCACAACATCTTCAACTCATCAACTAACGGCCTGAGGTATACATTGATGTCTTTACTCGGACTCTTATCACCCGGAATCAGTAAAGGCATGAACATGTAGGGATCTTTCATGCACATCGAAGGCGGGAGGTTATACACCACAATAATCACTAGCCAAGTTGAGTAGGGCTTTGTGTAAGGCCCGTTAAACGGATTAAACCCATCTGTAGCAAGTCCAAGCCTAACATTGCGAACCTCTTAAGCAAACGAGGGGTGCTTGTTATCAAAATTTTTCCACTCAAGCCCATCTGCCGGGTGCGTTAGTTGACCTTCGACTATGTCCCGTGTATAGTGCCACCTCATATCCTCGGCGGTATGTATTGACATGAACAACCGCTGAAGCCTCGGGGCAATGGGAAAGTAACGTAAGATCTTTCTCGGTACGTCTTTTCCCTTTTTCTTGCGCTGTTCACAGTATCTACTTGTACCACAAATATCACACGACCTCTTATCTCTATTGACATCACCGTAATACAACATACAGTCATTCTCACAAGCATCAATCTTCTCATACCGTAGATTGAGCCTTTTGACCATTTTCTTCACATCATAGTACGACTCCGGTAACTTATTGCCTGCAGGTAAACACTCCTTCACAATGCTCAACAGTTCATTAAAACCTCTCTCGCTACAGTCATGCTCATTCTTGAAGTGTAAAAACTTAGTCACAGCAGATAAAACGGTGTGTTTTTCGTGCCCGTCATACAGTGGTGTCACTGCTTCATGCAATAACTCATAGAAACCCTTAGCCCCCATCATTCGGCTCTTGCTCGACGCTACTACCATCCATGTCTGTATTCCACTGAAAGCACGAACCAGCAGCTTCGACTATCATGTTAGTACAGTCAAAGTTTTCGTCACATCTAGATTCCGGTTCTGATTCATGTTCATCCAACCAGGTTTCCCCATAATAGATCCATGTCGTATAACCCTGCTTGAACCCATATGCAAATAAGTCGCACATGACATCACTCCTTTCCTTTCACACTTCATTCACACACCTCTTACAAGGACATCTGATCTCATCGCCTCTGACTTGCTCAAACGAGAAGCTGAGAAACTGTTCAACCCCACTACGATACTCAGAGCTAAACACACTCCTATCAGTGGCTACCCTACATTCCATCCAACTTCGATCAACAGACATCTCGGACAACTGTCTGCTATATATATGGAAAGTTAGACAAACACAATCAAGTCTCCAAGTTAATGTATATGCAAGCTTATGAGTTTCCTAACTTCATCTCCCACTCTAACGGGTCAGGCTTCTATCCCATTCTCTGATTTGTCGCCTCACTGATGCCAACAACTTGAACACATCTTTACATTTTTCAGAATTTTCGGCAGCACCTCCCCATGGTCTTCAAGTACATGAAATAGACTAACACATCGTAGACTAAATATGCACCCGAAGAACATCAAGAGATATATACTGATCGAAAATTCAAAAAATATAAATACGTGCTCAAGTCGTTAACACCGACCTAAGTGAGATCGAAACATACAAGAACAGTCCCAAAACGGGGACTATTTGCGATTCACTCCTACTAAGTGAATCTCAAACGGGTTTCTAAGCTTCCTAAACTATATGACAATATATATGCACATGTCAAGTATAATAAATAAATTTCTTGACCCACCAAAAAATTAAGATTTAGAATATGCTTGCAATTGAATAACATGTCTATATGTTAAATGTACATCGCTCTAATCAGTTAAAATCAAATCAAATCTCTCCACAACAAACTAATTTTCGTCTGTATGTTAAGAGAAGACATGCAAATATAGATACAAAACGTTGTTGTGCATTTGTGAATTTGTGATATAATGCATATGTGAATTGAGCACCTAATTAATAAAGGGGCAAGATATCAACAAACTAAACCAACAAATCAAACTAAATTGTTGGACCTAGATATATCTAAACATACTTAATGGAGAATGAAGCAAATTATGATAAATCAACATCTTATCATGGGAAAAATATTACAACGTAAACTTCAACATTGAAGATTATCACAGATATAAATGCAAATGTAATCACAAATTTAATTAAATGTAGTCACATTTACCAAATTTATATCACTATTAATTATGGGAAGACAACTTATGATATAGCTAAAGTAGAATGAAACTATTAACACCAAATCAAATATATACTCACTATTAACACAAACCTATCAATAAAAATGGAACTATTAACACAAAGGGACATAAAAATCAAATGTATATCACCATTACCATATATAAAATCACATCCAAAACTTACAAATTAGGAGATTAATTATGCGGAGGAGAGCAGCGCCCACTCAAGATGTTGTTATGTACTGCAATCCTAAATCAAAACAAAATAAAATTTACATCTTAATTATAGAAAACATAAATTAAACCCTAATTAACCTGACAATATTAAATTACAAATAAAAGCTTTAAGAATATGTAAGTTTAATTAACTTACTAATTGAAGCTTCAGAAATGGAGAACCAGAGAGAGGGCCGACGAAAAGAGGAAAGAAAGTGGGAGAACAGTGGCCAAGAAAGGGGAGGAAGAAACGGGAGGGCCAGGCGGTGGGAGAGAAGGCACCGGACGGTGAGGAAAGAGAGAGGGACGGAGACGACGAGGAGAATGATGGAGATGGCGACTGCGAGGTAGGACAAGACGACGGCAACAGGAAGGGAGGGAAGGAAAATTCAAGCGGGAGAAAGAAAAAGAAAAGCGAGAGAAGAGAAACTGAAATTTGGGGATTAAATATAACGTCATTCTCGACGGCTATTATTGTCGATATTGAGCCCATCGCTAATGCCTCTTTCTCGACGTTACATACCGTCGCCAATTCCCTTTTCCCCATCGACCCTCACTTTTGGCGCGTGCGCGTAATGGCATCATTGGCGCGAATAAGGTTTAGGAGATCATTGCCGACAGTAGTCATTAGCGACGGCTATACCGTCGCAATCAATGTCATTCCTGACGGCGTTGTTCCCGTCGCCAATAGACCCGTCGGCTATGACACAGATTTTTGTAGTGATTATAATAATATTAATACTAATAATAATTATTATTATTACAATTATTGCAATTATTGTTATTATTAAAATTATTAGTAATAATAATAATTGTAATAATAATAATTGTAATAATCATAATAATTAAAATAATAATAATAATAATTAAATTAATAATAACAATAATAATAATAATTAAAATAATAATAATTATTTAAAATTTTAATTATCGCATTGGTAAACACTTTTGTCTTGTGAACACTTTTTAGTTTCTAACATTGGTAAATGCAGGCATGCAGCACCATGACTTATTTCATGGCTGACAAATCTCTGTTGAAATTTATATCTCAATATATCATCTTATGTATTTTGTTCCAGTCTTAATACTGACGGGGCTTTGTAGGATTAGTACCATAATAATAATAATAATAATAATAATAATAATAATTATTATTATTATTATTATTATATTATTATTATTACTTTTATTGTTATTATTATTATTAGTACTATTATTATTGTTGTTGTTGTTGTTATTATTATTATTATTATTATTATTATTATTATTATTATTACTTTTATTATTATTATTATTATTATTATTAGTACTTATTATTAGTATTATTATTATTATCTTAATTTAAGACAACATGTTAATAGTCGTTGCAAAAAGTTGTATAAAATATGCAACGAAAAAAAATGTTGTCAATGAATGTGGTCCATATTAGGCAACGAAATATAGCAACAAAAAAACTTTCGTTGCCTACGATGAGGAGAAATCAAGTGGTTATAAATTTTGCAACGAATTTCTAACGAATTTTGTTTCCAAATTTTGCAACGACTTATGAATTTCGTTGCAAAAAGTGAAAGTCTGACACAATCTGCAACGAAGGACAAGTTTCGTTGCTAAACATACACTTTTAGCAACAACTTATAAAGTTGTTGACTGAAAAATCGTTGCTAAAGCCTCATTTTTAGCAACAAAAAATTTTTCGTTGCCCACGATGACGAGAAATCAAGTGGCCGAAAATTTTGCAACGAATTTTTAACGAATTTTTTTCCCGTCAATGAATTAGCAACGAAATTTTGCAACGATTTATTAATATCGTTACAAAAAATGAAAGCATGATACAATCTGCAACGAAGGACCAATTTCGTTGCTAAACATATACTTTTAGCAACGACTTATAAAGTCGTTGCCCGAAAAATCGTTGCTAAAGGCCCATTTTTTTGTACTGTCACGAGCAGAGGGACGACGTCGATGACGATTTTCATACGCCAGAGCAGCATCGTCGACGTCCACCCGATGATCCTCCTCACACTGGCGGTAGTACTACTGGCTTGATTTAGTTTAGTTGATATTTGACATTTTTGTAGTTTAATTAAACCTTGTATATAATTCATTTTTGTATATATTATAGAGTATTGTGCGTAGTTCAAGAGTATTTTTGTATATCTTATGGAGAATATGATATATTGTGGTTAATATAGAGTATGAAAATGTTTTTTGTTGGACTTGTATGTAAACAAAAGTTATATATGTTAGACTTATATGCATGTGATTGGAAGATTATTATTATGTTAACTGTACTGTTGGAAATATAAACAGGTTTACAGGTATAAAAATGTGGGTTAAAACCTAGGATGTTGCCAAAAATAGAGCAGATATTTAAAAAACTCCATATCTTCGACGGAAGATGGTAAACTCGACGAAATTTCGTCAAAAATAATATCTTTTACATTTTACAGGATGTACCACGTGGCAGCTTAATACCGACCGAATAAGATCGACGGAAGATATTCGGTCGAGAATAGTCTAAAATTGATGAAATTTTCAATCGATAGCATGTTGGCACGTGGCAGCCTAAATACCGACCGAATACTCTCGACGGATGTTATTTGGTCGAGGATAGAATAACATCGACAAAATATTAATTCGGTCGACCATATGTCCATCGAAAATAGTAATCCTCGACAGAAATCTTGACGGACTTAATTTCGATGTGCTTAAACCGGACCAAAATCCCCGACTGAATATTCTGTCGGGATTAAGGTATCCTCGATGGAATATCCTTAACCTCGGCGGAATATTCCGTCAGAAATAAACCATTTTCTTGTAGTGAACATCAGGATACGAATGGTAAAAGGGTGTTTACTTTGGGGTCGAATTTGCAATTAATTCTTTTTTTTAGTCAGATCTATCAATCAAGATCTACAGTCGAGTTCAAAATTGTTCAAACTCGTTCAATTTAACATTGTCAAGTTTGGGGTTAGGTTCAACTCATTCAAATCTAAATGTCCAAATTTAACTAGAAATTATTTTTAAGTTTTGGGATTATTTTGGATCAATCCTGTATACAAAAAAACAATACAATTAAAATTAAAATTGACTCTTAAATAAATAAATATATATATATATATATATATATATATATATATATATCAACGGTCAGGATCAAGAGCATTCTCCTTAAATATCATTCCTCCTTAAATATCATTCTTTTATTAAAACTACGTCGTTTTGGAGGGACGCGGTGGCATTTTTGTAAATACAATGTCACCGTGTCCCTCTAAAACGACGTAGTTTTAATAAAAGGATGTTATTTAAGGAGGAATGCTATTTAAGGAGAATGCTCTTGATCCTTACCGTATATATCAATATATATATATATTGTTAATTAACGGCTTAACATCAAAATTCGTCCACCAAGGGATAGTTCCAGTGTGAAAATAAGTACATACTGAATAAGGTTTAACAATTGAGGCTTAGTGCTCTAGTGCTGTAAAATAATATAGATGTGTATCTGATGATTAGGGTATAACTTTGTATTTCACTACAAGAAAAAAACTTAATTCTGACGGAATATTCCGTCGGAATTAAGCCTATTCCGTCGGAATTAGCATATTTCCGACGGAATATTTCCTCAGAAATTCAGTCGTATTAAAGCTCGTCGGGAATAAGTTTGTCGAGAATTTTGTTGAAAATAGTTATTTCCTATGTTTTCAAACAAATTTATGCCCTAGCTACAATATCCAACACAAACAAATATCTAAGATAAACAAAGAACAATATTCAACACAAACAAATATCACAAAGATAGTCTTGTACTAATCTCTTGAAATCAAATATTACAATATTAATGGAGATTGGCTTAAAAGTTAGTGAATATCCGAAGCTAAAAAACATTATTAGTTGGCATGACATGCCAATATAGTTGAGCCTCACTGAAAATAAATATGTTTAACAAACATTATTGTGTTATTCTATAACACATCCAATCTCAAGAGGAACACATCCATCCTAAAAACCCCACCCACTACAGTCCAATCTCTATGTGATATTTCTTCTTTCTTTTTCTGGAACAGATGGGAAACATCAACTCTTTTCAGCTCGAATTTTCCATTCCAATAACATGATGCATTAACAATACTTCTATAGTGTCCTCTGCATAAAAAAAGTAAACTGCTCTATTTGGGTCCAACATCATTCTTCAAGTTTAACACCATATATATATGAAATATGAACAAATAAAGATGTCAAAACTAGACTTTCATATTTTGTTCATCCACATATATATACCATTGTAATAATACAATGTTTGATACAGTGGGGGGGGGGGGGGGGGATGGGGGGGTATTTGTTTTGATATTATACCACCTTGTTTGGGAAGACGCAATATATAGGAAGGCATGCCACCTTTACGTGATTCATAGTCTCGCTCTTCTTCAAATTTGATCTTAAAATAACTTCACATCCATTCAAGAGAATAAGACATGATTGCATTCTAAAGAGAACTGCTAAAGTATAAACTCCCTTTTCCAAAACATTCTTCTTGCAAATTGCGATAAATTTATACTGAATTATAATTGTGAATCTTATCAATATATTAAATTAATAAAAATTATAAGAAAATCTCACTTATTATACATCTCTCTAAAAAAGTTACCACTAATATTTATTTATATTAATAAAAATTTAAAAATCGACATAAATATTCATAATATATATTATTTTCCTTCCCAAAATCACGTATACCAAAACTCCAACTTGTGGTTTGCCAAAAAAAGAAATAATTAACAACAACAAAAAGAAGAAAAATAAAAATGAAATCTAGTTGTATTTTTTGGGGCCTAACATTTTAATTGTATTCTTATACGTACGAGACCAACAAACAAATCTAGTCTAGTCGAGTCGAGTCGCCTTCATTTAATTTAATATAATATATTTGTATCAATTAATTAATGTTAATTATTTTGAGTTCTCTTGAGAAGAACACAAAGACAAAATCTCTTCTAGCATCATTGTGCCGCTCGCATATACATTGTACATCAAGTGATCATCCAATGCTTGGTCAGCTGGATTCGAAGGTTTAGACGACGTCGTTTCCGCAGCTATATCTATTTGTGGGAAGTCCTCTAGTGCTAAGGGCGGGTAGCAAGCTTCTTCATATTGCATGTTTGAATAGTTTGGAATATGAATATCCTGCACACAAGTTACTTATTTATTTATTAACAATATACAAATAAATATCATTTAATATAAAGAAATAAATTATATTATAACCAAGCAAAGATAAAGAATTAATAAACTAAATATAGATTAGGATTAATTAGGTGCACTCTCTGACCTACAAAATTAGAGATATATTTCTAAAATGATAATTTTAAATTAAAATATATAAAAAATTACTTTTTCCAAATTGATATATATCTGATATTATATTTGTATTAAATGTAATAGTGACGACATGATAATTAATACTTAGATTAATTATGTTCGGTTATCAACATTTACCGCAGTAGCTTTACAACATGCAGTAACATCCAAGAATATTATTAATATATATAATTTTGAAAAAGATTTTTTTTTAAAAAAATAAGAAAATAATTTATAATTTTAAAACAATTAAAGAGATTAATAATTGAGGGTAAGGCAGCAATAAATAGCATGGACTAAGCTTTTTGTAATGGGATGTAAAAGATGTTGGGATGTGAAAAGGAATTGATTTTGTTGTAGCAGCATGAGGAAATTAATTAAATCAAGAGAAAGAGGTTTTAGTCAGTCAAAAGAATTTATAGAAATTGGTGAAGATAGAGAGAGATTTGAGTAGTCGGTCTCGTCTATGAAATTTTATGCTAGCTGCTGCTGCTGCTGCTTCTTCTTTTTCTTCTTCTTTAGGAAAAGAAGAATTGAAGGCTACTTCGATTTAATTCTTCCAACTTTTGTCATTTTAAGGTCATAAAAAGAACTCAAAATGTTCTGCTCTTTGCGGACCATTTCTAGCCCCTAGTCAGTCTTATTTCCTTTAGTAATCTGTTTGGACCGTTGAAAAAAAAATTAACTAAAAAGCAGCAGTAGTATACTGTTTGTGAACTAACTAGTGACGACGCAATAATTGGTAATTAACAGTAATATATATATATATATATATATATATATATATATATATATATATATATATATACATACACGGTCCGTCTCTAAAGCGAGCCTTAAAGAGCGAACCAAAGACGACTGGTTCGCTTTTTAAGGCTCACTTTAGAGCCTCTCCATATACATATATATATGACACAATATTAAACAATACTAAAATTAAGTAATTGAATACTTCAATTCCTAATATCTGTGAAATTAAAATTGCAGTGCTACACTTATAATATCATTCAATGAAGGAAATCCTATACAGGCACAGTAATCTCAGTTTGAATTTGGAAGTTATACCCCATTTTAAAATAGTACGGGTAATTATTTTCTCAATTTTAAAAATTAGATATAGTTTCCAAAATTCAAAGATAATGGAATCGTACATCATGTAATTATTTTATAATTAAAATTAAAAGTATATTTTTAATTTTGAAACGAGTAAATACCAGAATGCATGTATATGATCTAATTATGGGATGGAAGTATCAGTACGTAGTTAGTGTGCTTAACATGCATGCATGGGAAAAGATTTTAATTACCTGAAAGATATTTGATGATGGGCAGTTGGCAGTGTAAGCATACATATGATCAGCTGAACTGTTTGCTTCATCTGAGGCAAATGGAGCTTGTAAGCAATCCGTTACAGTAGTACCACCTCCTTCAAGTGGTGTACCTTCGGTGACATCTGAATTAGACGAAGCATCTGATGGAAATTTGGAATAATCTAATTCTGTGGAAATTCCGGTGAGCCCATTTTCTTCCTCAGTTAATAATAAATGCTTGTCGGATTCATAAACCGATTTATTATTTTCAGAAACTTCATTCATCTGTTCGGCCTCTTTACTACTACTTTTGGGTATGTGTATTGCCTTCTTGAAAACTCGACACAATGCATAAGAATCCTGTCAGTGCAAAAGCAAGTTCGATTTGTTTAGTCACTTTCAAGATATATATATGTGTGTGTGTGAATGTAATTAAAGATGGTAGAGAAAGCCCTAATTATAGAAACAATTGAAACACAATCTTAAAAGAAATATAATTTAGAAAAATAAACTTTTTTCATTATGATTGACTACAGTTGCAAATACAAAACAAAAAAATGTTTGGAATGTTACTCAAATTAAAGCAATTTTCTTCACTTAGAGTTGACTGTAATATATATATATATATATATATATATATATATAGTACCGATTCATAGTTAATTTTGTAAGGATAAAATTATCCTTATAACAATCGCCCAATCGCAGATGTGACATATGAAAATAATCTCCGTTTGCATTTTAATATGGAGGAGCATGCAGAACTAAATTGTGAATTACAAAAGTGACTAAAATGCCCTCTCCAGGCTCCGAGTTTAGTTCTGAAGATGAGACTTTATCTCTTCTCCTAATAAACACCAATCATATCCTTCCCCTTGCCCCCACGATCCTCCCAATTTCTATGTTGACAATAAAAGAAAAAATGTCATCAAATTTGAGGTTTTTCCAATTCCTCCATTTTCCTTTCTACTTTTCTCTATGTATTTATTCATGGCGATTGTTTGTATGGACTTAAAAGACTAAAGAAAGTGAGAATGGGAAGAAGTGATGAGATAAATCAAAATATTCTTTTTACAATTAAGACGTAATGCATGGTTTAGTACGTACTTGTCAAACTAATGTAGAGAAGTTTTTTTATTGATCTAAACTACTCCTATGATTCAACTACATGATTGGTTAGGATTGATTGAGAAATCATAAATAGTATATTGGGTATGAATAAGCTTTCTTCAATTTTACACACACACACACACATATATATAGATAGATAGATAGATTTACCTTCAGGGTTGCAGCATTGGTAGTTCCATAAAGGGATTCAGTAAGGCGATACTCATGCATGACCCAGTTGGTTCTGATGCCATGGGGTGCTCTTCCTCTGTAATAAACCAGTGTCTTCTTCATCCCAACCCCACGCTTCTGTGACTGCACCGACCGATCTTTTCCGGTTGCTTTCCAGTATCCCGCTCGCGTTGCCCGGTTCGTTCTTGAACCGTTTGGGTACTTTCGATCCCTTGGGCTATAGAAATACCACTCCATATCTTTGCTGGGTAAGTACGACTTATCTGTCATAAATTCACGTTCAGATTAGTTGGAATACTAATTGACTGAAATGATCAAAAGAAATACTTCAAATAATTTTTTAACAATGACGACCAATACATATATACATATATATATATAATACAAAATGTCAGACGATTATTATTCAGCTAGCAACTAACTGTGAGTATAAATCATTCTCGTATGATAATATATATATATATATATATATATATATATATATATATATATATATGTACCTGGTAAATCCCATGGTTCACATTTGTAAAGATCAACCTCTGGAATGATTTGAAGCTCAATGGGGTGGCCTGAAATTTTACGATCAAGATAATAAGCAACAAGCTCCTCATCAGTCGGATGAAATCTGAATCCAGGAGGAAGAGTCATGGGTGCCATTAATTATAATTATATATCTATTTGAAAACACAGTTGATATATTTTTATGATCAGTGTGTGTTTTTGTTTTAGAGAGAGAGAGAAATGTAGAGTGAGAAGGTGAAGGCGATCGGCTTGTACGACATGCAACTATATAGCCCACTGTTGGTGTCAACCAAACGGAAGTAGGCCCTTTGATTTCCTATCTATTACATTCATGCCATTTAGCTTTAATTAATCACACAGAAAATAGTAATGACGATGGCTAAAGCTAGCTAGCTAGGTTTTAGTGTCAACCTAATTATGGTATATTAACATTGCGATTGGAATTACTTCCTTTTAATGTTATTCATATGATTAATTAATCCAACAAAATTTCTTTTTTTAGAGATTGCAAGCGCGATTAAAAATCTTATAAACTAAGTTAGTGCTCAAGGGCAGTGGCGGAACCAGGGGGACCAGGGGGGGCAGCTGCCCCCGGTAGGGTGGCGGCAGGCGGGGAGGTTAGGCTGGGCAGCCGCCGGCGGCCGAGCACTGGACAGTGACCGGCAGAGGCGTGAAGCAGACGAGTAGAGCAGACTGCAGAGTACATTTCTTCAGTTAGTTTTTTTTTTAAACTAGCATGAAACGACGTCGTTTAATTAAAAAAATTAAATTTTTTTGTTTTTATTAGGTCTGGCCGTTTCTTATTTCTTAACCCTTACTGCCTTACACAGCTACACAGACCCAAATGTCTCTCTTCCTCTTCCAGTCTTCCTTCGCAGTTCGCCCCTCGCCTACACTGCACAGATCCATTGCGCCTGGCCGCCTGGCAGTGCTGCCACCGCCGCACGCCGCTGTCTACGTCGCTCGAGCTGTGTCGCGGTCTACTGCTGCAGTTGAGCTGATCTGTTTGGACTTTGGTAAGTAAAATAATAAAAATTGATTTTATGTTAATTTAGGAATACTTGATTTTCTGTTAATTTAATTGATTTTATGTTAATTTAGGAATAATTGATTTTAATTGATTTTCTGTTAATTTAGGAATAATTGATTTTATTTTTAATTATCTAGATTAGCTAAAATTTGTTTAATTTCTGATTTCTTAAATAATTGATGAATGCTTAAACTATTATGAAATGTTTAAATTGATGAAATTATTGATTAGCAATTGATTAATGTTTTCTGTTAACTTGTATGCTTTTACGGTATAAATCAGTTAGCTTTTGACTGAATTAGTGACATGGAGTATAGTTGTTAATGTGCGGAGTAATAAGGATGGCGAATTCGGGTTGAAACACAAAAAATGGATAAGAAATCTGATTATTAAAGTGGCGCACATAACATGTTCGCTAAAAGTCCTCTTAGGAATGTTTTTGCTAAAAACTAGGAATTAAGCAAAGTCAAGACCCAAACTATATACATATATGCTTTATATAGCTAATTAAAGAGCTTGGGCAAATCGAATCATGAACAGGCATTTTAAAATCAAAATAAAAAATTAGTGAGTCCGGTCATTTTTGGAACCTCTTATGACCTGTCAAACGAATCTAAAAAATTAGTGTG
Source organism: Panax japonicus (assembly GCA_020205505.1). NCBI lineage: Eukaryota > Viridiplantae > Streptophyta > Magnoliopsida > Apiales > Araliaceae > Panax > Panax japonicus. Next base: position 6,057,593 of record CM035109.1, on the reverse strand, counting down.
TCCGGTTGAAATTTTTTGCCCCCCCTACAAAATCGCTCTGGTTCCGCCACTGCTCAAGGGGGAGCAGTATATATGGATGCTCTCCTCTTTCGAAAGGACTAGGAATTAAAGTTGGTGTAAATATTTTAAGTTTTATTTTTTACATGTAATTTTTGACTAATTAATTAAGGATTAATTAGAAATGTTGCGTCATTCTTCTTGTAGTGGCAATGTTGTTATTTGAAAGAATAGCATGGGCAAAATTGGGAAATTAAATTTTATAGTATATAATATGATTGGGGGGAACTTTAGCTTTAGAGAAGAGTGAGAAATTAGTGTGAAAACCCGAGAGAGGAGGATAAGAAGCTTCTGTCTCTGCTTTTGTCTGCTCCCAAACTAACAAAACTCATAGGCCCCATCTTCAAAGGCTGCGTGGGCCACTCACCCTGATCTCTTCTCCACTGTCCAGTCACCGCTTTAGAACCCGCAATAGGAGGAGGAGGACGAGGCCTCCGATTAGAATATTTTATACATAATATTAATTATATTTACATAAAATAAAATTAGAATGAATTGGTCTACTTAAATGTGACATATAAAATCCAAACAAAATACATAATATTTTTATTTTCTATAAGTTTTAAGTTATGTTTATTTATAAGCAGAGGCGGAACTAGGGGGGGGGGGGGGGGGGGGGGCGGGCGGGGGCATCTGCCCCCGGTAGCAGCGGCTGTCCAGGGGGAGGGGGGAGGGGGGAGGGAGGGGGCGGGGGCGGGAGCTGGGGAGCAGCCAGCCAGTCGGAGCACCTTCCGTCGGATTGCTTGAAGGCGATGACAGACTGAGGCACTGAGCGCCGAGTCGCCGACCATTCCGGTTGCGGTGGGGTTGATGGCCAGCATTTTTCACGAAAGGTAATGGACTACTTCTTTCACCGTCCCTTTTCCTCTTCTCTCCCTAAGATTTGTGTATTAGGTACAAGTATATATAAGCTGCACTTTATGTGTTTGATAAAATGCTTGTGAGAACTGTTGATAATAACTGTCTTAAAAAGGGAGTGCAGTCAAGCCTAATCCTTGTGTTGGAAGCTTAAAGACTGTTTTGGCAACTTAGTATCATACCTTGTCAAAAAGGCTTGAAATGGGCATAAAAGACTATCTTGGACTTTAAAATTTGCTATATTAACTGTTGTGTGCCAAAATGGCTGTTATGATATATTGTTGCTGTGCTATGTTGATGTGTTGACTGGCTGTGAGCAACATCCTTGTGCTATACTAACTGTTAGTGCAATAGGACTGGACTGGTATGCTGTGCTATACCACTTTGGACTGAAATAGTTAGTTTTGACAAAATGCTGTGGAAGCCTATTTTGAAAATAATGATACCTTGTATGCAAGTTTTTAAATTATGAATATATAGTATATATCATGTTCTGTTGCTAGTTCTGTTGAATATATAGTACATATCAAATTATGAAATAGTTAGTTCTGTTGCTATTATTATGGAAATAATGATACCTAGTTCTGTTGCTTAGCTTTTGTGAAGTTGTTTTTGGTGTTTGGTCTTGGCATAGTGTAGCAATATTTTTAAGTTCTTGTTTTCAGTCGTTGGGGTTTTCCTTTGTTATATGATAAGTATCGCAGGATACAGTTGTCTGCTCTCACTCGTACAACCGAAAGAAGCTCTTCAAGCGTCAATAAATAATTTTTTTTTATTGATGTATTTTGCCCCCCCTTAAAATTTGTTCTGGTTCCGCCACTGTTTATAAGGATTATATTTGGGATAAAATTATTAATTTTAAGTGTCTTGTTTGTTTTTAAATTTAGACTTGAAACTATTAGTTTCGGAATTATAAATTAGCTTAATAGTCTTGACATTATAATTATAAACCCAAAATTATAATTCTAATTCCGGGATTATAATCCTAGTAGGAGTATTATATTAATAGTTTTAGAATTATAATCTTATAAATTATAATCTCGGGATTATAATAATTGTAAACAAATATAATCTAGGTGTTTTTTTCTTTTATATATATATATATATATATATATATATACAAGTTGGATCAAGTCCGAACTTCCCGACGGGAGAAAATTCGAACCTTTTTTTTTGTTTTTTTTTTAAAAACAACTAAAAAAATAAATAAAAAATTATAGAACTGAAATTTTTTCATAATACAATATTTTGGACGTGATTTAAATACCTATACCAAAAAATAGTGGTACAGTCTGCACAAACTGTACCACCATATTTTGTTATACGTATCCAAATCGCACCCAAAATATTGTATTATCAAAAAAATTTAATTCCATAATTTTTTATTTATTTTTTTTAGTTGTTTAAAAAAAATCCGGATTTTGGTCCGATTCGAGAGTCCGAACCTGATCCGGACTATATATATATATATATATATATATATATATATATATATATATATATATTTGTGTGTGTACTCTAACTATAAAATTAATTTAAGGGGTGGGTCCCTGAGGCACATCTTTTAGCCTTTGGTTATTCTATTTGATATCCCAAAGGAGGAAAACCACTTTTATGATTAAATAGTTGAAGCCTGAAGGGTATAAGAGAAGCCCATCAGCAAGTGGACAAGTCTACCTGTCACACCGTCATAATCTGCTTTATCTTTTTATATATATAATATTTCATTTTCCTATGATTAATAATTATTAAATATTAATCCAATATTCTAGCCAGCCCACTTTTTCTTTTCTGTCTTTTGTTCTACTTTAAAATACTCATTTTTCATGTGGGTAAAGACATACTAATCACTTTAATGATTACAATCACAATCTTTGACTGTTCCCTCTCTCTCTCTCTCACACACACACACACAAAATCACACACTATGACGCAAACAACATGCAAATTTACCACTCATAAACAAATTAACTGCAAATAAATGGGTTAACCAGAAAAATGTCTCTCAAAAAATTTTACTTTTTAACCCTAAAGTAAAATCTTCCTTAATTACGTTCCTACAAGTTTAATTTTTTTATAAAATTTCACTCCTAAAATTATTGACGGGAACGTTCTTATATTTTGTACATTTAAATACACATTTGACCCATTCTAAACGTATGAATATAATAATATAATTACCAATAATTTTGGACATGCATTTGAAGGACTCCAACCAATAATTTCTTAAATTAAAAGGACTTTACAGTTTAGTGAAAATTTTAGGGGAACATAATTGAGAAAATTGATACTTTAGGGTAAAAATGAAATTACGATTGCAATTAACCCGCAAATAAATTAAGTTAAAGCAAAAATAAAATAAAAGAATGGTACTGTTCAGTCTGTTGATCTGCAGTACAATTAGATTTTGGCAGCTGAAGCTTTAGATCCCATGTGATAAGATTGTTTATATATATGCATGGGCAGGTGGCTTGAACAAATATATTTATGCATGGATTGGCTCTTAACTTTATTTGCTTTCGATCTGTCTTTAATTTGATGGCTTTATAGTCAAGTTTTATTTTATCCTACGAATATTTTTATGGTAGCAACTTAGTTAGTAATTATGTGAGTGTGGTCTAGAGAGAGAGATTCAGAATTTTACCAAAAGAAAGAAAAGTAAATAAAGAGCTAGAGATCGAGTTTGGAAACTTTGAAGGGTATTTTGGCGAAAGACCCTTTAGTTATTCTTTTACTAACCGTCGTCCTGGTGGGATCACTTCCAATGTGACAATGGCACATCCTAGCTAGCTAGCTAGTTAGAGCAAATTAATCAACTCAAGCTGCTTGAATATGAACTTAATTAATCATTTGGTTACACTTTAATTTAAAGATGATTATAAAATTATTTAAAAGGTTGTTGAGCATAGCTCTGGCGAGGAATAAATTAACTGTAACACTCCGGTCCCACATCGAAAGATAGGAAAAAATTTGTATGCATATAAGAAAATAAGTTATTATCAATAGTACATTCAAGTCATGACCTTTTGGGTGAGTCTGTGGTGTGCTAAGATGGCCTCATTTTGATAGATTTGATTCGATTCGGACTTGGGATTTGACCTGAGTAAAACGTACAATAATCAAGAGAAATTTTAAGAAAAACAATTTATGCATGATATAAAAAATTTGAATTTGATTACGGACTCTGCTGTCGGCCACAAATTAGTTTAACTCTCACTTAAAATTGTACATAATACAGTGCAGGATATTCTACTTATGTAATGTGATATAAGAAACCTAATTCGCCTTGAAAGTGAAAATTTGAGGACGCTACCCTAAACTCTCTGCAGTTGTTTGTTGCGGCCAAAATAATAACATAGATTATGCTTGTGGGGGGACTTATCAACACTCTACTTTATTAATTACCTTTTGAGTAATTTTATAATTACCAATTAATTAAAATTGGATCAGGCCTCACCAATAATAGAAATGACTCCGAATGCACAAGCATAATTAATATACAGTTGTTTGCCGATAACTAGGAGGGGTTACAAGGGTAATTTCTCAACCCAAATTAACGTAAATGTAACTCAACTTTTGAACCAAACACATAATTTGTACATTGTGTATTACTTCTTCCGTCCCGGAATAAAGTTCTTATTACTATTTTGAGTAATCTCATGTTAAATGTCCACTTTTCTTTAATAATCAAATTTTTACACATTTTTTCCTATTATGCTCGTAACATTAAATATCTCATATTTTTCTTATTCTAATTCTCTTTCCATATATTTAATGACATTATTATGGTCAATTTTGTCATTTTATTCTTCTTTTTAATATACGTGAAAAGTCCCCCGCGACTTTTATCCTAGGACGGAGGGAGTACTATTTTGTTATTCATACTTTTTAGTATCATTATAATTGGGAGATAAGGGTTAAATTAAATAGTATAGTAAATAAAGTAAAACTTGATTCCAGCGCCAATCAATACCTACCGATCTTACTGATCACATAGCTAATTAGCTATATATCTAATGTATTTATATATGTATAGGATTCTTTCTGATGCATGCAGTCTTTTCCTTCTTTTGTTTCATTTCCCAACACTCAACTCAAGAGCTTATTCAAGTTTGAACAGCAGAAAGGAGATCAGGAGAGTAGCGACTACATGCATGGCAATGTGGCATGGGATCAGTTGGTTCTAAAGCCGTGAAACCTTTAGGTTTGCGGGCGGTGTGTGGGTCACTCATTGGCTGATCGACCGATGAGCAACCGGCCAGCCAAAAATCTAATTAAAGCTAACATAAACTGTTGGGATTCCGTTAGTATATATATATATATATATATATCTTTCAGTCATGTAATTATGGGTGGGCTGCTTTTGATTTCAATCAACATCAAGAATATGTCTCTTTTTCTTCTTCATCATTTTTACTTTCTTTTTTTTTAAAATCCTATATGTTTTGGTGTGATGCACGGAAAACAATCGTTAACCTAAAGATAAGAAAAGGCCCAATCTTTTCTTCTGTAGATAGTGGATTAATTACACTTTACTTAATGCTTATTAATAATTATAAATTAATTTGTGTTAGATTGGGAGATATTGCATTGAAAATATCATTAATTTGCTTTATAAAAAAGTTATTTTCACACGTAATATTTAAAGGGTTAAGTTCAGATGACCACCTGGGGTTTGGGCGGTTTCCCAGTTAACCACCTGTAGTCAGAAAAGCTACATTTAAACACCCGACTTTTGAGTTAAAGTGAAAACGTTACCTTTTTCATCCAATTTAACAGTGCGTGTATGTCAAACGCCAAAAGCGCGTGAAAAAGATGTAACACGCAAAAAAAGACGAGTAAATGTCCGAAATAGCCCCTTCTTCTTCCTTCAAGACATTCTCTCTCCTCACTTTGAGTGTTCTCAGTCGATCTAACGAGCCGAGTTCCTTCCCCATTCGAATCTTCACAAAACTTCTCCAAATCTGAAGAGTCCTCAATTCTTTAGATTTGAAACAGAAATCGAATGGCCTTAGTCAAAATCGAAGTTGAAATCAGAAGAACATCGAAATCAAAAATCGAAGTTGAAACAGATTTGGAACCCACTATTTCTTCAGATATGGAGAGTCCTCAGTTCGTAACTCTTGATCCCCTAAGTTGGATGGCCTTAGTTCGTGACCCTTGAAAATCGGAACCTTATTCACAAATCACACTTCGATTCGGTAAGGGCTCGACCTCGGCTGATTCCTAAGTTTTTGCGATTTGGTATTTTTTCAGTTGATTTTTTCACCAGCATGCGATTTGGCTGCAAGTGTATGGGCTTGACCTTCACAAATCATGCGATCGTTTTGAATGCCATTGATTGCAGTCAAGCTGTAGTACTAGATGATAATGGTGATGATAAGTCGAGTTTGGAGATATTGTAACTTTTACAAGGTGTGATTTAGCATTGAATTAGATAACAAACTGTTATAGGTATTCAATTTTTACTGGGATTCCATCTAATTATTGAGGATATGCATTGGGGCTGCTTATTTAACTTTCGGATTTGGTATTGCTTTCTCTTGGTTTTTAATTGCATTGGGCTATTCTGACTGATTGATTTGATCAGCTTGAAATTTTTTTGGGTTAGAGATAACTGCAACAGAGGCTAGGTAGTTCAGTTTGGGCAGCGCACACAAGGTGCTCGACAGTTCGCCTCAGTGAGTCTTAGAATTCATTTTGGCTCTCTTTGGCTTAGTTGCGGTGGCGGCTAAAAACGTTGTGGCATTCGCTAATGATGTATTGGGATTGGTTGCCAAGAATGATGAAAATTATGGGAAGAATAAGTGTTTGGATGACCAGGAACTTGCGTTGCAGTTGCATCATGCACTGAACAAATCACCAAGGATTGCAAAGAACTTTAGCTCGGTAAATTTAAATTGTTTGGATGTTTGGAAGATAGGGGATTTATGGGAAGACAGGGGTATGGGCCAATAGACAATTGAATGAGAATCCTGATGGAACAGTTTGGGAACATTCACTACACGATTACACTCTGGATTGAAGTATTATCGGAGATGAGATAAGCTGAGCCACAAGTTGCATTCTGAGGTTTATAAAACTCAAGGTAATGGGAGTATGACTATTCTGTTTTATAGCAGACACAATAAAAAGTGTGATCGCAATTTATTGAAGTATGGAAGGAGGGTTACAAGCTCAGAAGCAGTTTCAATGGCCAGTCTCTGTAAGTTTTTAATTTGTATAGACTTAACTGAGGAGATGAAGGAGATAACAAAGAGAATAAAGAAAACTTGAGGAGGTACAGCTGTGAAACCTGTTATAAGATAACATCTCTCATTGCATTAAGCTTGTGAACATTTAAACTTTGTATCTCCACCCTTTCCTTTTCATTATAGTTTGCATTGAAATTTGATGTGTAAAACTTTTCATGTTCTTCTTATTTGAAATGTAAATTGAATTAAGTTTTAGTCTGTGTCATGTTGAATGCCCAAATGTATTGAAACAGAGTAGCTGGGTGAAGAAAGCAGAGTAGTCATTGAAACAGAGTAGAGGGTAATTAAGTCTTTATCCAATTTAAATAACAGAGTTATGACAGAAAGCATTTTTTCACTTTAACTCAAAAAGTCGGGTGTTTAAATGTAGCTTTACTGACTACAGGTGGTTAAGTGGAAAACCGCCCAAACCCCAGGTGATTATCTGAACTTAACCCATATTTAAATGTGTTAAGTTTACAATATATCATTAATATCTCACATAGTATAAATTAAACTTAATTCACTTATAACATTCACGTGAGAAACTAGTAAACTTTAGTTCTTAAAAACATGAGTCATCTCATTTTGCTTTATAGTTTAATATTATAAATGATGTCTTAACTTGATGATTAAAATTGGGGTTCATAAAACTAACATTCATAAAATTAAAATCTAATTTAGCAAGACTAATTTTTTAAATCTAGGGGAGGTAGCTCCCAATCCTAATTTAGATCGAGGGGGCAAACGTGATATATGTTAAGTGAATTCGTATTGTGTTGTAACATGTTGTAGCTATTACACTAAATAGGTCAATAAGACTAACACTACTCATTAAATTATTTATCAAGATCATTAACACTAGCACTAACATGTTTATTAATTGTGCTAATTAAATGTGTCGACTCATTTCATGCGTTTAGTAAAAAATTGCATTTTTTAAACTAATAAAATATACAAAATATTCACTTATTTATTGAATAATAATTTCATCACAACAATATATATTTAACAGAATACAAAATAGCATGCTTAAAAAAGTAATTAAGAAAGTTAAAAGCCAATATTTAAGGTAAATTATAAGTACATGTCATATTTATTTTTTAATTATTTTAAATAAATGTGTGTTGGGTGTGTTTTTTAAGATTTCGGTAGACGTAAGATAGTAATACCTAAGGTATGTGGTCAATACGGGGTGCTATATATTGACAAAATAGTTGGTATATATTAGGTTCAGTTAGGATCGATTTGGGGGGACAGGATATGTGTATATGACAGAATTGAATAAGAATAATCAAAAATGAAAATTAATATTTATCAGAAAGTTACATGCATATAACCGCTGGTTGGTTCCTTGACTAGGAAGTGGCTTACTATCCCAGCCAAAAGCATGTGGAGGGCACAACAATACTTGAACTGGCATCAGAGAGATCATAGAGAAGAAAAGCTCTGAGGATCAGAGGATTTAGTGATGTTGACCTTGGTTCATCATTCATGGCTCCTCTCTCTCTCTCTGGTCTCCTCTCTCTCTCTCTACCTTCTTTTTTCCTTACCTCTGTACGTATAGAGAAGATGATCAAGGTTAGTGGTGAATGAATAGTGAATCAATCTCTCCCGGCCATAAATCGAGTTCTCCCTTCTCTCGTGAACTAGCCCTTTCACTCTAATTCTTCACATGTATATAGGCTACGTGTCCCTTCCCTCATAACTCACATCCTCTCTTTAGGCTAAGCCACCCTTGGGTTTTATCCAGGGCCGGCCCTGAGTTTTTCAGGGCCTAAAACGAAAAAAAAAATTTGGGCCCTTTGTGAATTGCTATTGAGATAGGTATAAAAAACACTATAAAATTTCTCTAAACAAAAGAATATAAATACGAAAGAATAGCAAATATAATAACAGACTTTTTCAATATTTTCAAAGCATCATTCAAAACACTAAAAAATAGAAAAAAGGGGCCCTAAAAATTTTTGGGCCTAAAGCCCGGGCACCTTGGGCTTTAGCCCAGGGCCGGTACTAGTTTTATCTTAGATCAGATTAAATATCTCTTTACTATTCACTAAGATATCCTTTTATCTCTTACCTTAGGATTCTCCCTAATAAGCCCCTAGGTATGTGGGTTTAAGGGAAGTTTGGAGGCCACTCTACTTTAGTTGAGGAAAATATGCTTCCTATCATTTCACAGTTTAACATCAACCCTTCTTCCCCTTTAGGTTTGCCCCTACATCCTCCATGCTTGGAACTTGCTCTCCATCCATTCTGCCTTGGGATGAGCTGATTGAGCCACGCAGGCCTCCCTGAGGATGCTTCACACCCCTCTACCCTTATGAAAAATAGGTTGTCCTAAGAGAGTTCACATGAGGCCCAAAGTGATCAGCCCGGCCTCCCTTCTGTTTGAAAAAATTATCTCCCAAATATTGTTATCTTTATAAATTAAATGGATAAAATATCAGTATATGTCAAATAGATTAAATTTGCAGTTTTACCAAAATAATAGCAACTGCAAGAAATAATGAGAAGAAAATACGTACATATATGCACGAGACACCAATATTTTACATGGAAATTAAAACCCTCTAAAACTAAGAGGTAAAAATCATGGGACAAACTGACAAAAATATCTTAATTTGAGTACAAACTCAAATTACTTCACCACAATAACTATGTGATGGAACTCAAATAAAACACATATTAATTTGAACTATATTTTTCTTTATTTTTCCTAAGCTTCAGTAGAATCTTTCTCACTCTCTCTCTCCCTCTCCCTCCCCCTCCCCCTCCCCCTCCCCCTCCCCCTCCACTACTAGAAAAACAAGAATACGTGACGAAATTTTGTGACAGTTTTTAAAAATCATCACAAAAGATAGTAATTTGTGATTGACTTTTTAAGCAATCACAAAATAATAGTATATATGATGGCTCTTAGTGATGACTAATTTTGCCATCATTGTATTATAATTGTGATGGTCATGTCAATCACACCAATTTTTTTACGCAAAATTTTTTTTCTTTTTGTGACGCACTAAGTCATCATTTATAAATATACCTTTTTCGTGATTGCATTTAAGCTATCACTAATATTTTAATATAAGAAATAATCAAAATAATATTTTATGACGATCGTGACAATCATTAAAAAGCTAGATTTTTGTGACGACTTTTATTTGCAATTACAAAAAAGAAGGTATTTTGTGATGGAATTTTCAAACCGTCACAAAACAAAACAATATATGATGGCTCTTAGTGATGATTAATTTTACCATCATTATAGAGTATTTGTAACTGTCATTGCAATCACCAAATCTTATTTGAAAGTAATTTTGTTTAGTAAGTCAACTCATATATGTTTCCTTTTATATTTTGTTTTAAAATTATAATCATGATCTGGACTTTGGTGTAGTGGTAATACTCGTTATTTAGTTTGCAAATGGGAGATGGTTCGAATCCTACAAGTATCATTTGATACAATTAAATTAATATAGTGAAATAAATTATACGTAAATAGATATTCACGTTCTTACATTTGATCCCTAAAGTCTTGTTTTTTTTGTGATGACTTTGACAATCACAATAGATTATATGTTAATGTGATTGTATTAATCATCACAAAAGCACTAAGCGTTTACGTGATTGCCAAAACCATCATGCAAAACCTTTCATGATGGGCGTTTACAAGACGGTCATTGTGATGCTTAAAGCCATCACGTAAATCTTTCGTGATGATTTTCCTACTTTTTGTGATGGATTTAGGCCATCACAAATGACCATTTTTTTAGTAGTGCTCCCCCTCCCCCTCCACCTCCTTTCTCTCGGATGGAGTATGTGATTTTTGGTGTGTTTTATCCTTTTTCATTTGGCTGCCTTTTATAGTCATAAATCTGAGGGGAGAAAATGAAAATGGGGAAGACACAAATCAATAGTTCGAGGCATGGAAAAATCAAGGGTCTTGGGAATGGGAAAAAGAGAAGGCAAAAGGTGGGTGAGGAACTTTGACCAACAATCTCCCCCTCCAAACCCATTAAAGGAGATATCCATCATGACTCCGTCATCACTTGGAGTCGATTCCTGTGTCAAACCCAACTCTTGAAAATATCGTCTCAATCATAATATTTCATTGCCATCTCAGTAATAGACAAAGCAACACAATTTTGCAACTTGAACTGCCATAACACAACTCCCCTTGCAAAAATAAACAAATACCCCGAAGTAGACTTCTTCTCTTCAAAACCTGTCATGTCTACTTCTGTATAACTTTCCAAGACTGAATTTGCACACCAACCTACAATTTCTCACTTGGAGTTAATCCCAACGAAGCCTTGACTCAACTCAAGCTTCTTAGAATTTTCAACTTTCTTCATGTTCGATTTTAACTTATCGGCATGGTTCATCATGATAGGAGAATCTAATTCAAGCTTGACAAATTTTTGGTTGTCAATTTTTTCCACAATCGCTTTGTATCCTGGCCGCGAGCTATCACTTTCCTTCTTCACTTTTGGCACCCATTTAAAGTGAAGAGTTTTCTACTCGTGGTTCTCATGCAAGGGTTTTCTTTCATCTTAATTACATGACTTTGTACCATATCTTTTTTCACCTGACTCGATCGCTCATCTTTAACACCTTCCACATGCGTCTGCATTGTGTAAAAAGTGTCTACCTTCTTTCCTTTAGTCACCACTAGAGACCTTTTAGTGAGCTTCCACTAACTTTTACCAAAGAAAATGTTATAACCATTCTCATCAAGCTTACCAGTAGACATCAAATTAAGGCGGATATCCATGATATATCTGACTTTTCTGAGCATGAAACATGCCACCATTGTTAGTTTTCAGATAAATATCTCCAATGTCGATAACCTTGAATGCATTACCATTTCCCATCTACAACATAGCCAAAATCACTACTAGTGTACGATGTGAAGATCTCACCATGCAAAGTATCATGGAACGAAGCACCCAAATCAACAAATTAACTATTCATTAACTTAATTGGCACTTGGGTTAGTTTACCATCACTAACAATGGCTACATCAACGTCGAATAGATACACAATTGAGTCGTTATCCTCATATTTTTCCTTAGATTGTTCCTTTTTTAAAAATATGCACCCTCGTCTTATATGACCCGGTCTCTTGCAGTGAAAACAAATTATCTCTTTTCCTCTCAACCTTCTCCTAGATTTGGCATCTTCAGGAGAGTTCTTCTCCCTATTTTTGCAGCTACTCTGCGCGACGAAAACTTGTGTTTGTGTCTTTAAATTCACAGCTTGCTCCTTTCGTCTTGTGTTCTCATTATAGAGACTCTCATTGACCATCTGCACGGTCAACTTTCCTTCCAAAGATGAATTACTTAGAGACACAACCAAAAGCTCTTAACTATTTGGCAACGATTCACTACAAGAAAAAGGCTTATTTCCGACGAAATATTCCGTCGGACTTAAGCCTATTCCGTCAGAAATAGCTTATTTACGAGGGAATATTCCGTCTGAAATTTCATCGTATATACAACACTCGGAAATAAGGTCTGTCAAAAAATTCGTTGAAAGTATGATATACTCAACGGAATTCCGTCGTACATATAGAATTTACGATGGACTAATTATGTTGTAAATACTCTCTTCCAACGAAAAAGTGGATAATTTAAAAGATATATTAATTGTTGTTGAAAATAAATAGGGGTTATTTTCGACAGAATTTTCATCGTTTTTTTAATATTCTTTTTGAAAGTTCGAATTCCAGGTGTTTAAACCCAATTTTTTTGTACCTGAAACATGTCAACCTATTTCAGCCTAATAACAACCTATTTCAGCCCAATAACAGTAATATTCCCTCAACATATCGCTATAAACTTGTATATATAAACTAGTATTACTGTCCAATAATCATCAACTACGCAAACAATTACAAATGATCTACTAACTCATCAACAATGTCAAATATAATCTAATGTTCAAAAAATTATATACAATATGATTTAAAATATTTTTACAGACGCAACTAGACTACAATCAGTACAAATGATTTACAAATGAGTCTATAAAATAGTATGAGGATCATCATCGGGAGGTGGACGACGACGTGTGGGGTGTATATGGGCCCCACCCCACACGTCTCTTTCAAACATATCACACTCACACATAAATATTTTATATATATACTGAATCATCTTCTACCGATTATTTTGAAAAATGGGTAAATGGGGGTCCATAAAATAAGCCAAAATTACCACAAATATTTCATAAAATCACCTCAATATTTTTAACAATATTTATCATCATTATTATAATTCTTAATATTTAACAACCAGATCATTCTCAGGAAAGAGGGGGCTTTCCGATAAGGATTTCTCCCTATTGGCGCGCAATTAGGTGACTAAACATCTCCTCGACAGAACTTTCTAGATATCGTCAATATTGCAAATAATAATATGAATAACTTTGTCATCTCAATTATTGATTTAATAATATAAAAAATATTGACATTAATTGAATCAAATAATGTGAGAAACTATGCAGCAATTAGTGTAGCAATAATTGAATAAAACTGAATGACTTCTTACGTAAGCATCAATAATCAATACCGTGTGTTACTATGCAACCACGCATATTACTGTACTTTTACCACCGGGTATTTCAACAGTTTAACGGTAAAACTTTCGCCGTTATTTTTATAAAAAGATATTTATGTCGTTTTCTCATTCCGACAATAATTTCGTTATGGGGTCCACCAATGATTGTGTCATCGTACGAATATTCCCTTTTAAAACGAATATTCCCCGACTAATCAAATGTTTTATAACAACTTGCTTACTTTGCAAAATTTATAAATATTACCCACAACTATAATATTATATCAAATCCACACCATAATATTCAAGAAAAATTCATCTTTATTCATAAAAGTTGGAGTCTTACATAGCCCATGGATTTATGTGTTGGGTTCAAGTCCAACCATTCTATCACATATTGGGGGGGGCAATACCCCATGACTATATATATTTGTTTGCAAGAATTATAATTTCGGGATTATAATCCATGTGATTATAATTCCAAAACTATTAAATCCTAGAATTATAATCCTCGTATTATAATTATAATGTCAAGACTATTAAGTCATTTTATAATCCCAAGACTAATAATCTCAAGTATAAATTTGAAAACAAACAAGACACTTGGGTTATGTTTGTTTGCAACGATTATAATCCCAAGGCTATTAATCTTAAGATTATAATCCCGGGATTATAATTACTCCCTCCGTTTCTTAATATAGGTCGTTTTAGAGTTGTGCACAAATATTAAAAAAATAATTGTAAAGTATTAAATATACTATCAATTATCTATATTGCCCTTGTATTGGAAAAATAGAGAGTTATTTATTAGGCAAAAAATAGTGAGAGAACCAAAGTTATATTTAATACTTGGGGTAATATGGGAAACTAAGCAATTACTGCTTACTTAAAATTCTAAAATGACTTATATTTAGGAACAAAAATATTTATCTAAAACGACTTATATTAAGGAACAGAGAGAGTATAATCTAAAAACTATCTAGTCATTTTATAATCCCTAGACTAATAGTTTCAAGTCTAAATTTGAAAACAAACAAGATACTTGTGATTAATAGTCATATCTCAAGTATAATCCTTGCAAACAAACATAGCATTAAGATTAATAATCTTATCCAAGTAAAATTCTTACAAACAAAATAGTCATAAGTATGTGTCTTGGAAATAGAGCTTCATCCTTAAGTTTCACGGGCCTTGCTAAATTGGTTTCTATTCATAATCCTTTAGGCCCAATCCATGTACGTAGCCATTTCTTATAGGAGCCCATTATGCTTATCAAATGGTTGTCCATTTGTTCAGCCTTACTCCTTGCGACATGTGCCTGTGGGGCTTATAATTGGTCAATCAAACATTCAAAGAGTCTAGTTGGCCACATGATCAAGGTTTATGTAACATTAACCAATTTTGGGTATCTATGTGTAATCGTGTTAGACGTGTTAATATTATATGTCTAATTTATTTAAATTTTATGTTAAATGTGTTATCAATACGAAAATTATTTATATTTAATACTTGCTTTCTTATTATATGTCGTATACATATCTAGTTACCGTATCATGTTAAAAATTGTAGCAAGTCTACTATCACATACAACTGATCATATATCGTTCACATACACCCACATGCATATTTTGATGATCCACGTACAGAACAAGTCATGTGGACCATTAGTGAGTGTATGTGAACGGTTGCATGAAAGCGGGCTGGGCTAATTCTTTTATTATTTCAACACCCAGCCCTGATACATACCGAGCTCTAATTTTGGACTGAGATTTGGTCTGTCAGTCGGCCTAATAAGTGAACCTAGTTCAAGGCTATTTCAGTATTAAAAGACCCCAAGTTTGAATTGGACCTACGCAGATCGTATGAAAAGTAAAGGGGTTCTTTACACTAATATACAACATTTAGAAAGTAATTACAAAAATAAAACATACACAAAATAATTACAAAAATAAAACATAAGCAATATAACGCGCCTAAAATCACGTGTCATTATCCAGTCAGTTATCCAATTTCATAATTGAAATTAACCGTCCCTAAAATCATGCAACTTTGAAATCTGAACAACAGATCAACGACAGAGAAGACAATAAAACGAAACCGAAGCCTCCTGTCGCGACTAAACTCGTAATCGGAGAAGACGAAAATACTGCAGTGATTGTTGCATACAAGATCGACGTTTCCCTTTCGACTCACAGCAATTTCATGTTCAATTTCGGTAACATCTAAGATCGGAGAAGACGAAATAGAATACAAAATCATCATCAACTTCAAGTTCAGTAACCAAAAACAATATCACAGCAACTTCGATACAAATCTGAACTCTGAGGTATGTGAGTTTAAAGTTCGTATGCATATAGTTACCTATGGTTACTATGGTATTCGTATGTATATTGGTTACCTTTATTAAGTTTTTCACAATTAAAATGGTTACTACAAATTCTTATAGCATTTGGTTGATTAATTCATATCTTTTAGATTATGGTTACTAAATAAATATAAACTGTTCACTAACTGTTTATTTGATTAATTTATAATTTTCAAACGAGTTCTACTGAATTTTTATATTAATGGTTACTCATCATAAACATTGGTTACTGTCTTATGCAACTATTGGTTACTGTCTATTGTTGTTTTGGTTACTGTATAACATTATATTGTTCAGTGTTGTCTTGGTTACTGTCTAATGATATCTTGGTTACTGTATGACAATTGTTGGTTACTGTCTAATGCTGTCTTGGTTACTTTGTAACATTATAGTGTCTAATGTTGTCTTGGTTACTGTATGAAGCTATGTTGGTTACTGTCTACTGATGTTTTGGTTACTTTGTAACATTATAATATCTAATGATAAACTAGTTACTGTCTAATGCTTCTTAGGTTACTATGTAACAATATATTGGTTACTGGTTCATGATGATTTGATTACTGGGTAACTTTATTGTGGTTACTGCATATTGCTGATCTGGTTGCTGTTTAAAATTATAATGGTTACTGTATAATATTACTGAACAATACTGAATTGGTTAATAAAAAATGATGAATTAGTTACTGACTAATATTGACTTTGATATATTGGTTACTAACTAATTCTGATTTATATTATTATATATTTGAGGTTACTCATTGACTACATTGTATTGGTTACTGTCTAATATTGAGGTGTATCAATATAAAAATTATATGTATATATTTACTTATGGTTACTACAAATTCCTATGGTTATATATGGTTACTGAATAATTAAATGTATATAGTTACCTATGTATGAACAATTATATGTATATGTTTACTGACTAATGATGAGTTGGTTACTGTTTAACATTATTTTGGTTACTGAATAATACTGATTTGGATACTATGTAAAAATATAATGGATACTCATTAATGCTGAACTGGTTACTGCATTAATCTAATTATACTTATACTTATATTTTTATATTAATGGTTACTTGTTAACTACATTGGTTATATTAATGTTAACTTGTCTAATATGTATTTAGATACTGTAAGGTGTTTATTTGGTTACTGTATAATGTTATTGTAGTTTATAATTATTTTTTTTATATTGGTGGTTACTTATTAACTACATTAGTTACCTTTATACAACTGTTAATCTGATTATATATATTGGTTACCTTTATACAACTGTTAATGCTGACTTGGTTACTTTGTAAAATTATAGTGCTGACTTGGTTACTAACTAATGCTGATTTGATTACTGACTAATGCAAACTTAATTACTGTAATGATTAGTTGGTTACTGTAATATTGGTTGTTGAAGCATATTAATATACACTTCTACTTATGTTTTTTATATTAATGGTTACTTGTTAGCTACATTGGTTACATTCTTACAAAAGTTTGCCTTTAGTTGGTAACAAACAAATTATACTAGTTGTTTTACTATAAAAATGCAATGCAGAATGTATTATCTTGTGTATACTAAGTAAATATATGTTGGTTACTGTCTAATTTGGATTTGGTTAGTATATAATGCTGACTTGGTTACTGTGCAATATTATCATGGTTACTGCATTATATTACTGTGTTTTATAGTGATTATATGGTTACTGATTAACTACATTGGTAGGTACCTTCATACATCTGTTAGTCTTTAATTTGTAACAAAGTCATTACTGATTATTTTAGTTGTAAAAAGAATTTAAAAATATTTTTTTATAATCTTGGCTACTAATTACATATATCTTGGTTACTGTATAATATGTATTTAGATACTGTAAGGTGTTTATTTGGTTACTCTATACTATTATTCAGTTTTATAATTGTTTCTTTTATATTGGTGGTTACTCTCATACAACTGCTAATCTGATTATATATATTGGTTGTTGTATACTATTTAATTGGTTACAGTATAATGTTTATTTGGTTGCAGTGACAATTTGGCAATTTTCTGTCAAGTTTGGAGTGTCAGATTTTGGCGTTTTCAGAGCCTAATTTCATTGGAAACGGGTCAACGATCAAAAGTCACTAGCTTTGCTGGTGAAGTGCATGGTTTTTTGGTCGAATTCCATCATTTAGGCCTTCAAATTTGCATGTAAAAATTTAGTTTATTTTCTGGTTACTAATATTATGTAATTTGGTTACTGTCTAATATTGATTTGGTTACTTTATAATATTTATTCAGTTGTTGGACAATGGAGACTGACAGTAAACAATACAACAAATCTAATTATTTACAGGAATATATAATTGTTTACTGTTAGTAACCATTAACCACATGGTTGGTAACATTTTTGATGGTGTATAGTAACCAAAATTGATGTTGATTAATATTTTTATTTTTGATTTCATCATGAGTTATCAATATAAAGTAAACATATACAAGCTTTATAACAGTCTTGATACAAGCTTATAACAGTCTTGATACAAGCTTATAATTATCTGGTTACTAACAAGCTTGTAGATAAATAGGACACTCACACATGTACATTTAACAATTAATGTTTGTCCTGATACAAGCTTGTAACTATCTGGTTACTAATAACAGTAACCATAATGTAACATAATAAAACAGTAACCATATAATTATATGATAGTAACCAGAACATGTTTTAATGGTAGCCAAAATAGAAACATCATGTAATGAAACTCAGTTTAAGCAATCCATGTATACTATAACCATAATGTAACATAATAAAACAGTAACCATATAATTATATGATAGTAACCATAACAGGTTTTAATGGTAACCAAAACAGAAACATCATGTAATGAAACCCAGTTTAGGCAATCCATGTATACTAAACAATTACATATTAACCAGAATAAAAAAATAAAAGTATCTGAAATTTCACATTGAGGACACAATAAAAGTAGCAAAACCATAAGGTAACAGTAACCAAAACATAATAAAGAAGTAACCAAATAGTTATATAAAAGTAACCAGAACATGTAAGATGTGTTTGTGGAAATGGAAGTAGAAATAGAATAACATAAACCTTGTAGAATATATTTGAAGGAATTTACAAAAATAATACATCAATGTATACTAAGCAAATACATGGTTTATTATGACTTGGGTTTATTATTTACAAAAATAATACATCCACAAACTAATGATGCCTTAAACTTCTTCAACTGTCTTGGGTTCAATTTCTTGGTAATAATGTCGGGGACTTCCATGTCACGCCAATATATAACTTTTCCAATGAATTTTCTATTGCATTCCCCATAGTAAAGATTCCATAACTGCAAATAAAAAAAATCAGATTTACAGTCATTAGTAACCAAATATAAACAATATTTATATCATAAACAGTTTACCAAACAAATACATTGTAACCAAAATAACATATAAAAGTAACCAAAATCTCAATTGAGGGAAAAATAATGGTATCCAAATCATAAGCTAACAGTAACAAAAAATATACTAATGAAGTAACCAAACAGTTATATGTTAGTAACCAAAATATATATTAATGGTAACCAATACATACATATAGACAAAATAAAATTTAGTCAACCCATATATTAAGCAAATATATTGTAACCAGAAAACAAAAAACAGTAAATAAAATCCCAACTCAAGGAAACAAAAATGGAATCCAAATCAGAAACTAACAGTAACCAAAAATATACTAAATAAGTAACCAAATATTTATATGATAGTAACCAAAATATATTTTAATGGTAACCAATACATATACAACATGTACGCCAAAATCAGTTTAGTCAACCATGTATACTAAGCAAATAAATGGTAACCATAACAACATAAAAAAGTAATCAAAATATCAAATCAAGGTAACAAACATGGTATTCGACTTCTTCTTCATGACTGCTCTCATTCTCTAGAAAAGACTTCTGCATTATGTATGAACCTGTGGGAGGAAGAGAAATACATTGGGATTAGTGAGTAGAGAACCCATTAACCATAGGTATCATATCATAATATAACATTAACCATACCATAATAAAGCAGTGACCAAAAAATTATATTATATAATCTAATTGTAACCAAAATATAAACAACATGTAGTACAAACCATTTTATGTAGTAAACAAACAGTTATATATAATATTAACCAAAACATAATTTAATTTAAAGGTCACCAAAACAAAAATATGTATACCAAAAAATATACTAAAGAAGTAACTAAACAGTTATGTGATGGTAACCAAACCATGTTTTAATGGTAACCAACACATAAACAACATGTAGACCAAACCCAGTTTAGTCAACCAATGTATACTAAGCAAATACATTGTAACCAAAACAACATATAAAAGTAACCAAAAACCCAATTGAAGGAAAAAGAATGGTATCCAAATCATAAGCTAAAAGTAACAAAAAAATATACTCACGAAGTAACCAAACAGTTATATGTTAGTAACCAAAATATATATTAATGGTAACCAATACATAAACAACATATAGACCAAACATAGTTTAGTCAACCCATATATATTAAGCAAATACATGGTAACCAGAACAACAAAAAATAGTAACCAGAATCCCAACTCAAGGAAATAAAAATAAAATCCAAATGAGAAACTAACAGTAACCAAAAACATACTAAAGAATTAACCAACTATTTATATGATAGTGACCAAAACATGTAAAAATGGTAACCAATACATAAACAACATGTACACCAAAACCAGTAAAGTCAACCATGTATACTAAACAAATACATGGTAACCATAACAACATAAAAAAATAATCAAAATACCAAATTAAAGTAACAGAAATGGTATCCGAATCACAATCTAACAGTAACCAAAACATAATGCAGAAGTAACCAAACAGTTATATGATAGTATCTATTTTTTATTGCTTGACGTACCTACAACGTAAGCATTACATCAAGCCCCCAAAAATTGGTCTTGTGTCAGTATATGATGCATAAGTAAAATGGCAAAATGAAGATGAGATAATCATGATCATTCAAAAGCAGACTATATATGTTAAGAGCCTAAACAATTTGAAAATAATTATCCACTTTAGCAAATATTATGTTGTTAAATGATGTCTATCATAAATAACCCAGTCATGGAGATAAAGAAAAAATCATTCAATAAAAAAATTAACATAAACAGAATGTGGCCAGAAGTACAGACTCATAGTATGACAACATCACTTCAACCATGTACATACCAAAGCAAGAACTCCATCGTCTGAAGATGTAGATTCAATCCGTTGACGACGAGTGGCTTCAAGAGGAGAGAGAGAAGTAGTAAAGGCGGAGAGAGAGAAACCGAACGAGAATTAAGGGCGGAGAGAGAGAGATACCGAACGAGAAAGGAATGTTTGAGGAAGATGGAAACTAATTTACTATGTCAACCCATTAATACTAATCCCTTAATTTAAGGACTCCTAATTGTATTAGTATTGTAAATAAATATGATAAAATGTCATATTTTTATAATTATTTTATGGATGTATGATTATTGTAATTATTTTTAAAAATGTACTATAATATGTAATTAACCCAAAATAAAGTCGAGTTTTAACCCAAATATATTAACTGATCTTGGAGTTCAAATCCGTACAAAAATATCAACATAAAAAAATGAGTGTTCTCAAAATTAAAAAAAATAATAATCTAAATTATGAAATTTGTCAATATTAAAAATATATTTTTGTTAAATCCTTAATACTTATTGAGATTCAGTCTCAAATTTAAATAAATTAGACCTGATACATAGTTGAGCGGACTTTTCACTTATCATCAATTGAATATTTTCTCTCTTTTTTTAAAAAAATTTTCTAATTAAGAAATGAAAATAAGAACCCATCTTTTTCTTTATATTTTTACTTTTTTTTAATCAAGATAAGAAAATAGGAAAGATATTGGGGTGTGACCCCACTTAGTTTTTAAATTAGAGATGCAATTAAATTTTAAAATCGTCATATTAAATTTTAAATTGATATAAATTTATTTAATTTTAATTAATACAATTACTTAAATTGTATAGTATATAACAAATCATAAAATTTATTTTATTCTTAATTTTTATTAATTTATTTAATTTTAATTAATACAATTACTTAAATTGTATAGTATATAACAAATCATAAAATTTATTTTATTTTTTATTTTTATTAATCATACAAATTATAAAGTTTAATAACTCGTATTTTGTTTTTAAAAATCAAATTATATCTTTAATTTTAATAAGATAAAACTCATTTTGAATTTGAATGAAAACGTACAAGTTCAGCTTAAATTCATTCTAATTAATTTAAACGGTCAGACACGGAAAAGTTTAAATAATGTTTTAAAATATAAATAATTAGATTATTTGGAGTATTAAAATAACTTCTTATTACTTTTCCTAAAGTTATGAACATGCCTAATAAGGAGGGTTTATCAGCCTAAGATTTAAAGAATGAAAATTGATTCCAGAAATTGAGAGAGAGAGGAGTAGAGATGTCGGCATGGATGTGGCTGGTGAGGAAGACAAGGGACTCGAAGCCCTTCTTCTTTGCTTTTGCGACGGTTTGCGGCGTCGTTCCGGGTGTAATTGGCTACTGCGTGATGCAGCTCACCAACTCCGGCAATGAACATCTCGAAGCCAAACTACGGCAGAACTCTCGTCCCGATTCACTTGTAACAGTTTCCTCCTTTCCATTTTCTTTGCTTCTTCATCATTATTTCATTTATTATAATAAACTGTTTATTTTTGTTTCAATAGTTAATCATGAATTATATCTTAGATATGATTCACTTGTAACATTTCTTCCGTTTCCATTTTCTTTACTTCTTAATTATTACTTATTTCATTTCATTTATTATAATAATCTGCAATTAGTCCCTTCATACATTTCATTATACTTTTTATTTTTGTTTCAGTAGTGGCTATTGAATCATATTCTAAATTGGGTTTCTTGTGATGTCATGTTTAAAATTGACTAGACCCAATTGAGAAAAATGTATTGACTGCGTAAAGAAATGTGGATTAAGTACATAAATTTGGTTTATATGCTGATCATTTACAGGTCTTGCCAAAAGTTAGTAGTGCTAATATTTCTCTGCTTCTTCCTTTGCCTCATTATTCTTCTCCATTTTTGGAGGGAAAGTGGCTTCCTTTTCTTCATTACCACGTGTACTTAACCTCTTCCAAGTTTCTACAAGGTCACTTTTGGTGGTTGCACTTTGGGCATGAAATTTTCTAATTGTTGTGGAATAGCCATATATTGACAGAGATGTCTGCCCTTCTTCCTATATATATATATATATCCCAACTCTGTAATGCAGTATAATTGGAAAACAACTGAGTTTTGAGTTTTATTGGCTAGCTGTCAGGAGTTTCTGACATTAAAATGTCCACCATGGATTGGTGGAAACTGAAAAAAGTTATGAATTGGTAATTATGGATGAAGATGTTGCCTAGCCACACACGAACAAAAAAAGGAAAAGTAGATGAAGGTGTTGTCTCTGCAAACTATAACATAGTTCTGCTTGCTTTTATCCTAATAGTACTATTTACAAAAGACTCTGTAGCTATGTTTCATGGAATTTGATTTTTGAATCATCAAAATCTATGATAGGTTTTTTTGGCGGCCTTCATCTAGCCTCCTAGGGTTGCACATACAAATTGATAGGGTAATGATTTATCTTGAAAATATGTATCTAACCAAGCCATTTGTGTTCTGAACTCTTTTGATTATGTTGGATGTGATTATTTTATTTTCTTTCTAATAAATTTCATGTGCGCATTTCCATTTCAAGACCAAATCACGTACCACATTTTTCTACAACCCTGGTGTTTCCGGTTGTACTTCCTATTCTGTTACCAGTGTGTTTAGAATTTAGATATAGTGCAAAGGATTCACATTGAGAACCGCATGCTGGTGAGTGTTAATTTTATCATAATAATTTTTAGGAAATTAATAAATTATAAAAAGTCAGTTACAGAACCATGATAGTATGAGTTATTCAGACCTGATCAAAGTAGCAGTAGTTTTAGTAGAATAGCTTGAAGCCGTCATCCTTTCTCAGAAATGATTTGCTTCAAAGTTTCATATATTCCCATTTTAAAACCTTGTTACCCGTATATGTTAAAGCTCAGCATAGTGGTTAATGCTAATGTTGTGGAAACAGTTTTTTGTCATCATTTACCTAGTAATCCTCATTTGATATTTCGTATTAAAAATTAATCTTCACTTGATTTCTATCAACATTCAACCCTGTATGAGGCTGATATGAGTACCATTGGTATCTTTCTTCTTACTTATCTCATATTTGACTATCCTTTATAATTTCACAATGTAATATATAAAAATCTTTGACCACCCTTTACATGTTGTGCAATAAGCTCCAACACCATCCCCATCTAAGAAGAAAACAAAAATAAAATATTACAGTAATCTGCTTTATCATAGTAATTAATCTTTGCCCAAAGCATCTACTACATTAGACGATTGCATCATCAATGTGTCACAGTAGTTAAGCACCAGGAGTAGCTATAAGGTGGTTTGTTAGCTATAAGGGAGAGTTAGTTGTGATGCCAGCCATAACTAATAGCTGTTAGTTGCTTAAGGTGTGAGTTAGTAAGTATATTTCTATAGCTGATAATTAGTTTTCATGCACTTTTTTTTACTGCTCATACTCTCGTAGTGTTCATGATCTTTCGATCATTACATAGCCTATTATTCAAAATTTATTGAGACATATTGGCTTCTTTATGCAACATCTCCTAACCTTTCACAGTTTTGCTAATGTTTTTAATCCCGTTTTGTTTGTTTTTTGTATTTGAGTTAGCCTGCTCCTGTATATTTCCTTGTATATTTGTCAATTGGTCTGTGGGTTAGCCTGCTCTATATTGTCTTAGCATCAGAGATGATGTAAAGTATAAGAGTACTTCATGATACATATCAAGATAAAATTGTATTCAAGTTTTATGGTGGCTTAGAAACATAACAGATGATTTATGACTTGAATATTTGAATCAGATGATGGGGAGAGTTAATAAAGAGAGGCTGGGAGAATTTCTTGGAGAACTGCAGAGGAAGGAGGACACAAATGACAGATATGTTGCTGCTTTGAGAGGGGAGACATTGACCAGAAACCCATATGTTCGAATCCAACCAGTGCCGGATCAAAGCAACGCAGAAGAAAAACAAGGCTCAAATAAGTAGTCTGATTCTTGGGTTTGGATGATTGTTTATTGCAGAAGGAGTTAAACTTGTCTGCGTTTGGATACTACGTAAAATCTAGTATAGTTCCTCATTTAGTAAATTTGATATCTTAAACCAAGCTGTTGAGAATCAATTTTATACGGATTGCCTGGCATATCTGTATTTTTTAGAAAATCAACTGAATATGGCTCTTGGGCCCAGTAAGTTTTGATTGTGTTAACATATTATATAATACTATTTGCCAGGGTAAGGTTGGTTTAATTATTGTTAACACAATTAAAACTATTTGATTTTCTCTCAAAATGCAGTGTTAGCATGTTCCGATTGGATGGAGTAAATACTACTCCCTCCGTCTCAGGATGAAAGTTTTATTACTATTTTGGTTGTCCCATGTTAAATGTTCACTTTCTTTTAATAACCAAATTTTCACATTTTTTCCTATTATTCCCGTAGCATTAAATATCTTATACTTTTCTTATTCTAATTCTCTCTCCATATTTAATGACATTATTATGGGTAATTTTGTCATTTTATTCCTTTTCTTAATATGCGTGAAAAGTCCACCAAGAGAATTTATGGGACAGAATTTATTCACATTTGTCATATTCATTTTGTTGAGACTTTCCTGGCTAAGTTGAGCTTTTAAGATTCAAAACCTTTCCATCATCAACTTATTTATTTATTTATTTTCGAGAGTGATGGATGTTTGGCTCTTGGAGAGAATGCAACGACATTACCAGAATACCAGTTCATGAAACTAGGTTAATTGACTAATATAGTGTTGACACGCAAATCGGGGGTGATCTCTCTATATTGGTCAATTGACTAATTTATTATGAAGTTAACTTCATAGTAACTGGATTCAAGAAACTATATGTTCCAAAAAACTATATTTCAATACAGTTTGTTTTGTACTAGAATTTGCAGCTAGTATGTACATTAAGGAAGTAAATTTAGGAAACAACATGGTACACATTAAGTCGTGATTGTGTGAATACTAGAAAACTAATGACCACATGAAAGCTGAGCATTTATGTACAAGTTAAGGATGTTTGCATGTAATTTTTCTCCAGCCGAAAGTCACCCAGTATACAACCTAAGACGGCTGGTGATCCGCTGGCGGCATATGGGACAGTCGGATACTTTTGATCCACATTCTCTACAAGTCTGCAAAAATATTAATACTATGACTCGACATTAATCATATCAGTCCATTTAACATAATTGTAGGGCACCTTACCATGTGTCCACAACCAAAAGCTATGTCCTTTACATTGGTCAGGCAAATAGCGCATACCTTCATCCAGAAAAAAGGCACTAGTTATTCGATATTTTGATTGTAGACTGTTAGAATTGGATCACACACGCACACGACAGTAAATAATCAACACACCCCAATCTGGGCACTGACCTTTTTCAGGAACTTCTCAGTTATGAGCCACAAGTTCCAACATAAATAAACCAGTTCTTCTCCATGTTTTGTTTACAGGAAATACTTTGGTATTGTTTAACTATCTTTTTTCCCTGTATAGATGCTACTTTATTTTTAAATTTTATTGAACTTATTGACTTGAACTAGACAGGTTCAGTAGGTTTTTTATTATCCAATGCTATATCAACAATAGTTTTGACGACAATAAAAATGTAGCTGCACGCGTATCTATCAAAAAGAAAGTAATACTTTGGTCCTTGCCTGATTTTGTTCATTTGTCGTAGAATTTGAAAGATTGCTTGGTTCTCCTGCACGGCGGGTGTAAGGAACTGGAGGAGGGCGTGGAACAATTTTCTTTGATTTCCCCGTAACGCGTCTTTTATTTTCCACACAATTTAAATCGATTAAACAACACACATGGTCAGAAATAACATACCATTTTAGTACCAAAAAACATAAAAAATGTATAAAATGATATGAAGGGGAGAAAACAAATTCCAGTATTAATTAAATACTTAAAATGGCAATGTGAACTGTGAAAGACAAGAAATCAAGTGATCCATACCCAACTATACCAAACTCAGTGGCAGCTCTATATTGGATAGGAATCTCCATGAGTGCAGCAACAGCAAATGCAGTTTCTTTCTCAGAGGGAGTCAAGTCTTTAGACAGAATAGCTGTAAAGTTAACAAACTGTACATGTGGAAGACAACCAACCAAAGCAAGTGTCAATGATAAGGCTCAAATCTTTCCTTCTACCTATTCTAGTAACAAACTTAATTGAAATTTATTAACACTGCTGGAGCAATACCTGAAAGTTGTCAAATTCACGAGCAGTGATCTTGTCGTCAAATTTTCTCATGTCTTCCCAAGGTCCATCTCCAACGCCAATAAGAACAATTGAGAGAGGGTACAAACTGGTCACAAAAGAATTCAAATAAAAAATTAATAACAATAATTGTGCTGTTCAGGCTTCATGATTTCATCTCACATTAAATTTTGAAAAGAAATTCCAAGTTTCCAAGTCAACAAAGTGATGCGAGTGAAGAGATAAAGAATTAAGTAGAATGAAAAGCTACAACCAAGAAGAGAGAGAGAGACAGAGAGAGAGAGACAGAGAGAGAGAGAGAGAGAGAGAGAAACCTATGCATCTATACCACAATGATGTTCCTATGGATGTCCATAAGAATTGGAACCACAATGATCTTATTAAAGAGAGGAAAACATAATTATGATTCATCTTTTCGCACAATTAATATACTTCTTTCCAAAAAAATATTACCATTACAATATACAAACATGACCTACAAGGAAAATATGCTCAACAAATCGTAAAGCGCACACCTTCTCTACGCTTCATTCAAAACAAACTCATTATCTTTCAACCAGGAACTTAAATTCCCACATGGTATCGATATGACAGCCCCATATGCAGTTTGGGGCCAGGGAGTTTACCCTGTGCACTCCCTTTGCAGTCTTGCGGGTGTCTCCGCCTCTGTGGGAAAAAAATAATAATAATAAAAAAGGGTATTTTCCGTTACCCACCATTCTAATACAGAACACCTCAAGTGCAACGACTATCAATCATAGATCTTCCAGAACCCAAACAACAAAAGGATGAATGACAGTAGCAGGTGCTGGGCAAACAAGGAAAGGAAGAGTTCAACGTATCCTACCTATTGTTGTGTGTATGCTACAAAATTGACCTAAATGTCCACACAACTGAAACTTCTGATCTTAACTGGACCAATCACAATATTAAGCAACTCGATATGAATTGTGAAACCACAAGAACATAAACAAGTAGATGAAAGCATATAACAAGAGAATAGTCGAACCTTGCAGTCACTATTGACTTTATTGTTTTTTCTTCTTGCGGACTGACTTCCCATTCATTTGTGTTGACACTTCTTGTAACCTTCATGATGAAAGTAATTTATTAGTATGGTGAGTGAACTTACTTGCCTTTGCACCAACATTTTTATGCGTGTACATGCATATTCGTGTATGTGTATATATGTGCTTGTGTTTGTGAGTAAGTGAGAGAGAGAAGTGACCTGCCCATCTGCTATTATAACCAGAATATGATATTGTCCACCACTTCTTTCCACTATGTCAATTGCAGCATCAACTACCGGTCCATAAGATGTAGGACCTTAAACACAATCACATGTATTATAAAGGTTTTATATATATGATTCATGATAACAAAGGATGTTGAGGTGATATTTGTTAAGAAAAAAATCATGTTTTATAACTAAAGCAGAAAGCTTAATAATAATACAAAAAAGTCCGAACTTAAGAGCAAGAAGCATACCTGACAATTGTAAGTTGGGGACCACCTTCTTGTAGCAGTCTAAAACTTCTTCAAAACCATGGCAAGGTGAATGATCACTGTGGAAGCTGAACACTTCTTGATCGTGGGTAGTGGCTATCATGAGCAATATAGCCCAAACCAAAACAATAGAAATTTTGAGAAACTTACTAATGATAACCAAGAAAATTAGGAGAAAAGAATTCCATAATATAATGTCTTTTAAAGATCAAACCTACCATCACCAAAACCAAAACAAGGTATTAAGTTGTCTTCATCAAAGGGAGCTAAAGTCTTTCCAACAATAGATACAGCTTTCTCATATGGATTGGGTGTATCACCAATGGCATGCAGGCTGCGATTGTTGAATGAAACTTTGCCTTCAGTAACAGCAATTATGCATTAGCTTCTAAGCTACACATGTTGAAATAAACACTACAACTGTAAGAACATGATCACAGCCAAACTAGTACGCTTAACCAACAATCATTCCAAATACATAAACTTACACGAACCCTTCAATGAAAACATTTCCCAATGAACTTGTGTTTAATCAATTAATATCCAGACCGAAAACAAGGCACTGGACTTGTAGCCATTGCATCATGATCAACCAAGCTTGGATGGTGCCACATATTACAATGATTGTTTACTCCATTCTAAATAATATCTACATCAGAGAACGAATGCTAGAGACAGCACATAATCCTGACAATATCCATCTCCACCCCCCCCCACCCCACCCCAACCCACCCCAAAAAAAATAAAAAAATATATAAAGTTTCCATGTAATTGAGGGGCTGCAACTGATATAGGTATGCAAAGATGCTAGTCCAGAAAAATATAGAAATATGGTAAATGATTCTCATGAAATTTTATTTTTTGTTGCTAGTCACAAATAAACAAATTTATACCCAAGAGAATCATGTTTCAAACTCCACAAACCTGTCCATTCGTTACTTTTCGTGAAGTCTATTCCAATAATAAGATTTGATGACTCCAGACCTGATTCTCTCAAGGCCGCTGTTACCTATAAAAAACAAGCATGTTTTAAGCTTTGATAATTAAACCAAGTCAATACTGGATAATAGGCGTGCTAACATGCATATACTAAGAGTAAAGCAATGACTTTGTAAACAGATTTTTATGCAATGAAAATCTGAGACAGCTATGAACGCATGGCCTCAAAATGTTTAAGATATCTATGGCAAGATCAATATTTCCACCAAATTTGCATCAATTTTCTGGAAATTGCCGACATATTAATGATGCAACTCTTTTTAACATATTGTAACATGTTCAAATATTATTGATGATTTTCTTCCTGACCATATTACAGTGAAACTGTATAAGGTTAATTATGTAATGCTTATGTAGGACAAAGTGGAAAGAAGGATTTCTTATTTTCCTCTTCCGTTCCGCATCAAATACTCCCCCCATTCCAAAATTAAAGATACATTTTGACTTTTTAAGTCAGTTTTTAAATCCTAAAATTCAAAATCAATAAAATTAGTCATTTCCAGACCAATCCTCGCCCAAATGGATTCTTCCTGTTTTAACTACTACAAGTCTCTACTATTATGTGAGGTCCAACAGCACTTCAGGAAGGGGAATATTCGACAAACTAAAATGTTAAACTACCATGGTAGAAATTTCACACTTTTTGTTTTTATTGTTTACTTTAGTGTTCCTTTACTTTTTGTGATTCTACTCTTTGAACCCACGTAAACTTTAGGTGACTGCAGTTATCCTAAGAGGGCCTACTTTTTTATTTATAATTCATAATAATATTATTATTTGGATAGGTACCTATGAGGGCATTTAAAAGAATCAATTGTTGCCAAATAAGATTCCTGCAATTTTTCTTTATGTCAATCTCAGAGTTATCAATTTGCTAGGACTCCGAAATGTGATCCTAAATTTTGGGGTCTCAAATAGATGTGCCATCATGCAAACAGAAAATTTCATTCAGAAATTGTACAAAATAGCCAAATCATCATTTAAAATAAAGCTAAATTAAAAAAAAATCTTTTCTCCTTCCTCTCTCTCCTTCCAGCGTCTTTCGACCACTCACCACTCTTTTTTTGGTGATCCAAAGCTGAAACCGCTACCCTCTAGTGTTTTTCCACCAACTTATGTGGCCACCACCAATTCTCAGCGCCGAGTTTACTCTATTATCACCACCACATCCACCCGCAAATCACATTCAAATAGATTGAATTAGACCAAGTTCGTCGATAATTTCAACGTCAATATACCGTACTAGAGCTTTGGATCAATGTCCCAGAAGCAAGGCAAAAAGGGTTTTCGAAAGATCGAATCACCCTAGTTAACCCACTTTTTTCTAAAAGAAATTGTAGTTGGATTTTTAGGTGGGGGACAAGAATTCAGTTTGTTTGTTTTCAAGCTCAGTTAAATATCATCAATGCAAAAATGAAAATGAATGCCATGATTTTAATCTCGATATATGAAAACTATGAAAAATTATCTACAACTTCAGCTGCAGGCCTGCAGCTAAGTGAACTACCTATCCTAAATAATCTATAGAAGTGAATATGAGAGAAAAAGCTCTTCTTTCACATGGTGGGAGGTTAGCCGTCTCACTTCCAATTCTCCCACTGAGACCTCTTTAGTATGTTTGGGAACGCTTAAAAAATGTGATTAGTAATACTTGCTTATAAATTTGTTTTAAAAAAGTAGTTTGTGTTTGGTACTAGAAAGAACAAAGTGTTTGGTATTACAAAAATTGATTATCATTTATTTCAAGTGTAAATTAATAAAAAATAAGGTTTGAAGAATTAAAAATAGATAATAGGTGAAATTACTGAAATAAATAGGGATAAATTAGTAATGTACTTGGACAAACCTGATTACTAGATTTGGTAGGAGCTTCCAAGTATTTTCATCAAATGTAATTATAAGCAGTTTTGAAATCAGTTTACCAAATACTTTTTGTTTCTTAAAACTTGATTATAAGCATGTTTGACTGATTATAAGTGAAACCAAAAACCCTCTTAGTAGACGACCCATGCAGAACAGATAGGTCATGTTTGTTTGTAAAAAACATATTTGGGATTGAACTATTTATCTTAATTTAACACTATTTTAGACTATTTTATCTTATGATGGGGGTTAATAGTCCTTTAAATAGTCGCATAGATTATTTTTTATCATTCCTAAGGTTATTTATGATATAACCCCCATGATAAATGTGGGATTAAAAGTTCCTATCATTTTAAGTTATCAAATGGTTTTATGGGATTTAATAGTCCCACATTAAAGGACTAATAATCCTACGTCATAAATTAAATAGTCTGAAATAATATTAAATTAAGAGAAAGTTCAATCCCAAACATGATTTTTGCAAACAAAACATGACCTATTCTTTAATATCTACAATTCAATCCACGAAATAATTTGATTTGGTTTTCAAAAGTTAAATGAATTATATTAATTTTAATGTTAAAAATTATTTTAAATTGACTTTAAAAAATGGGTTAAAAACACTTTTGTCCCTCTTAGTATTACTCAACTTACATAACTGACCCTAAACTATAAAAACTAATAATAGCAACCTTCAAGTACATTTAAGTAAGCAAAAGTGACTCTCCAGTCCAAATTTTGGCCGTAATAATATAAGGTTTGACCGTATAAAAATCATATGATAAATGTTGACTATACGATTAATTATCAAATACAACCAAAATACTAACTTAATTCAAATACAATAATTAAAAATCATTAACTAAATAAAATAATATAAATAATTTAAGTTAAATAATTAAAACTCACTAATTAATTCAAATAAAATAATGTATCACACTAATTAAATAAAATAAAATAATTAACTCAACTATTAACATAAATAAAATAACTAACCCTATCAATTAATACAAAATAAAAATTAAGAGGAAATAATAATTTAAAAACAAAAAAAATAATATAAACGTATTTTAATATATTTAAAGTCATTTAATTATATTTTCTTATATAAAAAATATAATTAAATAGTATAAGCATGTATATACTACTTAAAATAAATAAAATTCACTACAAATTGCCACACTACACAAAAAATAATTAATTTAATTATTTAAATAATTAAATTTAATAATTTACTCAAATAAAATAGCTAACTCGCTAATTAAATAAATAAAATTACAAACTCCACTAATTAACTTAAATAAAATAACAAACTCAATTAATTTATTTAAATAAAATAGTTAACTACACTAACCAATCAAGTAAAATAATTATTTAATTAGATATAAATATAAAAATAGGTTAAATATTTTAATTATCAAAATACTTTAAGATAATGAATTCAAATAAAATAAGTATCGTGCTCCACTAATTAACTTACTTATTTTTAATGTATTTATCGTATTTTAATTATATTATTTTATTTAATTAGTCTTTTTTAATTATTGTACTTGGTTGATTAGTGAATTCAAGTATTTTATTTGAGTTAGTTATTTTATTTAAGTTAATTAGTTGAATTAATTATTTTATTTCAGTAAAATATCAAAGTTAATTATTTTATTTACTACACATTACTATACTATACATAAAATAAAATAATTAATGAGTTTAAATATTTTATGTATATTATGATAATGTGCAGTGAGTAAAATAATTAATCTCATTAATTAATTTTAATAAAATAATTAACTTTGATTGTTTTACTTGAATGATTAGCAGAGTTAATTATTTTATTTGAATTAATTAATTGAGTTAGTTATTTTATTTAAGAGTTAATTAGTGGAGTTAACTATTTTATTCGAGTAAATTATTATATTTAATTATTTAATTAATGAGATTAATTATTTATGTGTAGTGTGGTACTTTGAATTGAATTGTATTTATTTTAAGAAGTATATACATGCTTATAATATTTAAATGTTCTATATAAGAAAACACAATTAAATACATTAAAAAAGTATAAAAATCGTATAAATACATTACTTAGCCGTTACACATCAGCATTCCGGCCAAAGTTATGGTTGGAGGGTCACTTTTACTTAAGTGTAGTTGGAGGTTGTTGCTATTATTAGTTTTTTTAACTTAGGGTAGCTTGTGTAAGTTAAGTGATACTGAGAGAATGAAGCCTTAAAAAATCAATGTTAATCCTAGGAAGTAGGATCATAAGGAGTATTTTCAATACTCCACAGCGGTAATAATTTTTTTGGATCACGTTGTTTACTATCGAATTATACAAAACTGATATTTTTACATATTAAAATGATATTTATACATGAGTGATGAGTCTCTCATATAGAAGCGAGACATACTCAATATTCATGTCTGAGGGATTATATGAAAATATCAGTTCCTAACAATAATGATCTCAAAAATATTCAAGCTGTCTACCACTTAATAATAATACGTGATAATGGGTCCCTAGAATTAACATCTGAAAACACAGTTATACGATACCCAACAAACATGTTAAAAAGGGTTTTCATTAGTACCAGAAGCGCGTTGACGTCATAAAAGCATAAACAATAAATAAAAACTCAATCCTACTGCATGTTAAAAAGTCAATCTTACCACTCCCTCCATTCCACGTAATCTCATTTGACAAATATTTTAATTTCATAAAACGACTTATAGAAGGACTCAATATCTCTATATTGATTTATAACTAACAGTATTTGACATTATTTTTATTTATAAGTTAAATTAAGTTTTGAAAGTGTTTAGTTAAAATGATTTATAAATAAAAATAAGTTATAAAAATAACTAAAATGAGAACAAAATAGTTCTTAAATTTGATCAAACTTACTTATTTTGAAATAACTTATAAGTGATTTTAAAATAAGTAAAAAATTATGGGCAAAGGGTCAAAAAAGCCCCTAATGTTTACCCCGATGTCCCGCTTGCACCCTAAACTAATTTTTTTTTCAAAAGTACCCTTAACGTTATATTTTTGGGTCGTTCGTGCCCCTGCCGTTAACAGAAGACAAACGAGGTTAAAATATGATGACGTGACATGCTTAAATATAAAATATATTCTAAATAAAACAATATATATCATTTAATCAAAGCAAAAAATACTAAAATTCAAAATAAAAAAACATAACATATTTACATCATTTAATCAAAATAATAAAATTCAAATTATTTTGTTAACTAATCAAAACAACTAATTAAATAAAATAAGTTGTATAACATATTTATATCATTTAATCAAAATACTAAAATTCAAAATATAACATATTTACATCAAATACTAATTTAAAAAAATACTAAAATACTAAAATACTAAAAAAAATCAAATTAAAAAAATACTAAAAATACTAAAATTCAAATTATTTTGTTAATTAATCAAAACAAAAAAAATTCAAATTACATCATTAAAATACTAAATACTAATTGATATAAAAAATTTAAATTACTAAAATCATAATACTAAATAATATTTTTAAAATTCGAAACCGAAGTATTATGATTATTTTAGTAATTTTTAATATTAATTTTTAAAATCATATCAATTTTTTTAAAACCATAAGCCTTTCACATTAATTCGTCAATTTTTTTTGTTGGTGTTGTTTTGACAGTGACATTCAGATTAAGATAGTTGCATTGCATGCATGTATTTTGATATTTTGGTCGACCTCATATACTCAAGAAAAAATTTAATTAATAATGCAAAAGATACAACCCACGAAAATAAATAATTAAATCAGAATATGGTACCATCATAATACTAAATAATATTAAACAAGTGATATCATCTGTTGTGAGTTGATGAGGAGACAATCCAGTCTCAATTTTTAAATTGATATGATTTTAAAAATTAATATTAAAAATTACTAAAATAATCATAATACTCCAGTTTTGAATTTTAAAAATATTATTTAGTATTATGATTTTAGTAATTTAAAAATTTTATATCAATTAGTATTTAGTATTATGATTTTAGTATTTTAATGATGTAATTTGAATTTTTTTTGTTTTGATTAATTAACAAAATAATTTGAATTTTAGTATTTTTTTAGTATTTTAGT
The DNA here is from genome assembly GCA_020205505.1 of Panax japonicus. Classification (NCBI taxonomy): domain Eukaryota; kingdom Viridiplantae; phylum Streptophyta; class Magnoliopsida; order Apiales; family Araliaceae; genus Panax; species Panax japonicus. The sequence goes on along the minus strand of CM035109.1, from coordinate 6,021,524 downwards.
ATTTTTTTTAATTAATATTTTAGTATTTTTTTAAAATTAGTATTTGATGTAAATATGTTATGTTTTGAATTTTAGTATTTTGATTAAATGATGTAAATATGTTAAACAACTTATTTTATTTAATTAGTTGTTTTGATTAGTTAACAAAATAATTTGAATTTTATTATTTTGATTAATGATGTAAATATGTTATGCTTTTTTTATTTTGAATTTTAGTATTTTTTACTTTGATTAAATGATATATATTATTTTATTTAGAATATATTTTATATCTAAGTCTGTCACGTCATCATATTTTAACCCCGTTTATCTTCTGTTAACGGCAGGGGCACGGGCTACCAAAAAATGTAACGTTAAGAGTAATTTTGGAAAAAAATTAGTTTAGGGTGCAAGTGGGACATCGGGATCAACATCAGGATCTTTTTTGACCATTTTCCCAAAAAATTATTACTTTTCAAAAGTAGCTTATAAGTCATCACTCAAATAGTAAAAAGGTATTTAGAAGTTGATTCGACTTATAAGTACAAGAAGTAGAAGTAGCCGAACATGAAGTTCCATAATCCTCCTTAAGTTCTTAAAATATTGTCGTTTAAAGTTTTTACACATGGATTAAAAAAGTCATTTAATACTATCATTTAACAATTAAAATTTATTTGAAATTCTATCACTACCCCTTTATGGGAAGTTGAAAATTATTAGTAATACAAAAGAAAGAATTTTTTGGGACAATGAGAGAATGTAAGGGTAATATAGGAAAGTAAATAATTTATTCTGCTAGCAAATTGTGAACATCAAACATTTTGGAAGGACAATCTTTTAAGATTGGAGAGATTACTTATCCAAAAACAAAATCAATCACATGACTGCCACAAAGTTTTTTCTTCAAATAGGAGAAATTCTAACTTTATCTAAGAATGAAATTACAATAGTTAATGTGTGTTTTTGTGTGTGAAAAAGATAAAATAAAGTGCAAAAAATGAACCTGATCAAGTGTTGAGAAATTATCCGGAATGAAACCATACTTCTTCTTATATAATCCCCTACTATTATTACCAGTAGTACTAGCGGTAGAATCTGGATATGAAGATGAGGGTTTCTTCTGCACAGTACCCACTACTCCTTTAAAGGACATGTTTGGGGGAGAAAATGAGCTACTACTACTAGTACTGCTACTTGATGAACTCTTCCCACTAATTTCTCCTCGTCTGGCGGCGTTGCTTTTGGTAGAATTGGAGGAATCCAAACGACTCCTTCTGGTAGAAAACTGCGATAATAAATTCCCCATTTCTCTTATCTGCAACTTGTTCTTCAACTTCGTTGGAGTATTTCATGAGCGAAAGTGATGATAGAGAATTAGAGATGATTACTTTACTTGTCTAGTTGGGTTGGGAATAATTGTGCGGCCCAGCGAGGAATCGAGTACTCTCCCACAATTGAAAAAGGATCGCTACTTGTCGAATACGGGAGAAGAGACTTTAACGAGCTCATTGTTTTGACTGTCAAGATGTTTGCATTAGTAGTACTTATTATTTATTGAAATAATGTGATAATAAATGTATTTTGGACTTCATTTGAATTTGAATACTCTCTAAAAGACAATATTCGTACTAAAACTCTCGGCTTATGTTTTGTCGTATTTACACGACAATTGTATAATTAAGTTGTATTTAAATTTTGTACCACGTATTTGGCGACTCAAAATGTGTGATGTATACCTATTTTGGGGCGTCACAGTTGGTATCAAAGATTAGAGATATGATTCATGGCTGAGATGTGAGACTGGAACTAGGAGGGGAGAAACTAGAAATTCATTCGCTATTATGACCTACCTAAGTTTATTTGGTATTTATTTGGTCGGTCAGAGTATAGGGATAACATGTGACATTTCAATTAACCCTTGTTTTGTGACAGTATTTGAAAATGACATCCGAAAATGTTGAGATAAGCAATGAAACACATGAGACCGTTGAGTCACCAATGATCAATACACAGGATAATGTGCATCAAGATGACAATAATCCTTAAGAAAATAATAACGTTGACCAAATGATGAACGATGAGATATTCAGAGACTTTATGCAATTCATGCGACATCAGGCGAGAGCGGCTCCTGTTCAAAATGCAGGTGGAAACACTGGCAACTCACGGACGGTCACCGCTAAACAATTCAAGGAGTTGGGACCACCGGAGTTTATCGGAGAGCCAAAATCACTTAAGGCAGAGACGTGGATAAAGCAGATCACCAAGATATTTGATTTTTGGGATGCTCCGAGGAGCAAAAGGTTCCCTTTGCCACCTTTATGTTGCGAGGAGAGGCAGATTACTAGTGGGAATCGGTAAAGCGTACTCAGCCTGCCACACTGAAGATGTCATGGGAGAAATTCTAATAACTGTTCAACGACAAGTACTTTCCCGAAAGTATTCGTCACATGAAAGAGGTAGAGTTCATCAAGCTAAAGCAGAACAATATGACCGTGTCACAGTACGAAACTAAGTTTGTCGAGTTGTCCCGGTTTGCATCTCACTTGGTTGATAATGAGGAGAGAATGACGCTGATGTTTCTAAGATGTTTGAAACCCGAGATACGTCAATACTTAATGTAACACCCCCAAAACAGGTGCACATCACCCATCTTGAGTCGCCAGATACAAGGTACTGAATACAAATACAACTTAATTATACAACAGTCGTATAAAATACGACAAAACATAGGCTGTGAGTTTTAATACAAATATTGTCATCTAGACAATATCCACACTCAATATAGTCCTCATTACATTTATTATCACACTATTTCACAGAATAGTGAGGACTACTAATGCACCATCTAGGACCATCACTCTGTTCCTCGACTAGTCTCAGCTACGTTCTCATTTCTTGAAGAGAACAGTGAAAGAAAGGGTGAACTCAACTAGCCCAGTAAGAAATATTATGACTAAGATAATGCAGAGTAAATTATCATTAGCCTTCAACGGTGTTAAACTGATAAAATATAATAAACATCAAGTTTAACTGCAACGGAACACGCAATCCATTAGAAGAGTCAAGTAAGGTATAAAATCTACTATCTTCTATGATTTAAAAAGTTTTTCATCAACTTTATCGCTGAGACTTAGCTTAATAAATAAAATCGAATCATCCCTGCTCCACGGCCAAGGATATTCATGTAATCATCAATGGTCATGACTATACCGAATAATCCCTTGTCATAATCATACCAACAACTGTCCACCAATTAACTACAGGCCAATGAGGACTTTTACCACATCATTCGTCACATTACGGTCATGATTATACCGAATAATCCCTGGTCATAATCATACCAAGTCCATCTATGCATGTAAGCCAAAGATGACTTTTAACATAATATAAGCATGAGGATCATGATAATTCAATAAAACAGGTTCAAGAATAAATTTTAAAGATTTATAAGTTAATTTATCCTGACCTCAATAACGTCCAAATTGTCAATATGATACTGCTTTGTGCAGTAAAATTAAATAATGCTCAGAAGAATATTTTTATGAAAAGATACTGGATGAAGCGCAAATATCAAGGATATTCCACTAATTTCATGGAGTATAGAAGCCAAAGCTTTAACCAACTGAGTATAATATAATATATAAAACTGCAAATGAATTTTCACCCGCCATGCGGTAATCCACGTATACAGATCATTTCCACAATTTAATAAGGAATGAATACACAAGATCATTCACCATGCATGTGGTAATCCACATAGACAGTTTATTCCAACAGAATAATAAAGAATGGAATAACAGAAGGATTCACTATGCGTGCGATAGACTGCACCGACAGGTTATTCCCAACAGAATAATAAATAATGGAACCAGGTCCGGCGTAAACGCACAGACAGGATATTCCGACAGAATAATAAATAATGGAACCAGGTCCGGCGTAAACGCACAGACAGGATATTCCGACAGAATAATAAAGAACGGAATATTAGAAGAATGTCACCATGTATAGGGTAGCCCGCGTATACAGGTTATTCCAACAGAATAATAAATACTGGAATAACAGAAGTTTTCTTCATAAGTACAACAAATAACATCCCTTACCGTAAAAGAAACTGAATATAAGAGTAGGAAAGTAGCAGAATACTTTTCTATAGGTTCTCTTATAATTCTCTCTTTAGAGTTTCAGTGAATTCGTAAGAAATAAAGAAGGAATGAGCTTCTATTTATAGAAGAATGGACTGCATAGTAACTAACTTATAAACGATCCAGATTGATTTAGTTTAAACGGACGATCCAGATTGGTTTACTATTAAAACTCAAAATAACGATCCATAATGATTTACTATTAAAACTTTAAACCAGCGATCCATATTGATTTACTATTATAACTTCCACAAGCGGTCCATATTGATTTACCATTATATCTTTAACCAACGGTCTAAAAATTAGCAAATCTCGTCATGGAATAATATTGTACCCAAATACCCGAATGCACAATACTAGAGTGAATAATAACTGGGCAAATAGTAACTCGTGAATAGTAACTCATGAGTAGTAACTCGTGAATAGTAACTCGTGAATAGTAACTTGTAAATAGTAACTCATGAATAGTACTCCGACACGAAAAGTGTCCTGAATACCCGATTGAACAATATATCATATTATGCAGATGATACTGTAACAATAATTGAATCAATAATATGAGAGATATGATGACGCAATTACTGTAGCAATAATTGAGTATAGCTGAGTCACTTCTCACGTAAGCATCAATAATTAATACCGTGTACTACTGTACAACTACGCGTATTACTGTACTTTTACTACTGGGTAGTTCAACAGTTTAAACGGTAACACCTCTGCCGTTATTTTCATAAAGTATTTTTGTCGTTTTCTCAATCCGACAATAATTCGTTGTGGGGTCCACCAATGATTGTGCCGTTGTACGAATATTCCCTCTTAAAATGAATATTCCTCGACCAATCGAATATTATATAACAACTTGCGTACTTTGCAAAATTTATAAATATTACCCACAACTATAACATTACATCAAATTAACACCATAATAAAAAAAATTATTTCGAGAAAATTAAATCTTTATTCATAAAATCTGGGGTCTCACAATCTCCCCTCCTTATGAAATTTCGCCCTTAAAATTTACGTACGAACCTGGTATGCCGAACAGGTGAGGATACCTTGACTTCACTTCAAATTCTAACTCTTGAGGTATAACCTTTGAGCGTCGAATATGATCCTTCTTATCCAAGATGTTAACACATATCTCCTCATACGTTAAATCTTCTGTTATCTCGTCTGGTTCTAAATTAATAATGTGGTTCGAGTCGTCCACATATTTTTGTAACATCGATACGTTAAAAACGTTATGAACACGCGACATACTTGGCTGTAAAATGAGTCTATAGACCACAGTTCCTACTTGATCAAGGATTTCAAATGGGCCAATAAAATCGAGTGTTGAAATTTCCTCTCTTCATCGATTCTTGCTTTTAGAATAACGCCCTCTTGAACCTTTTCTTCAAATTCATCAGATTCGGGTGTGTAGGAGCAGCTTTAACTTTATCAATTAAAGTCGGTTCTACTCGTATATTCGTCATCTTCACGTGGGTCCCAAGAGTAATTAACCCTATCTTCATCATTTGTAAGTTATACGAAACGGGTCTTTGTGTTAACAACATCGCACTCTTAAACGCATACGATCTTCTACTCAACGCGTCAGCTACCACGTTCGTTTTTACCACGATGGTATTGAACGATATGATCGTAATCTTCAACAGCTCGAGCCAACATCTTTGGCACATTACACGTTCACTTTAGTTGAATAAATGTTTAAGGGTTTTTAGAAATGGGTTTTGTACTGGGTTCAATACAAAATTCGATTTCACGCTCTAGGGTAGGCTAAGAAGTCTTCAAGAATACGTCAGGAAATTTATTAACAATAGAAATTCAATTCAAAACTGTGACTCTCATCCAAGACTTGGATAACACGTCACATTGATACCTATCAACTTGTCATCGTCATTCACAACGTTGCCTACAGAAAGTCTGGCTTTGGTTCATTCCACGCAAGAAAGTCAACAACGAAAGGATCGGGGCTCTTTATTTATGGCTTGATATGACAATGATTGACTTTAGTGGTTTGGTTACTTTGAATTTGAATAACAGATTGGTTAGGAGTATGAAAGCTAAAAACCTTACGAAAAGCATGATGAGTAGTTAACCAATCGTTTCCAAAAATTACATCAAAGACAAGTATTTTCAAAGAGATAAGATCGACAGGTAACGTGAAAGTGTTGATTTAAACAAGATTTATAAATAGTGGAGGTAACGAAGGTTTCACCCAACCGAGTTTAAACAGATATATCAAAGTCTAACTTCTCCGCAGTTAACTTTAAACATTGAACACTACTAGGTGCAATAAAAGAGTGAGTAGAACCGGTATCTAACACGGTATAGACTTCGCAAAAGTTTATGACTAACATACCCGTTATAATTTTATTCAGGTTCCTCGTCACGAAAAAATGCTCTCTCTTAAACTACCGGCTTTGGCTTGCCTAGGACATCCTTTGGTGCCTCCATCCTAGCTGAACTTGTCTTCGGTGAACGATAAAATCGGGCTAAGTGATCTTCTCTTCCATAATTATAGCATGCTTTGGACGGCATCGGACAGTTTGGACTGATGTGTTCCTCCCCTCCGCATTTGAAGCATATGATAGGTGGTCGTTCTCCTTCCTTAACAACGGGTGTTGGTGCTTACGTCTTTCCATCATTGTTGAATCTCCTCTTCTTGAAATGTTCATTCGTATTGTTTTGACCATGATTACCACCGAAGTGGTTACCATTTCTGGCATGTTGATTCCCTCCATGCTTATTCCCTCCATTCTACATCCTTCATGTGCCGAATGCTTTCGGGAAAATACTTGTCATTGAACAGCTCTTGGAAATTCTCCCAAGACATCTTGAGTGCGTCAGGTTGGGTACGTTTTACAGATTCCCACCAGTGATCTGCCTCTTCACACAATATGAAGGTGGCAAAGGAAACCTTTTGCTCCTCGGAGCATCCCAAGACATCAAATATCTTGGTGATCTGCTTTAACCACGTCTCCTCCTTAAGTGGTTATGGCTTTTCCAAAAACTCCGGTGGTCCTAGCTCCTTGAATTGCTTAGCGGTGACCAACCGTGGGTTGCCATTGTTTCCTCCTGCATTATGAACAGGAGACGCCTTCGCCTGATGTTGCATGAATTCTAAAAAGCTCCTAAACGTACCGCCGTTCGTCAATTGATCAGTGTTGTTGTTTACAGGAGGATTATCACCATCCTGTTCCACATTGTCCTGATTATTGATCTGTGGAGAATCAATAGTCTCCCGTGCTCCATTGCTATTCTCAACATTCTCGGATGTCATTTTCAGATACTGCCACAAAACAAAGGTTAATTGACATGTAACATATTATCTCTATATTCTGACCGACCAATTAAATACCAAAAAAAAAACTTAGGTAGGTCATACTAGCGAAGAAATTTCCCATCTCTCCCCTCCTAGTTCTATTCTCACATCTTAGCCAGTGATCATATCCCTAAGCTTTGATACCAACTGTGACGTCCCCAAAATTAGGTATACATCGCCCATCTTGAGTCTCCAGATACATGGTACAGAATTCAAAAACAACTTAATAATACAACTGTCGTGTACAATACGACAAAACATAAACTGCGAGTTTGAATACAAATATTGTCTACTAGAGATTATACAAACTCAAAAGAAGTCCTCACTACAATTATTATCACACTATTTCACAGAATAGTGAAGACTATTAATGCAACCTCTAGGACCATCACTCTGTTCCCCGACTAGTCCCAACGACGTTCTCATTTCCTAAAGAGAACAGTGAAAGAAAAGGTGAGCTTAACTAGCCCATTAAGAAATATTATGACTAAGATAATTCAAAATAATTTATCGTTAGCCTTCAACAGTGTTAAACTGATAAAATATAATAACTATCAAGTTTAACTGTAGCGGAACAAACAATCCATTAGAAGAGTCAAGTAAGGAATAAAATCTACTATCTTCTATGATTTAAAAGGTTTTTCATCACTTTTATCGTTGGGACTCAGCTTAATAAATAATCCACATCATCGAATCACTCCTGCACTACGGCCAAGGATATTCTTTAGTATCATGACCACGAATTATCCATGCACTTTGGCTTAAGATAATCATGTTTTCATCAACGGTCCTCATCATGCCATAAAACAATTCATCTTTGCACTACGGCCAAAGAAAATCCATAGCCATAATCATACCAAAAATTGTCCATCAATGCACTACGGGCCAATGAGAACTTTTTTCACATCATTTGTAACATTATGGTTATGATTATACCTAATAATCCCTGGTCATAATCATACCAAGTCCATATATGTACTACAGGCCACAGATGACTTTCAACATAATATAAACATGAGGATGATGATAATGATATAAGAATTCAATAAAACAAGGTCAATAATTAATTTATCCAGGAACTGATAACGTTCAAATTGTCAACATGATACTGCTTTGTAGAGTAAAATTCAAGAATGCTCAGAAGAATATTTTCATAAAAAGATAATGGATGAAGCGCAAATATCAAAGATATTCCACTAATTTCATGGGTATAGATGTGACGCCCCAAAACAGGTATACAACACCCATTCTGAGTCGCCAAATACATGGTACATAAAGCAAACTACAACTTCAATAATATAAATGTCGTGTGAAATACGACAATACATACTGTGAGTTTAAATATAAATATTGTCTTTTAGACAATATCCACACGCAAATAAGTACTAATTACAATTATTCAAACACTATTTTACAGAAATAGTAAGGACTGCTAAAACATCTTTCTAGAAACCTCACTCAATATCCCGACTCGATCCTGCTATGTTCTCACCTCCTGAGAAGAAAAATGGAACAAAAAGGAAAAGGGTGAGCTCAACTAGCTCAGTAAAGAATATTATGACTAATATAATATACAACAAATTATCGTTAGTCTTCAACAGGGAAAAAATCTGATAAAATATAATCGACAACAAGTTTTAGATCAACAAATACAATGGAAACAACAATCCATTAGAAGAGTCACATAGAGGATGAATTCTACTATCTTCTAATATTTAAGAGTACATCATCAATATTTAATCCCTGTAACAACAATCAATATACATCTTTAATCATCTTTGCACTGCAGGCCAAAGATATTCATTTATATCACCGGTTGGTCATGTTCATCTCAACACATGTTCATCTTTGCACTACGGACCAAAGATATTCATCAGTAATCATTTATCTTTGCACTACAGGCCAAAGATATTCAATAATATCATCATTAAGGACTGAGGATGATGAAAAATATTTTTAAGAACGAATCTAGTGAGATAGAAGGACAAATATTAGGGATTCGTATAACAGTTTTATCCAAGATCAATAATACTCCATAATAACCAATTTTGAAGCAGAATTCAAAAATAACGATCAAAACATGGATACAATCAAAGATAGTAGCCAAAATAGACATCTTGGATAAAAAGGAAAATTTTCATTTTTCGGTGAATAGTGCCGTATTCGTGAATAATGCCGTATACGTGAATAGTGCCGTATAAGTGAATAGTAACCCCGACACAACAAGTTCCAAATTTGATTAAAAAGTTCACCAATATTTCGGCATAATGATATTGAAGAAAATAATATCATTTAAGAAGAAAATAACATCCCTTACCTCAAAATAACCATATTTCTGACTGAATTTCGGGTATAGTGCTGACAGAAACTCGCACCGTATAGCAACACTCAAAGTATACTCACAAGAATACACTCGATAATATAGAGAGAGAAAGAGAGAAAACTTGTTTCTGGTGCGATTTTCAATTCTAACTTAGCACTCTATTTATAGGAAAATACTAGAACGCCAAAGGAGACTAAAATAATAAATTAATATTATTTATTACAAATTCCTGACGCATTCTTACCTACCAATTCAGCCACCAGCCATCCTTGACCCAAATTAGCAGCCCACATATGTTAGAATAAAAATTGGTCCCACCCATAATTTAATAAAAATTATTTTATTTTTTGAAACTTCAACAATTCATAGAAAATAGACCTTTTATCAGAAAAATACGAATTTTATATCCATTCTGCCTGAAATCGAATTCTCTAGAACTTTGTAAAAGAAAGCTTTTCCAAATTCTCAACAGAAAATATCCGAAATCCATAAACGGATGATTTTTAATACTTCCCTTCCGACAAAATACTGATAAAACATCTCAGCATTAATTCCTTCAATCATAACCACATAAAATAAATAAATCCATCATTTATATCAAATAAATATTTCATTATCATATAAATCAATAATTAATTATTCATAAATAATATTACAGAATCACAATTATGACAACCAGGCCGTTCCCAGGAAAGAGGGGACTTTCCAATAAGGATTTTTTCTTACTGACACGCAATTAGGTGACCAAACCTCTCCTAAGACAGAACTTTATAGACATTACCAATAATGTTATCTGATAATATTATTCAAATAATATGAATTATTGATCTGATAATGGAAAATACTGTGTAGTGACAATAATAATAATATAAATATCAACGCAACAATTATTGAATTAATAAAATAAAATAATAAAAAATAATTATTGTAATAATTATTGAGTATTGCCTTCTTACGTACGGATCAATAATTCAACAATACTGTGCAACCACGCATATTACTGTATTTTAACCACCAGGTAACCCAACAGTGTTAACGGTAACAATTTACGCTGTTATTTATAAAACTCAATCTTTGTCATTTTCTTTCATCCAACCGCTTTCCGTTATGGGGCCCACAAATGGCTGCGTCATCGTACGAATATTCCCCAACAGCAAGAATATTCCACGATCAAACGAATATTCCCCGACAAAAATGAATATTTTAATAACCACTTTGTTTATTTTGCAAAAATTGCACATTTCACCCATAACCAAAGCATTATATCAAATTACCACCTTATTAATCAAGAATAATAATTAGAGGAAATTCAATTTTATTTATAAAAAGTTGGGGTCTTACAACCTCCCCTCCTTATGAAATTTCATCCTCGAAATTGACGTACGTACCTGGTGTATCGAAAAGGTGAGGATACCTCATTTTTATTTCTGACTCCAACTCCCACATCATTTCCTCAATAGCATGGATCCTCCACAAAACCTTAACTTGTGGTATAATCTTGGTGCGTAGGACATGTTCTTTCCTATCCAAGATCTTAACAGGTACCTCTTCGTACGTTAAATCTTCGGCTATCTCGTTTGGTTCTAACGCAATAATGTGGTTCGGATCTTTCACATATTTACGAAGCATAGATATATGAAAAACATTATGAACACGAGACATGTTTAGAGGTAACGCGAGTCTATAGGCCACGTTTCCTATTCGGTCAAGAATCTCAAATGGACCAACAAACCTTGGATTGAGCTTTCCTCTTTTTTCAAATCTTGTAACTCCTTTTCATGGAACAACACGTAACAGTACATGATCCCCAATATTAAACTCCACGTCCTTTCTATGAAGATTAGCATAACTCTTTTGTCGATCTTGTGAAGTTTGAATACGTTGTCGAATCATTTGGATCTTTTCTGTAGTCATGCGTACTAATTCTGGTCCCAACAACGTTGCTTCTCCCACCTCGTCCCAGCATACTAGAGATCGACATTTTCATCCATACAATGCCTCAAATGGAGCTATGCTTATACTTGCTTGATAACTGTTGTTGTAGGAGAATTCCACCAGTGGCAAGAACTTATCCCAACTTCCTTTAAAATTTAGGACACAAAGTCTTAATAGATCTTCGAGGGTTTGAATAGTCCTCTCTGATTGTCCGTCCGTTTGAGGATGGTATGCCGAACTGAATCGTAAATCCGTTCCCATAGCTTTCTGCAAGCTAACCCAAAATCGTGAAGTGAATCTTGGGTCACGATACGAAACTATGGATACTGGCATGCCATGCAATCTCACAATCTCATTCACGTACATACGAGCAAGATGTTCAAGGGAATAATCTCACTTATCAGCAAGAAATGGGCAGACTTGGTTAATCTATCAACAATAATCCAAATAGCATTTATGCCTTGAGAAACCGTGGGAAGACCTGTAACGAAATCCATTGTAATGTGTTCCCACTTCCATTCCAGAATCTCAAGTGGTTGCAATGGACCTTTTGGCATTTGATGCTCCGCCTTTACACGTTGACAAGTTAAACACCTCGAGATAAACTCCGCGATCTCTCTCTTCATATTGTTCCACCAAAATGTATGTCGAATATCATGATACATTTTGGTACTCCCAGGATGGATTGCAAACGGGGTGTTGTGTGCCTCCATCATGATTCTATGCTTCAAGTCAGAATCATTAGGAACGCAAAGTCTAGAGTTGACTCGTAGTATTCCTTCCGCATCGATTCTTGCTTCTGGAATAACACCTTCTTGCACTTTCTTCTTCATTTGTATCAGCCCCAGGTCCATAGTTTGAGGAGCTTTAACTTTATCAATTAAAGTCGGTTCTACTCGTATATTCGCCATCATCATGTGGAACCCTGGAGTCTTTAATTATACCTCCATCCTTTGTAAGTCATACAAAATGGGCCTTTGTGTTGACAATATTGCACTCGTACTCGCATATGATCTTCTACTCAATGCGTCAGCTACTACGTTCGCTTTTCCAGGATGATATTGAATAGTGTGATCGTAATCTTTCAACAGCTCCAGCCAACGTCGTTGCCGCGTGTTGAGTTCTTTTTGCGTGAAGAAATATTTGAGGCTTTTATGGTCCGTATAAATCTCCACTTTCTCCCCGTACAAGTAGTGTCTCCATATATTCAACACGAATACGACTGCTGCCAACTCCAGATCATGAGTAGGATAATTCCTCTCATATTCTTTGAGTTGTCGCGAGACATAGGCTATGACTTTCCCACGTTGCATGAGAACACATCCTAACCATTTGCCTGAAGCATCGCTGTATATAACAAATCCATCCAAACCAGATGGTATTGTCAGAACAGGTGCCGAAATGAGTCTCCTCTTGAGCTCTTAGAAGCTCTTCTCGCATTCCTCGCTCCATACGAATTTTGCATCCTTCCGAGTCAGCTGAGTTAACGGAGTAGCGATTCGAGAAAATCCTTCCACGAATCTCCGATAATAACCAGCTAAGCCCAGAAAGATGCGTACTTCGGTCACCGACTTCGATTGCTCCCAACTTTGTATTGCTTCTATCTTCGCCGGGTCAACAGATACTCCTTGTTTTGACACCACGTGCCCAAGGAATGCTACTTCCTCAAGCCAGAACTCGCATTTCTTCAGCTTGGCATAAAGCTTGTGTTCACGAAGTCTTTGTAGTACCAGCTTCAAATGGTGCTCATGATCTTCACGGCTTTTGGAATAGATGAGGATGTCATCAATAAAGATAACAACGAACTGATCCAAATATTCCTTGAATACACGGTTCATCATATCCATGAAAGCAGCAGGAGCATTGGTTAATCCAAAAGACATGACTGAGAATTCATAATGCCCGTACCGAGTCCTGAAGGAAATCTTTGGAATATCCTCAGTTTTAATCTTCAGCTGATGATATCCAGAACGAAGATCGATCTTTGAAAAGAATTGTGCTCCTTGCAACTGGTCAAACAGGTCATCAATGTGAGATAGTGGATACCTATCCTTGATGGTCACATGGTTTAATTCTCGGTAATCAATGCAAAGTCGCATACTCCCGTCTTTCTTCTTTACGAATAAAACAGGAGCACCCTAAGGAGATGTACTAGGACGAATGAAATCGATGTCTAATAACTCCTGTAGTTGGACTTTTAACTCCTGAAGTTCAATAGGAGCCATTCGATATGGGGTTTTAGAAATGGGTTTTGTACCCGGTTCAAGATCAATAAAGAATTCAACTTCACGTTTCGGGGATAGACCGAAAAGTTCTTCGGGAAATACATCAGGAAATTCTTTAACAACAGAAATATTATCCAAATATGACTTGTCTCTGTTCAAATCCATAACATGGGCTAAGAAAGCTTGGCATCCATTTTTCAATAAACAAATAGCTTTGTGGCTTGATATGACAGTGACTGATTTTAGTGGTTTAGTGGTTTGAATTTGTATGACAGGTTGGTTAGGAATATGAAAACTAACAACCTTACGAAAACAATCAATTTTGGTATGATGAGCGGTTAACCAATCAATTCTTAAAATCACATCAAAAGCAAGTATCCTTAAAGAGATAAGATCAACAGGTAATGTGATAGTGCCAACTTGGATCATGTAAGATTTATAAACTGTAGATGTAACAAAGGTTTCACCCAACGGAGTTTCAACAGATAAATCAACATCTAATTTCTCCAGAATCAAGTTTAAACGTTGAGCACAAGTAGGAGAGATAAAAGAATGGGTAGAACCGGTATCTAGTAAGGTATAAACTTCGCAAGAATTCAAGATTAGCTTACCCGTGATCACCTCGTTTGGGTTCCTCTTGTTTTGGCCAGTTACGACAAATGCTCTTCCAGGAATCGCTGATTTCGACTTATCTGGGACAGCCCTTGGAATCACCACTTCCGCTGAACTTGGTTTCGCTATAGTACAATCTCGAGCGATGTGGCCTTCCTTTCCACAGTTGTAACATACCTTAGATTGTTGTGAACAGTTTGGGCTGATATGTCCCTCCTTCCCGCATTTGTAACATCTAATTGGCGGTCGTTCTCCTCCCTTATAATTTGTTGTTAGTGTTGGTGCTGCTGCTGATGTCTTCCCGTCATTGTTGAATCTCCTCCTTTTGAAATTTCCACTTGACTCACCTCTCCTATTATTATGGCCATGATTACCACCCGAGTGGTTACCGCTTTTGTCCGTATTCTTTCCTTCCCGCTGGTTATCATCGCTTCGATGACTGCTGTCACCGGTATGACCCTGGTTGTGGTCCCTCGGTTGAGTATACT
Source organism: Panax japonicus (assembly GCA_020205505.1). Taxonomy (NCBI): domain Eukaryota; kingdom Viridiplantae; phylum Streptophyta; class Magnoliopsida; order Apiales; family Araliaceae; genus Panax; species Panax japonicus. The sequence goes on along the minus strand of CM035109.1, from coordinate 6,006,492 downwards.
CACTATATCGCTCTAACAACTGAGCCCTGTTTACAACATCTGAATATAAAGAGAATTTATGAGATATAAGGTATTGATGAATCTCGGGTTTTAAACCTCTCAGAAACATCCGCGTCATGCGTTCCTGGAAACTCTGCGAACTTTGCCTCGTATTGAGACACCGTTATGTTATTCTGTTTGAGTCTAATAAACTCTACCTCTTTCATATGACGAATACTTTCAGGAAAGTACTTATCATTGAAAAGTTTCTGAAATCTTTCCCAAGACATGTTGAGTGCATCTGGTTGGGTACGCTTCACAGATTTCCACCAGTAATCTGCTTTACCACGAAACATAAAGGTAGCGAATGGAACCTTCTGTTCTTCCGTGCATCCCAAGACATCGAATATCTTGGTAATTTGCTTGACCCATGTTTCTGCCATGATCGGATCCGGTTTTCCCTTAAATTCTGGTGGTCCCAACTCCTTAAACTGCTTGGTTGTGACAGACCGCGCGTTGCCATCACTTCTACCCGTATTTTGTACACAAGTCTCTTTCGTCTGATTTTGCATGAACTACAAAAAGCTCCTAAACATTCCATCGTTCATCATTTGCTCGGTAGTGTTGTTTATAGGAAGAATATTGCCTTCCTGTTGCACGTTCTCCTGATTTGTGACTAAAGGTTGCTCCACAGTCTCGTACACTCCATTGATAACGTTCTCAGCATCTATTCTTAAATACTGCCATAAAACAAGGGTTAATTAAATATATCACATAATATCCCCATATTATAACCAACCAACAAATAAGCTTAGTAGGACACACTAGCAAAGGATTTACTCATTTCTCCCCTCCTAGTTCTATTTCGCGATCTCTGCCAGAGACCATATCCCTAAGTTTGATACTAACTGTGACGCCCCCAAAACAGGTATACAGTATACAACACCCATTCTAAGTCGCCAAATACATGGTACATAAAGCAAACTACAACTTCAATAATACAAATGTCTTGTGAAATACGACAATACATACTGTGAGTTTAAATACAAATATTGTTTTCTAGACAATATTCACACGCAAATAAGTCCTCATTACAATTATTCAAACACTATTTTACAAAAATAGTGAGGACTGCTAAAACATCTTTCTAGAAACCTCACTCCATACCCCGACTCGATCCTGCTATGTTCTCATCTCCTGAGAAGAAAAATGGAACAAAAAGGAAAAGGGTGAGCCCAACTAGCCCAGAAAAGAATATTATGACTAAGATAATATACAACAAATTATCGTTAGTCTTCAACAGGGAAAAAATCTGATAAAATATAATCGACAACAAGTTTTAGATCAACAAATACAGCGGAAATAACAATCCATTAGAATAGTCACGTAGAGGATGAATTCTATTATCTTCTAATATTTAAGAGTCCATCATCAATATTTTATCCCTGTAACAACAATCAATATACATCTTTAATCATCTTTGCACTACAGGTCAAAGATATTCATTTATATCACCGGTTGGTCATGTTCATCTCAACACCTGTTCATCTTTGCACTACGGGCCAAAGATATTCATCAGTAATCATTTATCTTTGCACTACAGGCCAAAGATATTCAATAATATCATCATTAAGGACTGAAGATGATGAAAAATATTTTTAAGAACGAATCTAGTGAGATAGAAGGACAAATATTAGGGATTCGTATAACAGTTTTATCCAAGATCAATAATACTCCATAATAACCAATTTTGAAGCAGAATTCAAAAATAACGATCAAAACATGGATACAATCAAATATAGTAGCCAAAATAGATATTTTGGACAAAAAAATTTCATTTTTCGGTGAATAGTGCCGTATTTGTGAATAGTGTCGTATACGTGAATAGTAACCCCGACACAACAAGTTCCAAATTTGATTAAAAAGTTCACCAATATTTCGACATAATGATATTGAAGAAAATAATATCATTTAAGAAGAAAATAACATCCCTTACCTCAAAATAACCGTATTTCTGACTGAATTTCAGGTATAGTGCTGACAGAAACTCGCACTGTATAGCAACACTCAAAGTATACTCACAAGAACATGCTCGATAATATAGAGAGAGAAAGAAAGAAAACTTGTTTCTGGTGCGATTTTCAATTCTAACTTAGCACTCTATTTATAGGAAAATGCTAGAACGCCAAAGAAGACTAAAATAATAAATTAATATTATTTATTACAAATTCTTTATGCATGCTTACCTACCAATTCAGCCACCAGCCATCCTTGACCCAAATTAGCAGCCCACATGTGTTAGAATAAAAGTGGGTCCCACCCATAATTTAATAAAAATTAATTTATTTTTCGAAACTTCAACAATTCATAGAAAATAGACCGTTTATCAGAAAAATACAAATTTTATGTCCATTCTGCCTGAAATCGAATTCTCTACAACTTTGTAAAAGAAAGCTTTTCTAATTTCTCAATAGAAAATATCCGAAATCCACAAACGGATGATTTTTAATACTTCCCTTCCGACAAAATACTGATAAAACATCTCAGCATTAATTCCTTCAATCATAACCACATAAAATAAATAAATCTATCATTTATATCAAATAAATATTTCATTATCATATAAATCAATAATTAATTATTCATAAATAATATTACAGAATCACAATTATGACAACCAGGTCGTTCCCAGGAAAGAGGGGACTTTCCAATAAGGATTTCTCTTTACTGGCGCGCAATTAGGTGACCAAACCTATCCTTAGACAGAACTTTCTAGATATTGCCAATAATGTTATCCGATAATATTATTCAAATAATATGAATTATTGATCTGATAATGGAAAATACCGTGCAGTGATAACAATAATAATATAAATATCAACGCAGCAATTATTGAATCAATAAAATAAAATAATGAACAGTAATTACTGTAACAATTATTGAGTAGTGCCTTCTTACGTACGGATCAATAATTCAACAATACTGTAAAATATCGTGTGCTACTGTGCAACCACGCATATTACTGTATTTTAACCACCAGGTAACCCAACAGTGTTAACGGTAACAATTTATGCCGTTATTTATAAAACTTAATCTTTGTCATTTTCTTTCATCCAACCGTTTTCCATTATGGGGCCCACAAATGGTTGTGCCGTCGTACGAATATTCTCCGACAGCAAGAATATTCCACGACCAAACGAATATTTCTCAACAAAAATGAATATTTTAATAACCACTTTGTTTATTTTGCAAAAATTGCACATTTCACCCATAACCAAAGTATTATATCAAATTACCACCTTATTAATCAAGAATAATAATTAGAGGAAATTCGATTTTATTTATAAAAATTTGGGGTCTTACGATAGAAGTCAAAATTTTAACCAACTGAGTATAATAAAAAATGGAATAACAAAAGAAATCACCATGCATGCGATAGACCGTACAAGCAGGTTATTCCAACAGAATAATAAATGATGGAACCAGGTCCGGCGTAAACGCACAGACAGGAAACTCCGACAGAATAATAAATAATGGAACCAGGTCCGGCGTAAAAGCACAGACAATATATTCTGATAGAATAATAAATAATGGAACCAGGTCCGGCGTAAACGCACAGACAGGATATTCCGACAGAATAATAAAAACGGAATATTAGAAAAATGTCACCATGTATAGGGTAGCCCACGTATACAGGTTATTCCAACAGAATAATAAATAATGGAATAACAGAAGTTCTCTTCATAAGTACAACAAATAACATCCCTTACTGTAAAAGAAACTGAATATAAGAGTAGGAAAGTAGCAGAATACTTTTCTATAGGTTCTTTTATAATTCTCTCTCTAAAGTTTAGTGAATTCGTAAGAAATAATGAAGGAATGAGCTTCGATTTATAGAAGAATGGACTGCATAGTAACTAACTTATGAACGATCCAGATTGATTTACTTTAAACGGATGATCCAAATTGGTTTACTATTAAAACTTAAAACAACGATCCATACTGATTTACTATTAAAACTTTAAACTAGACGTCCATATTGATTTATTATTATATCTTCAACCAACGGTCTGAAAAATTAGCACATTTCATCATGGAATAATATTGTACCCAAATACCCGAATGCACAATACTAGAGTGAATAGTAATCGGGTGAATAGTAACTCGTGAATAGTAACTCCTGAATAGTAACTCGTGAATAGTAATTTATAAATAGTAACTTATGAATAGTACTCTGACACAAAAATTGTCCCGAATATCCGATTGAACAATATAGCATATTATGCAGATGATACTGTAACAATAATTGAATCAATAATATGAGAGATATGATGCATCAATTACTGTAGAAATAATTGAGTATAGCTGAGTGACTTCTCACGTAAGTATCAATAATCAATACCGTGTGCTACTGTGCAACTACGCGTATTACTGTACTTTTACTACTAGGTAGTTCAACAGTTTAAACGGTAACACCTCGGCCGTTATTTTCATAAAGTATTTTTGTCGTTTTCTCAATCCGACAATAATTCCGTTGTGGGGTCCACCAATGATTGTGCCGTTGTACGAATATTGCCTGTTAAAACGAATATTCCCCGACCAATCGAATATTATATAACAACTTGCGTATTTTGCAAAATTTATAAATATTACTCACAACTATAACATTACATCAAATAAACACCATAATAAAAAAAATTATTTCGAGAAAATTAAATTTTTATTCATAAAATCTGGGGTCTCACATGTGTTGTTACGTGTTGCTCCATGGAAAGGAGTTACGAGATTTGAAAAGAGAGAAAAGCTCAATCCTCGATTCATTGGCCCATTTTTAATCCTCGATCGAGTAGGAACTGTGGCCTATAGACTCGTTTTACCGCCAAGTATGTCTCGTGTTCATAATATTTTTCACTTATCTATGTTACGTAAATATGTGAAAGACCCAAACCACATTATTGAATTAGAACCGGACGAGATAGCGGAAGATTTAACTTATGAAGAGGTACTTGTTAAAATCTTGGATAAGAAGGATCATATTCTACGCTCCAAGGTTATACCTTAAGTCAAATTTTTGTGGAGAAACCACGATGTTGACTAAATGACATGGGAGTTAGAATTTGAAATGAATTCAAGGTATTCTCACCTCTTCGACATACCAGGTACGCTCCCTAATTTCGAGGACGAAATTTCATAAGAATGGGGAGGTTGTAAGACCCCAACTTTTATGAATAAAGATTAATTTTTTTCAAAATATATTTTTAGATATTATGGTGTGGATTTGATATAATGTTATAGTTGTTGGTATTGTTTACAATTATTGCTACAGTAATTGCTGTATAATATCTTTCATATTATTAATTCAATTATTGTCACAGTATCATCTACATAATATTTTATATTATTAAATCAATAATTGAGACGAAAAAGTTATTCAAATTATTATTTGTAATATTGACAATGTCTAAAAAATTATGTCAATGAGATGTTTGGTCACCTAATTGCGCGCCAATAGGGATAAATTCTTATCGAAAAGTCCCCTCTTTCCTGAAAATGATCTGGTTGTTAAATATTTTGAGTTATAATATTAATAGTGAATAAGTTCGTGTTGATTAAAGATGAAATTGATATTTTCATTGTGTTGGGATTATTAGTGTTAGTAGAAATCGTCATTTATTTCGGTAATAATGAATGTCTAGAGGTTATATTGACCAATCGGGTAATTAATTGGATAAATGAGCAATTAATTGCTATTAATTCATATGGTTATAGCTATTTGTTTATATGTGTGTACTATTGATTCACATGTATGTACTATTAGGGGAGGTGGTGCAAGTTTGATAATACTAGCAGGACTAAATTAAAAATTAAAGAAAAAATGAAGGTATTATACTGTAATATTTCGAGCCAAAAAACGTGCAATTATCGAAACTATGTTTTCCTATAAATAGAAGCTCATTATTCTTTTATTTTCACCAATTCACTAAGACTCACAAGTGTAATTATAGAAAGAAAAGCTATAGAGAGAAAAGCTTTAGAGAGAAAGTAGAAGAGAAGTCTGCTACCTCATTATTCCAGTATTCAATCTTCTTCTGAAGTAAGGGATATTATTTTGATCAGTATTTATAGGAATAATATGTTTTCCATACTCTGTAGTGTGTGAGTAATATTATTTCGTCTCGTATTCCTAATTATACACTCATTTTATTAAATTATTACTTTTATACTCCGTGAAATTAGTAGAATATCCTTGAAATTATGTTTCATCTAGTATCGTTTCACAAGGATATTTTATTAATATTCTTATTAAATTTTAAGCTTTTTCTGTCGGAGTTAGTCCATGAGTAATATTCATTTTTACGGTACTATTCACAAAGTACTTGTGAGACCCCAGATTTTATGACTAAATATTTAATTTTCTCGAAATAATTTTTTTATTATGGTGTGGATTTGATATAATGTTATAGTTGTGGATAGTATTTATAAATTTTGCAAACTAAACAAGTGATTATATAATATTCGATTGGCCGGGGAATATTCGTTTTAACAGGGAATATTGTACGATGGCACAATCATTGGTGGACCCCACAACAGAAGTATTGTCGTAGTTAGAAAACGACAAAATTATCTTTCTATAAAAATAACGGCGGAGGTGTTATCGTTAAAACTGTTGAACTACCCGGTAGTAAAAGTACAGTAATATGCGTGGTTGCATAGTAGCACACGATATTGAATATTGATGCTTATGTGAGAAGTCACTTAGTTATACTCAATTATTGCTACACTAATTGTTGTATCATATCTCTCATATTATTGATTCAATTATTGTTACAGTATCATCTGCATAATATGATATATTATTAAATCAATAATTGTGATGACAAAGTTATTCATATTATTATTTACAATATTGACAATGTCTAGAAGTTCTGTCAAGGAGAGGTTTGGTCACCCAATTACGCGCCAATAAGGAGAAATCCTTATCGGAAAGCCCCATCTTTCCTAGGAACGACCTGGTTGTTAAATATTGTGAATTATAATATTAATGATGAATAGTAAACCAATATGGACTGTCCGTTTAAAAGTAAATCAATCTAGACCGTTCATGAATTAGTTACTATTCAGTCCATTCTTCTATAAATAAAAGTTCATTCCTTCATTATTTCTTACGAATTCACTGAAACTCTAGAGTGAGAAACTATAGAGAGAAAAAAGAAAAGTATTCTGTTACTTCACTACTCCAGTATTCATTTTTTCTAAGGTAAGAGATATTATTTGTTTTACTCGTAAGGGGTATTATTTCTTTCATATTCATGAAGTGAACTTCTGTTATTCCATTCTTTATTATGTTGGAATAACCTGTCTATGCAAAGTATTGCATACTTGGTGAAATTCTTCTGTTATTCCATTCTTATTATTTTGTTGGAATAAATTATTTATGCGAAGTACCGCATACATGGTGAAATTCTTCTAATATTATGTTCTTTATTATTCTGTCGGAATATCCTTTTTGTGCGTTTACGCCGGACCTGGTTCCATTATTTATTATCCTTTCGGAATATCCTGTCTGTGTGTTTACGTCGGACCTGGTTCCATTATTTATTATTCTGTAAGAATATCCTGTCTGTGCGTTTACGTCGGACCTGGTTCCATTATTTATTATTCTGTTGGGAATAACCTGTCTGTGCAGTCTATCGCACGCATGGTGAATCCTTCTGTTATTCCATTCTTTATTATTCTGTTGGAATAACCTGTTTATGTGGATTACCACATGCATGGTGAATGATCATGTCTATTCATTCCTTATTAAATTATGGAAATGATCTGTATACGTGGATTACCGCATGGCGGGTGAAAATCCATTTTGCAGTTTCATATATTATATTATACTCAGTTGGTTAAAGCTTTGGCTTCTATACTCCATGAAATTAGTGGAATATCCTTGATATTTGCGCTTTATCCAGTATCTTTTCATAGAAATATTCTTCTGAGCATTCTTGAATTTTACAGCACAAAGCAGTATCATATTGACAATTTAGACGTTATTGAGTTCAGGATAAATTAACTTATAAATCTTTAAAATTTATTCTTGAACTTGTTTTATTGAATTGTCATCATCCTTATGATTATATTATGTTGAAAGTCATCTTTGGCTTACGTGCATAGATGGACTTGGTATGATTATGACCAGGGATTATTCGGTATAATCATGATCGTAATGTGACGAATGATGTGGTAAAAGTCCTCATTGGCCTGTAGTTCATTGGTGGACAGTTGTTGGTATGATTATGACCAGGAATTATTCGGTATAGTCATTACCATTGATGATTATATGAATATCCTTGGTCGTGGAGCAGGGATGATTCGATTTTATTTATTAAGCTGAGTCTCAGCGATAAAGTTGATGAAAAACTTTTTAAATCATAGAAGATAGTAGATTTTATACATTACTTGACTCTTCTAATGGATTGCTAGATCCGCTACAGTTAAACTTATTGTCTATTATATTCTATCAGTTTAACATTGTTGAATGCTAATGATAATTTATTCTGCATTATCTAAGTTATAATATTTTTTACTGGGCTAGTTGAGCTCACCCTTTCTTTCAGTGTTCTCCTCAGGACATGAGAACGTAGCAGGGACTAGTCGGGGAACAAAGTGATGGTTCTAGATGGTGCACTAGTAGTCCTCACTATTCTGTGAAATAATGTGATAATAATATAATGAGGATTTCATTGAGTTTGTATATTGTCTAGATGACAATATTTGTATTAAAACTCACAACATATGTTTAGTCGTATTTTATACGACTGTTGTATAATTAAGTTTTATTTGTATTCAGTACCTTGTATCTGACGACCCAAGATGGGTGATGTATACTTGTTTTGGGGGAGTCACAGTACTATTCATGGGTTATTATTCACACAGTACTGTTCACGAGTACTATTCACAAAGTACTATTCATAGGTACTATTCCCGAAGTACTATTCACTCGGATACTATTCACCCGGGGAATTAATCATGACAAAATTTTATTTCTTTTCGGTCCAAATTATTTTTGATACAATATCATTTTTTGAATTTTACTCCATAAAGCAGTATCATGTTGGTAATTTAAACATTATTGAATTCTGGATAAATTAAATTATAAATCTTTAAAAATTTATCCTTTGTTTCTTTTAATTGAATTTTTATATCATTGTCATCATCCTCATGCTTATTTTGTGATAAAAGTCATATGTGGCTTACATGCATAGATGTACTATTGATTGGTATAATTATGACCAGGGATTATTCGGTATAATCATGACCGTAATGTTACAAATGATGTGGTAAAAATCCTCATTGGTCTGTAATGAATTGATGGACAGTTGTTGGTATGATTATGACAAGGGATTATTCGGTATAATCATGACCATTGATAATTAAATGAATATCCTTGGACCGTAGTGCAGTGATGATTCGATGATGTGGTTTATTTTTTAAGCTGAGTCTCAGCGATAAAATTGATGATAAACTTTTTAAATTATAGAAGATAGTAGATATCATGCTCTACTTGACTCTTCTAATGGATTGCTTGTTCCGCTGCACTTAAACTTGATGTTTATTGTATTTTATCAGTTTAACACTGTTGAAGGCTAACGATAATTTATTCTGCATTATCTTAGTCATAATATTTCTTACTGGGCTAGTTGAGCTCACCCTTTGTTTTCATTGTTCTCTTCAGGAAATGAGAATATAGCTGGGACTAGTCGGGAAACGGAGTGACGGTCCATATGTTTGCATTAGTAGTCCTCACTATTCAGTGAAATAGTGTGATAATAAATGTATTGAGGACTCCATTTGAGTTTGAATACTGTCTAGAAGACAATATTCGTACTAAAACTCTCAGCTTATGTTTTGTCGTATTTTACATGACAGTTGTATAATTAAGTTATATTTGAATTTTGTACTATATATTTGGCGACTCAGAATGGGTGATGTATACCTATTTTGGGGGCGTCACACATGACTTTTTAGGTGAGCATATAGTGGGCTAAAATGACCCAAGAATATATTATTGGGTTAGTAGTTTAAGGCTTTATTTGGATGAATTTGATTCTATTCAGACCTGGTGGTATTTGTAAGACCCCAACTTTTATTAATAAATATTAGTTTTTCTCGAAATATATTTTTGATTAATATGGTGTGGATTTTTTATATTATTATAGTTGTGGGTAATATTTATAAATTTTGCAAAGTAAGCAAGTTGTTATAAAATATTCAATTGGTCGGGGAATATTCGTTTTAGCAGGGAATATTCGTTCGACGGCACAATCATTGGTGGACCCCACAACGGAAGTTTTGTCGTAGTTTAGAAAATGACAGAAATATCTTTTTATAAAAATAACGGCGAAAGTTTTACCGTTAAACTGTTAAACTATCCGGTGGTAAAAGTACTGTAATACGCGTGTTTGCATAGTAGCACACGGTATTGATTATTGATGTTTACGTGATAAATCACTTAGTTATACTCAATTATTGCTACAGTAATTGATGCATAATATGTCTCATTTTATTGATTCAATTATTGTCACAGTATTATCTGTATAATATTTTATATTATTAAATCAATAATTGAGACGACAAAGTTATTTATATTATTACTTGCAATATTGACGATATCAATAAAGTTATATCGATGAGAGGTTTGGTCACCTAATTGCGCCAATAGGGAGAAATCCTTATCAGAAATCCCCCTATTTCCTGTGAATGATCTAGTTGTTAAATATTGTGAGTAATAATATTAATGATGAATAAGTTCGTATTGATTAAAGATGAAATTGATATTTTCATTGTGTTGGGATTATTAATGTTAATGGAAATCGACATCTATTTCGATAATAATTGATGTCTGGAGGTTATATTGACCAATCGAATAATTAATCGGATAAATGAGCAATTAATTGCTATTAATTCACATGCTTATAACTATTTATTCACATGTATGTACTATTGATTCACATTCATATACTATTAGGGGAGGTGGTGCAAGATTGATAATACTTGCATGACTAAATTAAAAATAGAGATATAGATGAAGGTACTATACCGTAACTATTTTTTTCACATGTATGTACTGTTGATTCACACGATGTACTATTAGGGGAGGTGGTGCAAGTTTGATAATATTTGCAGGGCTAAATTAAAAATGAAGGAAAAGATTAAGGTATTATACTGTAATATTTCGAGCCCCAAAATGTGCAATTACCGAAACTATATTTTTCTATAAATAGAAACTCATTCTTCTTTCATTCTCACCAATTCACTAAGACTCACAAGAGCAATTATAGAGAGAGAAGCTATAGATAGAAAGACGAAGAGAAGTCTGCTACCTCACTATTTCAGTATCTAGTCTTCTTATGAGGTAAATGCTATTATTATTTTTCTGTATTCATAAGAAATAATATTTTTTTTTCATACTTTGTAGTATGTGAGTAATATTATTTCGTCTCGTATTCCTAATTATACCCTCATTTTGTTAAAGTATTGCTTCTATACTCCGTGAAATTAGTAGAATATTCTTGAAATTTACGATTCATCTAGTATCGTTTCACAAGGATATTCTCTACACATTCTTGTTAAATTTAAAACTTTTCATGTCGGAGTATTGTTTGTGAGTAGTATTCATTTATACGGTATTATTCACAAAATACTATTTACGGGGTACTATTCATAAAGTGCCATTCATGGGTACTATTCACAGTGTACTATTCACATGGTACTATTCACCCGGGGAATTATTAATGACAAAAATTGATTTCTTTGTTGTTCAAATCATTTTTGATATAATATTATTCTTGAATTTTACTCCACAAAGCAGTATCATGTTAACAATTTGGACATTATTGAATTCTGGATAAATTAAATTATAAATCTTTAAAAATTTATCCTTTGCTTTCTTTTAATTGAATTCGTATATCATTGTCACCATCCTCATGCCTATATTGTGATAAAAATCATATGTGGCTTACGTGCATAGATGTACTATTGATTGGTAATGATTATGACCATGGATCATTCAGTATAATCATTACCCGTAATGTTATAAATGATGTGGTAAAAGTCCTCATTGGCCTGTAGTGCATTGATGGACAGTTGTTGGTATGATTATAACCATGGATTATTCGGTATAATCACGACCATTGATGATTACATGAATATCCTTGTCCCCTAGTGCAGGGATGATTCGATGATGTGGTTTATTTAATAAGTTGAGTCTCAGCGATAAAGTTGATGAATTTTTGTTAAATCATAAAAGATAGTAGATATCATGTTCTACTTGACTCTTCTAATGGATTGCTTGTTTCGCTGTAGTTAAACTTGATGTTTATTGTATTTTATCATTTTAACACTGTTGAAGGCTAACGATAATTTATTCTGCATTATCTTAGTCATAATATTTCTTACTAGGCTAGTTGATCTCACCCTTTTGCTTTCATTGTTCTCTTCAGGAAATGAGAACGTAGCCGGGACTAGTCGGGGAACAGAGTGACGGTCCGATATGGTGGCTATAGTAGTCCTCACTATTTTATGAAATAGTGTGATAATAAATGTAATGATGACTTCATTTGAGTTTGAATACTGTCTATGAGACAATATTCGTGTAAAAACTCGAAGCTACGCTGTTGTCGTATTGTATAAAAGAAGTTTGTATTTGATTTATGTACCATGTATTTGGCGACTCAGAATGGATGATGTATACCTATTTTGGGGGTGTCACATTAATGATTTTTTCAAGAGTTGGAAGAGTACGTATTTTCTATAGAGATAGAAAAATTAGGGTTTTGCTAAATGTACACCTATCTTCTTGAATACTTCTTATTCCTTGGTGGATCACCTCTAGATGCCAAACACTTGGGTGGCTAACGTTGATCAAAGGAATAAATCAAACCCGACGAATTTAAGTTGAACGCGAAAAGGATTTAGAGGTGAATTTGTACTTGAGGAAGCTCGAATCTTCAAGTGTATAATTATTGTTCTTAATCTTTTCGTTTAATTAATAATTGTGCATAAATGATGATCCGGGTATATGGTTTATAAAATTTTAAACTCTGTTTTTACGCTTCCGCTTTACTTTGATGCAATTTGATTGTGGTCATAAATATTACAAATCTAACACTGTTTAGCTCCTCTTATGTGCGATCGAGGGACAATTTAATCAAGTCAAATTGGACCAAACATAGTATTGGTTATGTTCAACAATTGAATCTAATTTTCAAAATAGAATTGTTATGTATTGCGATAAATTTATGTTGAATTACAATTATAAAACTTATCAATATATGAGATTAAATCTAATTTTGAAAAAAGTATTGTTATATATTGCGATAAATTTATGCTGAATTACAATTACAAAAGTTATCAATACATTATATTGAATTTAATTTTGAAAAGAGTACTGATATGATTTGCGATAAATTTATGCTCAATTACAATCGCGAAACTTATTATTGGCATGAATTATATATAGAGAGGCCTTACTAATTACACATTTATTAAAAAAAATATTACTAATATTTATCTACGTGAGTTAGGGGTTCATTGGTAAAAAAATCGAACCGGTACCGAAAATATCGAATCGGTACTGATCCGAAATCACCGAAAAAATAAGAATCGAAATCGGTACTGAATTACCAATTTCGGTACTGGTTTGGTACAAAATTGGTACCAATTTTTTCGGTTCGGTTTTCGATTATACCACATGGTAATATATATAATTATTAATAATAATTAAATAATATTTTTATATATATTAACAATTTTTTAAAAACTAAGAAATCATTAACTATTAATAATAATTAATATATAAAATAAAACTACAAAACATTATTAATATATATATATAATTAATAAAACTACTATAATATAGAAATTATTAATATATAAAAAAATTATTTAATATATAAAACTACAAAATATTAACTATTAATTATTATATTATTAAATTTTAGTTTTTTAGTATTTCGATTTTTACTGAATTCAAAAAGTTAATTACCGCTATCAGTACCAAAACGTGTAAAAAAACCGAAAAATCGGTACCGTTACGGTAAAAAAATCCAAAAAAATGATTTTTATGATCACTCGTGACGTGAGTGACAATAAAAAAGTTCACTTAAACTTTCACAATTGAAAAAAAAATAGAATAAGCACACGTGCACAGCAAGTGCAGTCGCGCCTCACACGAAAACGCGGACAATGTTTAGGAGTAAACGATCGGCTACACGTATGACGCAAGTGAAGCGTCAGATGAGCCGTGCTCTTGATTACGCCAGAAAAACCAGAACAAAAAACCAGAACAAAATTAGGAGAGAGAAAACAAGAGGGCGCGAATCATACCCCCTCGAACAACTCATTTTACCGCTCTAAACTAAAAAAACCCCTCGTTATCCATCACATTTCTCGTCTAATCCACCTCTCAATTGCACAATTTTTCATCACAATAGCGTCAATTGGAGGTCACTGAGCCTTGAATTATGGAGCAGTCGATGCCGCCTATTCCTGCTCCTCCGCTAGGCCCACCCCCGCCTCCACCACCGCAATCATCCAGTCAAGGCGCCGCAGTAGGTGGTGGTTGTCAAGTGAGGTGCGCCGGCTGCCGTGTGATCCTGACGGTGGGTCCCGGACTGACGGAGTTCGTTTGCCCCACCTGCCGGTTGCCCCAGATGCTGCCGCCGGAGCTGTTGTCTACCGCTCGTACGCTGGCGCACGGCATTGATCCGACTAAGATCCAGCTCCCATGCGCTCACTGCAAGGCAATTCTCAACGTTCCTCATGGTCTCTCTAGGTTCAATTGCCCGCAGTGTAAAGTCGACCTCGCCGTTGATCTCTCAAAGATTAAGTACTCAATCTCACCTCCTGCCGGGTCTCTCCCGCTTCCTGAAGAAGTGAACGAGGTTTCATCTTTCTCCTTATTGTTTACCCAAATTAGGAAATTATAGCTGTTCATGTACTTTTTGTGTCAGCTCGCGCTACTAGTAAACCCTAATTTCAAAATTGCCCATTTTATGCCATACTACCTCATTTGGGAGTTGACACCATAATTAATTCTTAAAATTTCTAGTTATCTACGTATATATCACCCAACAAATTCATATTAGCATGGACATTATATCATTTTGTGCCAAAAAAGACATTATGATTTAATTCAGTAGCATCTGACATTAATGCTACTAACTAAAATAGGCACAGTTATCTTGTTAGCTGGAGTCCATTGAAAAGAGCATTGATGAGTTAACTGATAAATGTTCTCAATTTTTAAAATTCTGCTCCATTTTGAATTCTACCGAGATCTTTGTCTTAGTTTTGAGAAAGTGTAGCTGGAGTGCATTGTAAAGAGCATTGATGAGTTAACTGATAAATGTTCTCCATTTTTAAAATTCTGCTCCATTTCGAATTCTACGGAGATCTTTGTCTTAGTTTTGAGAAAGTGTATATCTTTTGACTCTATGAAACTTGATATTTCTGTTGAAGAATCAATTTTTTTTGTTGCTAAATGAAGAACCATCTTTTACTTGCTCCTTTATTGAAAGAGTTAATAATTTCAACCATATTGATTAAATTAATACTAATACTGCCTCTCCGAATTGAGATTAGGAGAAGTGTTTTTTGGCCAATTATGCGTTCGCCATACCTTTTGTTTTGCTTATGAGTTTTTAAATAAAGAGAAGTGAAAGTTACTCATCCTAATTTGCAAAAGTTCCAAAATTTTGCTTCATTAGATTTGGAATGAGTGCAATGCTTGGGGTTTCACTGAAAAGTATTTATCTTTCCAGTATAGGATGATTTTTTTTGATTTATTGGGTATTTCTGTCCTAATATTTGCTAAGATTGTTGAAATAACCCGGGTCAAATCCCGAGTCCGGAATAAATCTTGGGTTAAATTCCAAGTCCGAATTGAATCAAATCCATCAAAATAAGGCCTCAAACTACTTGTCCAATAGTATCTTCTTGGGTTATCTTAGCCCACTACAGGCTCCCAAAAGGTCATGACTTGAATGTACTATTGGTAGTAACTTATTTCCTTATATGCAGACAAAATTTTCCCCAATCTTTCAATGTGGGACTGGGGTGTTACAAACTCCCCCACTTAAATTTCTGACGTCCCCGTCAGAATCCGATCACACACACAACCCAAAGATCTTTGCCTCTCTAGTTATTGTGGGATAATATCGGCTGGCTTCGTGTTCCCACCTCCGGACCTCCATATCTCCATTGTGGGATAATACCACCAGCCTTCGTGTCCCCACCTTCGGCAACCCGATTGAATGGCCCGACCCGAGCTTTCGAGAGTCGGCTCTGATACCATATGAAACAACCCGAGTCAAATCCCGAGTCCGGAATAAATCTCGGGTCAAATCCCAAGTTCGAATCGAATTAAATCCATCAAAATAAGGCATCAAACTACTGGTCCAATAGTATCTTCTTTGGTCATCTTAGCCCACCACAGGCTCCCAAAAGGTCATGACTTGAAAGTACTATTGATAGTAACTTATTTCCTTATATGCAGACAAATTTTTTCCCTATCTTTCGATGTGGGATTGAGGTGTTACAATTGTAGAGCTTCACTTTACTTTTAGTGATTTGTTTTCCTTTTCTTTTTATTTATTTCTGCTTGTTTTATGGTGGTCCTTGACCCCTTTGCTTTATTCGCTCACTTCTATTCATTAAGTTTCTTCTTTTATCTAAAAAAAGTATATTCACCTTAAAATAGCATTGCAGAATCTTATTTTTGTTGGTTGTAATTACGGGTGTGAAACATTGGTGAACCATCATTCATGTGTTACCTTAAGTAGTTGGGATTTAGGATTTGCTCAGTATAGAATTCACACATTTTCAGTGGTTTTGCATGGGTTTTTACTACTAAAACCATGGCCTCCTTTCATTTCAACACAAATAGTAAGACCAGGGAAAGGAAGCTTTGTGTTCATCTCATAGTAAAGATAGATGGTCAATATTATTAAAACTCTCATTGGATAAGTAGGAGGTACGTAAAAGGTTAATTACTTTAGAGAAAGAGAAAAAGAATTGGGACTCTAGTGAAGACACCTAAATCGATTTTATTTGTCAATGTTTCCATCTTCGAAAGTCTGAAAAGGCTTCTCCATAATCAACTGTTTGAAGGAAATAACATTTCGTTAACACCCTCAGTATACATTATAATAGGGTAGTATTGGTATGTGAAAAATATTAACATGACGTGATGAAACTACATATATGTTCTGTAACATTTTTTTTCTCTTAAGTTTCAAGTTTATGAACTTGGTTGTTTAATTTGGGACAGAAATAAATAAAATAATATTGTTGGCTTTTAAAATATAAGAAATCATGTATAATACTCAGGTGGATACAAACTCAACTGAACGAGCAAAAGGTAGGGATCAATTTCTAGAAGTTTTTATATGGGAATCTCCTACCATTTGGCCATGGTAGTACCTCCAACAGTTACTTGCCACATAATCTAGCCCACACCAAACACAGAACTTCACATGGTTGTATTTTTTGTGGATGTGTTGGGATGCCATTGTGGCTTCCTATAGATGACGTAGTGAGAATTTTGAACATATAATTTGTTTTTGCAAGAATGATTTGTCTATAAAGTTCTTGTTCTAGAAGGGCCCACATTTGAATTCCAAAATTTCTGGACACCTATATTTTTTGAATTTATTGTTTCTTGAGCTTTTTATTGCTGCGATTCAAATGGGTAGGAACTCCAAGTCGTATCAATCATCAAGTGTTTTCCTCCTTTAACTTTGGGGTTTAGTTACTTTAGTATGCTTCTTATGCTTATAATTAATTGGATTCCCCAAAAGTTGCAGTCTGCATTAAATTCTTCTCATGCTTGTTTTTTTCATCTCTTTTATTTATTGTACATGATGCGCTTGCGTCTGCATAACCAATAGTATCTTTCCCGACATATCCTTGAATGGCATGTTCACCGAAATTGCTTACTATGGGAAGATATTTGAGTATGGTTTCAAACATTGCCTATTGTATCTGTATCAATTTGGTATGCCTCTTAATGTCCATTATATGTTGGGATTTGAACATAGGTATATTTTGTTGGAACTTATTGTTTAATAGCTTCCCAGTGAAACAAAATATATATGTATTCTTGATGCCTTTTTTGAGTCTTCTTTTGTTAAATTCTAAATTTGGCTCGACATTAATCTCTATGGGATCACTGGTAATGTGTTACTTCTAAATATTATAAGGTTAGATGATATTGTGAGCATCAGAAGGAGTTGTACTCTTACATTGATGGCCCACACATCTCTTTTTATTAGTTCTTTTTTTTCCTTTTTATAACATTGCAATGATCTTAGCATCATATATACATATATAATTATATATATATAGATAGATAAATTACTTTACATCAGTTGCAAGATTTTTTAGCTACCTGGTTCCGTTTCTGTCCTTACTTGGACATTAGAACTGATTAGAATTGCAGTTTTTCTACTGCATAATTGAATCTCTATCATTACAGGATATTAAACTCTCATAAGATTACCATGCTTAACTTAACTCTGCCTTTTATCCCAAACTAAAGGTAGGCTGAAAAATGATTCTAATATGTGAAGTGTAAAAGGAAGAAAACTTGGTAGAAAAAATAAAATAAAAGGATGACATAGGTAAAAATACGAAAAGGAAAAATTAATGAAATAAATAAAAAGAAAACAATAGAGTAACTGAAAAAAAATATATAATATACCATGCATATACATATAGCCTCATACTCTCATTATACTAGCATGATGTTTCAATAACCTCTACATTTTAAAATGTAAATACTTTATTAAGAACATTTATTGTTAACTTAAAGGTAGTCAACAACTTAGGGATCTTTATTTAAGAAAAAAAACAATAACTTGGGGATCTTCAATTAAGCATTAAAGGTTTCCATTCATTCCCGTGCTATTTTTAAGGAATTTTCTCAGATTGACTGTAATATACTCTCCACACACAAGAAAAAAAGAGAAAGATGGTAATTGTTCATGTAAAAGAAAAATAAGGAAGAAAAGAAATTGCTCATGAAAAGAAAAGGAAAGAAGATATTTGCAAGAAAGGAAGGGAAAAGAAATGAGGGAACACATCCATTTTTTTCATCCAAACCATAAACATTTCCTATAGGATTTTATCCTTGTTGGACACATGGACTTCTTCAATGTGATAATTATTTGCAAATAAATCTCTGTATTGAAAAGAATAAAGATGGTTAACATTTCATGTCCGGCCTCTAACACATAGCCCAACAAACTTTTGATTTCAAATAGTCTTGGAGTTGCTTCTGACTTGGATCTATTTGCGCCTTTGGTAAAAAGAAGGATGTGAAGTGTTTTTTTGGATGTGTGGCTACTCTGTTATTTTTGGAGGTGTTGTTTGAGAGGAATTGTCGGATGATTAGTGATCACCCTTGTCCTTTCATCCTTTTTTGGGGCATAGTCACTTTACTTACCTTTTAGGCTTTCGATATCTATGTATGATATACAAATTGATTGGCGGGTGACTTGCTTTATGGGCTTTACGTTTTGCACCTTTTCTTGTCTTCCTGTTCTATTGTTTCCTCCTATGAAGCACATACACTTCCCGGAGGTCGATGTATCCCTGACGGATACATGTTGGACACCAATACTCCACGGACACAATATGTGTCGCATTATTGTTATGATAGGGGGCTAGTTGTTTCATTGAACTTAAATTTGAAGTTAATCACTTGCTTATGTTTTTTTGGAATCTCTTACTTGTGGTTAGATAAATATAATTTTATTATTATATCAACATATGTATGTCTATGAAAGTATATAAAATTTCATTTTGTTTGTATGGTGAATTTCGATGTGTGTTTGTTGATAACTTACTGATTTCCTAATTAATACATGCCTTTTTTTACTGATTTCCTTGGTCTTTTGTGCTCTACCATTAGCATTATTCAGTTAAATATTAGCTATATAATTAGAATTATGAAATAATGATTCCAACTTCTCTACTGATATGAACATATACGTGTCTTCCTTAAATATAGTTATGTCTTTGAGTTGTATGTTATAAGTGTATTTGTTATTAGACTTGGAGATGTTTATGGTACAAGTGTTCCTCGATAATTTGCCTTATTTTATCATACTTTAATAACAATAAAGTTTATGTATACATGTATATTTCTTAAAAATATACCTGAAACTCAACGTATCCCCAACCCATCATATCCTATTTTTCAGGAAAATGTCGTCTCCTGTGTCGTGGATCCTGTCGATTCCATATCCGTGCTTCATTTGCTCTCTGTTTCTATAAACATTTATTCATGTATATAAAAACAATAAATTTCAAGATAAGTCTTTGCTTTAACATGCAAGAAAAGGTATAATTATTAACATAAAGCAAATTGAAGAGTTTATCATAATTAAGCAAGGAAGGATGAAACTAAAAGCGTGGCATGCAAGTGGTGAGAAATCAAAGTTAATACTTATGTACAGTTTATGCATAATTATATACGTGAGTACGTGACAATCATCTCTATATAAATTAATGCTATGTCTTTGTAATACTTGCATACAAATATGCTATATCTTTGTAGCACTGTTGGTTTTATGAACTCCTTTATGCTATATCTTTCTTGCTGTGTACTAGCCTTTTATTTGTCCAGTCGCATTGTTTATAAATTATCTTGTCCATGTCCTCATTGCATGCCGTGGCATTTGTGTTCACACTTCAGGGTTTTCTGGTGAAGAGTAATGTAGCGACCCTAGTCTTATGTTTTAGTATTTATTCTTTGATTTTTCAATTTGGGTAAATTAATGTAGTTAGGTATTTGATTAAATAATTGGGGTTTTAAGGTAATTTATAGTAAGTAGGAATTTAAATACTTGGTGACTAGTGCATCCTAATTTATTAAGGTTTTCCCTATTCCATTATGGATTTAGGTTTACTAATCTATTAATGTTTTGGTTTTCCTGTTCCATTAAACTTAATCTATCTTAGTTGCAATAAAGAGATCCTATTGTTTAAGTTCATACCCTAAACCTTAGTTACTTTTTTGTTGTTCTACATCAATTTTTGTGTTGTCTTGTGAAAGATTTCGAGTTACGATCATGCATTTTCTTTCTTAATCACTATCTTCTGTTTTTTTCGTCTTCCTATAACAAAAATTTCAGGTAGCCATTGAGGTGGAGCAGGAAGAAAATAGTGGTGGTGTTGTGGGGGAAACATTTACAGACTATGTAAGTCTATTCTTCTTTTCAGAGGTTGTGGTTTGCAGTTCTAATGTGGTTTTAGTTCTCCACGTTAGATTGCCGGTCTGTGCCAATGGAAAGAAGTGCAGATGGCTCCAGAGTTTCTCGTTTTCTTTTCTGTTTTATATAAACAAATTCATTCTCTTTGTACTGGTTATAATATGCAGCGACCTCCCAAACTATCTATTGGTCCTCCGCACCCAGATCCTGTTGTGGAGACAGCTTCTTTATCTGCAGTGCAGCCACCTGAACCCACATATGATCTGCAGATCAAGGATGACCTAGAAAGTTTAAAAGCATTGTCTTGCTTGCAGATTGAGACATTAGTTTATGCTTCTCAGGTTTGTTATTATAACTGAGAGTATGTTCTGACTTGCTATTCTAGTTTGCTTCATAAACAGTATGTATTTTGCATGACAGAGACACCTTCAGCATCTTCCAAATGGTACGAGGGCAGGATTTTTTATTGGAGATGGAGCTGGTGTGGGAAAAGGACGAACAATTGCAGGATTGATTTTGGAGAATTGGAACCATGGGAGAAGGAAAGCCTTGTGAGTTTCTGGTTGGTGCATGTTTTCATGCATGCACAACTGTCTTCATTGCTTTATATTATGATTTAATTTGAATATCTTTAGGTCTAATAACTTATATGGGTAATCATGTTTTCTCCCTGACCAAGTTGCCGAAAATTCTTGTATGCTAATGCAAACGCTACATTAATGATCTTTTATAGGTGGATTTCTGTTGGTTCAGACCTGAAATTTGATGCAAGAAGAGACTTGGATGATGTGGGTGCCATATGTGTTGAAGGTAATTTGAATGCTCTATTTGAGGATTACCATCTTACTACTGTTTAGTTTTTCATTTCTTCATCCTATTCCCTCCTTTTCCAAATGCTGTAGTTGTATAAATGTTAGATTTTCATAGATATGGATAAACATTCCCATGTGTCTTTTCTTTTAGTGTGTTTCTCTGCAGTAAGTATTTCCAATTTAGAGTCTTACATCTTCTATTTGCAGATGATATTATCCTTTTTCTGTCCGAGGGTATTCAGGGATTTAAGAACATTTTGACTATTTTTGCAGATTTTTGAGGGGATTTTTCCGGGCTTAAAGTTAATCTGTCCAAGTGTAGTCTCACGAGTATTAATTTAGATACCCAACCTCTTAGTGCCATGAATCTCTTCCATAGGGTGTGTAATTAAGGAGTTGCATTTGGCTTTTCTTGATGTGTCTTTTGCTATGTTACAAGGATTCGGGATCTCTAGAAGGATCCATAGAAGTAGCCTATTTTAAGAACATTTTCACTGTTTCTCACTATATTGGACTGTCCTGTACCCAAACCCACATCCATGGCCATACGGGTGATAGGATTCTTTGGAGATGTGCTTGTTTTGTTATTTTATGGGGAATATGGATCGAGTGGAATGGTAGAATTTTTGCGATCGAACAACAATTATTTGTTTTGGGAGAGAATATCTTTCTTTGTTTCTCTTTGGGCTCATGCAATGGGAGCTTTTGGAGGAATTATTTTGTCCGATCTTCATATGTGATTTTAAGGCGGTGCTTGATGCTTCATTAATTTCATGTTTTTCTCAAATTTTCTTTAATTTCTTTTGGGAGGACTTCTTATCCTCCTCATGCTTTGTAATCTCCTGATGCGATACAAAAGAGGGAAATTTAGAAATTTATTATTAATTTTGTATTTGTTTTCTAGAGATAAATATTGAATTATTAATGTAATTATTTTAGTAGGATATTCTAGATTTTTAATTATAATAGTAGATTTTAATTAGGAGTTTTTGTTATAGTAGTAGGTTTTAATTAGTAGACTGTTTCCTTTTTAAATTAGGTTTTTCCTCGGTCTTCAAGTATTAGGTTTTCTATTTAAGTATTGTGATAGTTCGTTATTTGACAGATTATTGAATATATTGATTTGAGATTAAAGTTTTGTGCTTTTGTGTGTGTTTATATACCGATTCTCTGTGGGGATTGGTACTTTTATTCCACTTTCCACCTTGTCCTACACCACCAAGGTTTCCTAAAAAATTAAGCCCTTTGTTTGGTTGGCAGTTCTCAATCTTCTTAATACTAATAATTTGTTACAAAGTAGAAGGCCATACAAATATTTTGTTCTGTTATGTGCAAGAAAAATTCAAATTGCCATGAACATTTTTTCTTGCATTGTGTTGAAGCGCACAGGCTTTGGAATTATCTTTTTGGGATTTTTGTGGAGGCTTGGGTGTCACCTTACTCTTTGGAGAGCTTGCTTCAGATTAGGTTTTTGGGTTTCAGGAAGCAAAAGGGTGCCATGATCCTCTTGACGTGTTCTTGTTTCGCAATTTTTTGGGAATATTGTCTGGAAGAAATTCTAGAATCTTGGATGATATTTATCTATCTATTCCTCTTCTTTGGGATAGGGTTTCTTTTTTAGCATCTCTGTTCTGCTGTGGGAGCTTTAGAGGAGTTGCTATTTTAGAAGTTCATCGAGATTGGCATGCTATGCTGCATTAGTTTTTCTTTATTTTGTTTATTGTATTTCTTTGGAGGCTCTGTCTTCTTTTTCTGTAATTCCTCTTATTTCCAATAAAGTTCTTCTATAATAATAATAATAATATTTATTATTATTATTATTAATAATAAAGCATTTCCTGTTTATCTTGAAGGAAAGAAAAGTAAGGAATTTCTCAATTTTGGTTGGAATTGAACTTGTTGGTAGTTTAAATTATGAAGATAAGAGTGGCCTGCAGCAGGAGGAAGGCAATAAAGCTGTCCTCACTATGCCCCACAATTAAAAATGATCCTTGTGGCGAGACTGGTATTTCCCCTTGCTGTGGGGAATATATGACAAGTATTTAATTAGTAATGTTTTACAGCTCCTCCTAAGTGTTAGAAAAGAACCATACAGATTAGAAGGACGGCAACGATAGAAAACAAATGTTATTATACAAATCTAATTCGTACATGATTCATGGTGCAAGAACACGTGATCCTCCCTGGTTCATCTTTTGCTTGTCGAAATTTCAGCATATTTTAGTCATGCTTGTCCTGTAGGCTTTTAAAATGCTCATGTAATTAAGCATTTGTTTCTGAATCTTCTTGATGCTAGCTAGCTCTTCATTATGTTACATGGTGTTGTTTCTCATAAATAAAGTAATATGTCAGGAGGTTGTATTTGTATTTTTACATTTGCCAACCCCATTTAGTAGGGATTTAAGCATGCCCGAGTCGAGTCTTATATTAAGTTTTGTGTGTAGTGCATGCTTTGAACAAGCTCTCCTATTCTAAGCTTGATTCGAAGTCTGTTGGGGTTAGGGAAGGAGTTGTTTTCTTGACTTACAGCAGCCTGATAGCTTCTTCTGAGAAGGGTCGTTCTCGGTTACAGCAGCTTGTGCAGTGGTGTGGACCAGAATATGATGGCCTTATCGTATTTGATGAGGTACCAGATTTTTATCCTATGGTAGAGAGGAATCTATATAACCTCAACTTTAGTTTCATTTCAGCGGTTATCACATAATTGATGTAAGAAATCAATTGTATTATCTTAATTCTCTCTGTCTGAAGGCTAAGAATTAATGGCTACGCTGCAGTGTCACAAGGCCAAAAATTTAGTACCTGAAGCTGGAGGTCAGCCAACCCGTACAGGTGAAGCAGTTCTTGAGATTCAGGTTTGTTCTTCAAACAGTCCTAAAACATACTAGGCCTTTTTATTTTATTTTGTTTCCTAGATGTACCAGAAATAGCTTACTGCTTTAGACTTTTTTCTTTCTCCCTTGAATGCTTCAATGTGTTGTCTGCCTGTTTGGTTCATTCTGCGTATTGTTTTCTGAAGCTAAATAGTTGAACAAGAAACGTTAATGCAAACCTGTTTACTTAAGTTGATTGGTGGTTATTCTTTATATTTTTTTCAGCTTTAACTTATGCCATGCTGCCATGTAGTTCATGTGTATAATTTGTTTTCATGGGTATGGAGAAAGTTGGATACACCTCTCCTTTTGGTGTCAGAAACATACTAGATCTCTTGTCTGGCCTGATGGTTTATATCCAATACTTTCTTCTCAATGGGCAGTTGAGCGTTCAAGGTTTATTTGGTAGGAAGTTGGATAAAGGAAAGTGGAGGGAATAAAGAGGAATAACTGTTCGCAAATAAAGAGGAATAATTGGTCGCAAAAGTGGGAGGGAAGGAAGTTCTTTCTAAATATTAATCAATTAAGTCCTTTTTCTCCTTCGAGCAAGGTTGTTCAGGATTTCTAGAATGTAATGGTTATAGTAATAACAGCCCAGTTCCTGCTTGTTTAACAGAAGGAATGATGTAGGACGAGCATGTGAAAGTTGGTTAGAACAATATAAGGGGCTTTGGAAGTCCATGAATTAGAAGTTGTTTAGTTTCTTTAATTTGTATTTATCTTATTTAATTTGTAGTTATCTTATTAGAGTCAAGTTAGGTTTGGAAAGTTGTCAAGGAGTATTATAAATAGTTATATACAAATTAAATAATTAGAATTAATTGAGTTTTGTGTGAGATTATCTATGTAATATTTATCCTTTCGTCCCAAAACCCGTCCCCATCATTTTTTGTATCAGCCAAATTAAAGCCTTCCTTAGTTGTCTCAAAATCAGTGTCATCATCTTGAGCAAAAAAAATTGTCCAGCCAAGCGAAGCCTTATTCAAACCCTAAACCATCTCTCAAACTCAAAACGTAACATTACATCATCGCCTACAACGTATTACCATCATTAGCCTTCATAAGCCCAAATTTCAGCCCCCGTCTAAATCAAGAAACCCCACCTTTTCTGTTTCAAACCAGACCAACAAAAAATTAAGGTAGTAGAAGAGATAGGAAAAGAAATAAAGGAAAGAAGAGGAGAAGAAGTAAAAGAGCAGTGTCGCCATCCCTTGCGGCCAGGGCTACAATTGCCATCCTCATCTTTGTAGAGTTCTTTAACCTTTTCGTACCAGCTCCTTACCTCTTTAACCTTTTCGTACCCGCTCCTGCTCCTTACCTATCTAGGGAATAAAGTATCTCTTGGAAAATTACAGTTAGGTACCCCATAGTTTTTATAGTTTTTTAGTTTGGTCCCCCAAGTTTTCTTAAATTTAAATGCCCTTGACAATTTAACATATCAGCCCTTGTACTTTCATCTTCTTCAATTCCAAACCCAGAAGTTTCATTAGTTTCAATTCAATCCCTGTTTCTTTATACTTTTTGCGCTTAAGCCCCTAGAGCAAGTCCAAAAAAAAGTATATATTTTTATTTGTAGGAACCATGGTAAATATAGGAGAAATCAATGCCAAACTTGATACTTTTATGTTTCAACAAGATGAATGTCTTAAGAGAATTGAAGATTCCATCACAACACTGACTACAAATGAAACAAATGTTCAAGCTTCTATTACAACCTTACAGCATTACAGTATGAGTTAATGTACTCACGGGACAAGATGTTCATAAGAATTTTGAAGACCCCATCCCGGATCTTAATTATCTGAGGCTACAAAATGTCCCTAATCCACGAGTTAATTCTCATGTTCCAGATCCTAGGAAAAATGCAGTGGATAGAGGTGCAAAATTAGATGTTGGAGATTTCAATGGTGATAATGGTCTCGAAACATTATTCGATTGGATTTACAACTTGGAGAGTTTTTTTCGATGGTATGAATTATTTGTTGAAAAAAAACTGTTCTTTGCTGAAGCAAAATTAAAAGGGACAATTCGTATTTGGTGTGATCAACATCAGCTAAATTTATATACAACTGCGAGAAGATGGGAAGATATAGAAACTGTATTGACACGGCGTTTTGTACCTTTGGATTATAAGCAACGAGTATATTTACAATTAACTGAGTAGGTACAAGGATGTAAATCTGTAGCTGTGTATACTTCAAGGTTCTACAGTTTTGTTACACGATCTGAATTTCCTTGGATTGAAGAAGTTTTAATCTCCATGAACTGTTGAAGGTTGAATTTGGAAATTGCATGTGGTGTATTGCCACCCAAGTAGAGGATAATTTGAAAAGAAATTTTGTTAGACCTCCAATACAAGTCCAAACTCGGAGGGAGCGTACTTTTGTGGAGTTTGTTTTAAATAAGTTGGTGGAACGATTGTTAGCAAGCCCTTCAGCTGTTCGTAGGCCTAATCGTACCCCATATTCTTTTAATGCTAGTAACAACCTTACGTTTAGTCACATGTCTTTTGAGTGTCTTTCCTCGAAGATTAATGTTGTCACTTCTCTTTCTAAGCAACTTGCTATTGTTGACAAAGAGTGCGGTAAAGATGACTTAAGTGAAGAGGTTTGCAAGCCGATAGACGACGAATATGAGTTCGATGTGCAAGATTTAGAAGTTGACACTCATTTGAAAGGATGTTTAGGTGTTCTTCGACCTTAACTTGTTACTCAGGAACATTTTATGATCGTAAAATCCATCGTGGGGGAATTTTTCATATGAGGTGTGCTCTCTTGTGATCGATACTGGTAATAGTTGTACGAATGTTATCTCTAGGGAAGTAGTTAAGAAACTTGGGTTAAAAGTTGGTGAGCCGTATGATATTGCATGGATTATGAATACAAGATTGCGGGTTACTCAGAGGTGTTTGGTTACATTTTTCGTTGGCAAGCTTAAGGATACCTTTATGTGTGATGTCCTACCCCTTAAGGTTTGTCACATTATCTTAGGCCGTAAGTGGCTATGAGATCGTCATGCGCAACATGATGCTCGTGCTAACATCATGTCTAAAATTTCAACAACTTTCATTAGCTTCACATCTATTCATGATCCTTTAAGTACGTATGTGCATCAAGATGTTCAAACTAGTCATGATTTAGCTAAGATCAACCAACACTCATAAAAGATTTTCAAAACAACTCTCAAAACTTCTTATCACATCAATCACCGCTAAAATAGACAAAACACAATTTTTTTTCTTGATGATCAACCGAATATTCAAACTTTTAAGCACATATGAACCCTTCCCAAGTATTTCAAACATATTTTCTTTTCTCTATTTACTGAGTGCTTTTTACACTCTATCTCACTTTCTACTTCTCATTGAACAAGTGCGTTTTACGCTCCATCTCGTTTTCCATTTTTCATTGAACGAGTGCGTTTTACGCTCCATCTCGTGCCTGTGTTTATGGGGAGTGCGTTTTACGCTCCATCTCGACCCACCACATGCTTCAATTATTCAACTCGGGAAGGTTCCAATAAATTTTTTTTATAAAAAAAATACCCCAAGATTTCCCCCAAACTTATGTGAGTGCCTAATTTTCACTTCGAATGATGCTCAAATAAGATTTCTCAAGTTGCAATGGTATCTTTCATAAGCATAAAAAAATGTCAATCCCAACTGTTTAAACAAATGGATGTGTAAAATTTTTCAAAAATTTTGCAAGTAATATGAAAACCAACTAATGAGTTAAAATATAGACTAAGCATGCTCATCAATTCTCCAAGAGTTAACAATATCAACCTCCCACTTATCATTGGCCAAAGTCAAATTCCCTCAAAACATTATCCAAGTAAATACTAAACATGATAAATACCCCCAAACTTAAAACATACATTGTCCTCAATGGCTAAGATAGGAAAAATTAAAAGAGAGGACTTCCCTGACATATAGCAATTTATCTCCTTGTCTGCGAAGTCTGAAGAATAGGTTAGGCACATTGAAATGAATCGGGCACCACACTTGAGTTGGACTTAACTAACCTGTGAACACAAAAGAAGCAAGCTTATTAAATCCTAAAAAAATGAAAAAAAAAATCTATCAACTAATATGAAATCTAATAAAAATTAAAAATAAAAATTAAACTTGGGTCGCCTCCCAATAAGCGCTTGTTTTATAGTCTCAGCCTGACTTCTTCAAGTCTATATCCAATTGCCCTACGAAAATTGAGGAACCCTCCATCCATCAGTAACAATGTCTCTTTTAGGAGGTTCCCATTTGAAATGGCTATTGAAAATAAGTCACCTAGCATGATCTTTTTAGATAGGATCCCCATTAAGTATGACAAACCACTAGGTACTTTCCCCATTGTGTTTGTGATCAAATTATGGCATGGATGCTTGTCAAACACAACAGGTTCCTCTTCTATCTTCCCTTTCTCGTCCCACCATGGCTCTAAAGTTTTGTTAGCTCTCATGTCACAAAGAGCTTTGTCGACGACATGACTGCCAATTGGGCATGGTTTTGTAAAACTGTCCGGATTCTTGAATTTTGGTGGAGGAGGCACATGGGATACTAATGAAATCGACTCATCTTTGTTGAATCTTACAGTTAACTCTTCGTCGATCTCCTTTTCTTGGTTCCCAATTATTTCATCTCTTTCAACATCTTGTGGCTCATTTAGTTGCAGATTTTGTTTGGGCTCTCCATCAATCTCGGAATCCATGTCATAGGGCCAAGTGTATTGAGGACAAATGTTTGAGGCATTGATTAGTTGTTCCATTTGGTTCGTAAAATTTTGACTCGATATCTCTTGATTAATCCTCCTCACATGAAGCTATGAACTTGGACAAAGTTTCCTCCAAATTTGAATGTTCTTCCTGTTGTAGTGGAGGTGGACACGAGAAATCCGGTGGGTATGTTGGACTTGTAGCATAAAATTGATCTTGATGAGTATGGCTCCATGAAAAATCTGGGTGATACCCCCAATCTTGATAATAGTTGTTGGGATGGACATAATTGTTGGGGTAATCACCACCATACTGTACCGGCTCGAAACTGATGGCACATTGATGACTCATGATTTCCAGCACAATAATCACAAGTAACCGCCACACTTTGACGACGTTGTGCTGCAAAAATGTCTAACCTCCTCGAAAGTGTCTCAATTTGTGCTGATAATGCAGAAAGTACTGTCGTGAGTCCATCAATCTCCGCTCCCCTTGGCTGAATCATTCTCGTATACGACCATTGATAATTAAATTCAGCCATGGTACCTGAAAAGAAAGAAAAAAATAGACAGAGAATAAAAGAAAATAATAAAAAAAACGTTTAAATTAAAACTAGTTTGATAAAAATTAATATTGGCAAAAATATTAAACTAATTCCCCGGCAACGGAGCCAAAAACGCGATATTCCTATGCAAAATAATTAAACCAAACCTGTTAAATTTCAATTCCAAATTTGTTACATGCAGTGAACAGATATTCCTATTCAATTCACGATCCTAATTATTCGTCTCATGCAAATAATTAAGCATATATGTTAACATGTCCAGTTCCAACCCTAGATTTCATCTCCCGAATCCTTCTAGTGTAACACGGTAATTATTGGCCAAATTATTAATCAATACGCACAAAACATGATAAACAATTCACTTTGACATAAATAATTGAAATAAATAAAATAATTAGTTCATAGACATAAAAGGTTCAATTTGTAGTCTTAATAAAAGAAATTTAGTTCTTTGTCATTGAATTAAAATCAAGAATCCACAACCGAATAAACATTAACAGATAAAAGTAAGAGAAGAGAAGAGAATAGAATCTGTTGTGAGTAGTCTTGAAACTCCTCCTCCGCTCCTACTTTAAATATTCAATGATACTCAAGTTGCTTCAATCTCCGACAATCCAATATAAACTAGGTTTATGTTCTAATCTAATGGAGTATTTTATCTAAGCTAATCTATGTAATCCCCCTTTATTTTATGCCTTACATCATGTATTTATAGGTTACAAGTCCAATTTTTAGCTTAGTAACAAACTCAGTCCTATTTGGAGTCAAAAAAGTGTCAAAATTCGCCCCAAAACGCGTCCAAGCTTCACCAGACCCTTCCCCAGCGCCCCGACGCTGGGCATGGCGCTGGAACACTGCCCCCTAGAGCCCCTGAGCTGGGCATAGGCCTGAAATGGGTGCCCCGGGGCGTTGGACACTTTTTCGGAAATTTTCTGCTCCGACGTCCTTTGGGAAAATGACCATATCTTCTTCGTCCGAACTCCGATTTCGATGATTCAAGATGTTCCGGAAAGAGGAGACGTAGATCTACAACTTTCATTCTTTGAGTTTTTCGAAATATGGTCTGGAACAATGCTGAAATTGGCTTTGAAGTGGCTGTTATGTAAATGATAAGCCGAAAACGCGCATCTACCCATCCCAAACGTCGATCCACGTAACTTTTGTCCCAATTCCTACAAAACAACATAAAATATGCATGAATAAACACAAACACTTAAAAACTTCCAAAAGATTAAGATCAAATGCACTCAATTCATGGATATAAAATTCACTCATCATGTTGATAACTTGACAGAGTCAAGTTTTTTTCAACAGAGGAGAACTGATGTAAGACGAGCCCGTGAAAGTTGGTTAGAACAATATAAGAGGTTTTGGAATCCCATGAATTAGAAATTGTTTAGTTTCTTTAATTTGAAGTTATCTTATTTAATTTGTAGTTATCTTATTAGAGTCCAAGTTCGGTTAGGAAAGTTGTCTAGGAGTATTATAAATATTGATGTACGCAATGAATAATTAGAATTGATTGAGTTTTGTGTGAGATTAATATTTATCCGTTTTCCCAAAACCCCCATCCCCATCAAGAACTTTGTTTCTATATTTTCTTTCTTCCAGTTTCAGAATCCTATATTTTCTTTCTTCCAGTTTTAAATCATTCGTTAAATGGATCCTTCTGTTACCCTTTCGTAAAAAATTGCCTTGAAACCTGCCTAGCTAAACGCACTGATGGCAATGTTTGAAGCTGTCTGGTAATTCTGTTGCTTTGGATTTATTTTTATTTTTAATTTCGTCTATTTGATGGCTTATAACCTGATGTGGAGGATGCCATGTCATTTGATTTCTTCTTGGCTTAATTCAGTATGTTTTCTTGCATGGTTTCTATGGATGTAACCTGTTGCATTTTTTGTATTGAGAAAATTATCCCCAAATATTTCCTCTCAACATTCCAACTTAACAGCTTTTAGTTGCAAAAGTATCTGGGGGTATTCTGGTAATCGCTTACCTATTATTTTCAAATTCTTAAACAACAGGCTCGACTTCCTGAAGCTCGTGTTATATATTGCTCAGCAACTGGTGCATCAGAACCACGCAATATGGGTTATATGGTTAGGCTTGGTCTTTGGGGAACTGGAACATCTTTTTTGGACTTCCGTGATTTTCTAGGTGTGGAGGTTTAATTATTATATCATGTGGAACTTTCAATTTTTCTCTACATTTCTTGCAATTATTTTCTTGCCAGTATATGCTCTCTTTTTTTTTCGTTTCTTTTTTTCCTTATTCTGCTATCTGTCTTCTAAAGGAAGCAAAATCATTTATCTGGTTAGTATAATTATGGTGGGAAACCTATTTGTTCGTGGTTAGAAATGACTTGGGGATAGCTAGATCCTAAATTTTGTGAAAGCTTCACTAATATTTCCTTTAATCCAAAGCTAAAGTGAAGGTCTCCTAGCAGTGGAAGTAGATAAACATCCAAACTTTGTGTTTATGTGACAGATATCTGCTAAAAAATTGATCTCGGGAAGTTTGATGAATTCAGGGAGAAATGTAGATGCTTAAATATGTGCTGGGAAAGCTTTATTACAGACAGGAATTAAGGGTTACAAAACTATGCACATGTTCGTAGTCAAAATTTTGAGAAGAGCCTTTCTGAAAATACTAGCGTGACATTTAGAATGATGATAGTAACTTTAAATCAGTGTTCTAAAAATGCCCGCCTAGGTCCGCCTAGGCCCTAGGCCCCCCCTTGGCGCCCCGCCTAGGTGCTAGGCCCTTCCTTGGCGTCTCACCTAGGTGTTAGGCCCTCCTGACACCTCACCTAGGCCCAAGGTGGCAAAAAAATCCCTCTAGGAATATAGACAGGGTCTAGGCGAAGAGTTTTTTTATTTTATTTTAATAACTACCCAAACCAGATCTTGATATATTTATTTTTCTAATGATTTACCATATTCATAATACAGATTGTAGCATATCAAATCACAACAAGAAGTAAACAATATCAAGTCAAAATGAATAATTTTATTGTAGTTATAATTTTTTGAACTTGTATCAACTTTAAATTATATAAATGATGATACATTTGTAATATTTAATTTAATTCAATATAATTCTTAAATTTATGTTTAATAGCAATCTTGTTTATGAATAAAACTTATACGTTAAAAATATGTTTGAACTTTGAACAATTGCATGCTTGTGTTTGAACTTTGACATTAACAATATGGATATGTGTTTGAACTTCAAGCAAATGCCTTTATTATCTTTATTGTAGGTTGTTTTGCTTTATATTATTGTTTTGTTTGGATAAATGTTAGATAACATATTAAAATTGGCTTAAAATTAAAAATCCCGCCTAGGCCCCGCCCAGGCCCCCTAGGCGCTAGGCCCCCTCCGGCCGCCCGCCTCCCGCCTAGCGCCTTTTAGCACATTGCTTTAAATTACCAATTTGTAGTTATAGCTTCATCTGTCCTGCTGATATATTTCTTTACTTTACTGCTTATTTTACCTTACAGCAGTCTTCTTTTGGTACCTTAAGTTGCAAGTTTAGGTAGAATTTTGTGTTTCTAACTTTTACTCCTGTGTTGACGTTGAATTTGTATGCCTTTTAAATTCATACTTGGTTCACTTGATAACAGTCAATAGAAGCCTTGTAAGTCTAACCTTCCTTCCTTCCCCCCTTCGGAGCCTTTTCCACGTTTGTGTGAAATTTTAAATAAAATTTGTGTATATTTTGTTGAATACTATTTGCAGGTTCTCTAGAACGAGGGGGTGTTGGAGCTCTAGAACTAGTTGCCATGGACATGAAAGCAAGGTTTAAAGTCTAGTCTAGACGTTTTATGAATTGATCTGTATTCCACAATAATTTACCAAAATAGGAATTTCTTTTCTTTTCAGGGGAATGTATTTATGCCGTACTTTGAGTTATAAAGGAGCAGAGTTTGACGTGGTTGAAGTGCCGTTAGAAGCCAAAATGATGGTACAGTGCAGCTTTCACCTCTTACTTGTTGTGATAGTTTTTCTTACTGAATTAATGCAGTTTTGAAGCCCCATTAGTTCTTTCTGTAATCATTTTTTTTCATATTCTGGTTTTAAACTGGTCATAGGATATGTATAAAAGAGCGGCAGAATTTTGGGCAGAGTTGAGGGTGGAATTGCTATCTGCAAGTGCTTTTCTCACCAGTGTGAAGCCCAATTCTAGTCAGTTATGGCGGTTATACTGGGCAAACCATCAGGTATTTTTTTTGTTTTTTTAATTTTATATTTTTGTGGTTTCTTTTATATATGTTTTATACTTTTAAAATAAATTAGATATGTTTCCCTTTGTAACCTTGTTCTTATGTTTTGTTGCTTCTGCGTGCTACTTTAGCGTTTCTTTCGACACATGTGTATGTCAGCAAAGGTGCCTGCTGTTGTGAGAATTGCTAATCAAGCATTGGCAGACAATAAGTGTGTGGTTGTTGGCCTCCAAAGTACTGGTGAGGCCAGAACCGAAGAAGCTGTTACAAAATATGTGAGTGTTTTGTCTTCTGCCTTCTGATGTACATGTTTCAAGTGTTTGTTTCAGATTAAAGAAATATGCATTATTGTGTGGTTTTACGTATTCATAGCATTTTTTTCTTTGTAGGGTCTTGAGCTTGATGATTTTGTTTCGGGACCTCGTGAGCTACTGCTAAAGTTTGTTGAAGAAAATTATCCTTTGCCTGACAAGCCTGAATCTCTCTCCGGTATTTTTGTGGTTTGTATATTGCGTTGCATGCGTCTTTCTTGTCCTGCAGCTAATGGAGTTCACCTTTTATTAACGCCAGGTGAGGATGGTGTAAAAGAGTTACAAAGAAAGAGGCACTCAGCGACACCTGGTGTTTCATTCAAAGGAAGGGTAAGGAAAGCTGCCAGACTGAATGAAGCAAGTGATGCAGAAAGTGATGAAGAATCTGAAAGTAATTTATTTCAAACCAAGTTTCAGCAATCCTGTACTTTATAAATTAATCACTCTCTTCCTTAAAATTGTGGTGTCTGTAAATTAGATATTCACTTGCTCTATTATTTCTTACCCATAGTTTATATCTTCGTGTTATTTGAAGCATGGGTTGCCTACCCTTGGGCGTTATTATTGTTGTTTAGTAGAAAATAGTTTGGTATTATTGTTACTTGTTAATATTTTCTCTTGTTCCCTTAATTAGAATATTATTGGTTTTAATCTTATTAATTTTTTTCGAAATCAAATTTTGGATGCATTACTTTTCTGTTTTCTAAATTTTCCTCAGGCTTGGGATTGTCTTTCCACATATACGTTACTGCTTCAGATCTAATGCTCTTCTGAGATAAGAAAATTGCTATCATAATTCATACATACTATTTGTTTCTAAGATTTTACTTGACCAATGCAGCTGATTCTGAGCCTGAATTTACTGATTCTGATGATGAATTTCAGATCTGTGACATATGCAATTTAGAAGCGGTACTGTGCTTTAATTTATCTTTGATATGTTTGAGTGATTTCCTTACCTGAAATGTGCCATTATCATATGTAACCCTTAACTGTAGGAACGGAAGAAATTGCTCCATTGTTCATGCTGCAAGCAACTCATCCATCCTGCGTGTTTAGTACCACCTGTGGTGGATGCAGTATCTGCAGATTGGTCCTGCCCTTCATGCAAAGAAAAAACTGAAGAGTATCTACAAGCAAGGCGTGTTTATGTAGCAAAACTACTAGAGAGGTGTGCGTATAGATGCAGAAGCACATCATTCCTTCTTCCTTTTTCATTTACTATTTCCTTTACTACTTGTTTGTGTTGTAATTATAGTATAGAAGTCTATATTTCTCCGTGGCTTATTGGGCATACAGTGTTAATTATTTGAATATTATTTATTAATAGTTTGAACACATGTTTTATAAATGTGATGTAGGTACGAAAGAGCAATGGAGCGGAAGTCAAAAATATTGGACATTGTTCGTACTTTGGTTCTTCCCAACAATCCATTAGATGATATTATTGATCAGGTTGTTAAAAAAATATTGTCTTCTCTATTCGTTAGTTTACCCGTCCATCTGTCAATCTACATTATGATCCCATCTATCTTGTATTCCTGTTTTGAGTGTTGTACCTTACAACAAAATTCTTGACATTCCATTTTGAGTTCGTGCTTTTGTTCCTTGGATGTCCCAAAACCATTGTCGCAATTACAATACCTCTGCAACTTTATTACAAGCGGACCATATTGTGTCTGTAACTGCAAAAAAAAAGTTGCTGTAGACCCACAGTTGATCCGCTTTGAAACTTTGTAGGAGGGTTATCTATGGATCAATTTGGTAAATATTGGCGCACAAATTGAGACCTATGGAGTATGAGTTGCACTGGTCATTTTATAGTTGGTTTCTTTATTCTTAATATTCATGTTCTTCTCAAAATGAATTGCAATGTTCTGCAGCTTGGAGGTCCTGATAAGGTTGCAGAAATTACAGGGAGGCGAGGCATGCTTGTTAGGGCTTCCAGTGGAAAAGGTGTCACATATCAGGCACGAAACACGTGAGTTTAGGCTTGATTCGCTCATGGTGTGTTCATTTTTTCTCAAGGTTACTGAATTGCTTTCTTATCTTGCTTTAGAAAGGATGTGGCTATGGAAATGGTCAATATGCATGAGAAACAATTGTTCATGGATGGTAAAAAACTAGTTGCTATCATTTCTGAGGCTGGATCAGCTGGTGTATCTTTGCAGGCAGATAGAAGGGCGTTAAACCAGGTAAAGTAATTTCATGATAATGTTTACACATCTATTGCTGGAATTCTTTATTGTTGAAAGTGAAATTCCTCTACATTTTGTGTGGTTGCGCTTGAATTTCTTACTTGTAGCTAATACTCGAACTTTATGTTTTGCTTCACCAACTGCTTCTTGAGTTGGCACCTAAATATGCCTGTTAACTACTGTTATGCCAGAGAAGAAGGGTACACTTAACCCTTGAACTACCTTGGAGTGCTGACCGAGCTATTCAACAATTTGGAAGAACTCATCGATCAAATCAAGCTTCTGCACCAGAGTACAGGTAGATATGGAATCCAATCTCCAATTATCATATCATCTGTGTAGTTAGCTGTAATTGTAACTTGTATTATTTCTGATTTCTTAGCTGTTTGGTTTTGATTATCCATCACAACAAGATCTGGATAGGAACTACATATTTGGAGGTTATATTTGAGATCAAGTTTTTATAAGCTCATTTTAGCTTTAGTATTTATGTTAAATTAGCTAGTATTAAGTAAAAGAGAAAATAGATGCATTTATGAGCTTGCTTCATTATGTTTGCCATTTTCTTATCGAAAGAGAAAAATAATAATAAAAGATGACTTCAGATGGAATTATAGTATTAAACTGGATGTATTGCTGAATATATCAATGGAGAACTTAAAAGTGAATGCTCAAGTGAAGTGATAGATACATAAATTTATAGTTTGTGGTGCGAGCACCATGGAAGTTTGTTGGGATAGTATTAGTTATAGGATGATGGCTGGTCTCTGCAGTACTATGTAGCTACTTCCTTAAATGAGATACAAAAAACAAGTAAAACACAATATGTGATTTTACTTATTTGAAGTATTCTATACTTGTTGAGGCTGTGAGGGAATATTTGTTGACTTTTATATTTCAAGTTTGTTGACTACTCTATCCCAAAAGTCCAACCATCTCTTTACTACTTGAGAGTTTTTGAACGCATAACACCTTTTATCAAAATATCATAATTTGAGAGATGATAGAACTATCCTTGTATGTAGACGACATATTTCCCTTTTTCTGAACCAGCTTTATCTTGTGCATGTGTTTGACACTTGATGACAAATAACTATGTTTGAGATAATAAAAATGATCATATAAGAAGTAAGACTGTAAAATGATTTAAGAGTAAAAGACAAAGGAGAGAGTAATCATCTTAACTGACAAGTATATTACTTAGACACTGCAGTCGGAATCCATATAGCTACATTTGTCATCAAACATATATACCTTACTATTAACATGACTTGATAATGGTTGGTTCTTATGGTTATCTCTTCTAGTACAATATTTTTTTCTTTGTTAATTACATTTATAACTATGTTACATCCATATGATAATAGATGAACTTGTTATAAATTATTTCTTGTTAAATTTTAATCTAACATACTCTCTTCTTTGCCTAACAGGCTACTCTTTACTAATCTTGGTGGTGAACGCCGGTTTGCTTCAATAGTTGCCAAGAGATTAGAATCTCTAGGGGCATTAACACAGGGAGACCGACGGTAGGTTGGGTTTATAGTTGGTTGTAGACATAAGTAAATTGGAAGGAAAATACTATTGTAAGACAGTTTTCTAACTGTTTTAACGCTGTTATTGGTGTGACAGTGCTGGACTATCTCTTAGTGCTTACAATTATGATAGTGCTTACGGAAAAAGGGCCCTAGAGAAGATGTACAGAGGAATTATGGAGCAGGTTTCAGTAACTCTGTTTTATTATAGTTTAACGTTCATATAATATCTGCTACTTCCTCCTTTATTGGCCGGTGTTATCAGAGAGGAAATCTATGAAATGGCTAATTCTTGGGTTTCAGGAGTCTCTTCCGGTTGTACCTCCAGGGTGTTCCTCTGAAAATCCAGATAGTATACAAGATTTTATTGTCAAGGGAAAAGCTGCTCTTATTTCTGTTGGGATAGTCAGAGACACAGTTCTTGGTAATCTTTTGTTAGCATGATTGTTAAACTCAATTTGTTTCAAGTTCATACTTCAGTTTTATTTGTATCTGTATGCCATTTGTAGTGCTAAACCTTCCATTTATCATTTGACAACATTTCATTCAACATACCAAAATGAATTATTTGTTCTAGGTAACGAGGACTCTGGAAAGTTTTCTGGCCGTATAGTTGATTCAGACATGCATGATGTTGGTCGGTTCCTCAATAGGCTGTTAGGGCTACCACCTGAGATACAGAATGTGTATGTAGTTTATTAATTGAAAATTGATATACTTCTGCTATTTGTTCCCAGCGTTTAACAAACATCAGCTTTTAAATACAGGCTCTTTGAGTTATTTGTCAGCATCCTTGATCTTCTCATTCAGAATGCACGCCTTGAAGGTCAATTTGACTCCGGCATAGTTGATATGAAAGCTAATACGATTGAACTGCAAGGAACTCCAAAGGTTATGTCCCTGCTTTCGCTCTTATCAGCTTCACATTTGCATGCATATTAACTTCCATTTTTTTTTGCAGAATGTTCATGTTGACCATTTGTCTGGGGCAACCACTGTACTATTTACTTTCACTTTGGATCGGGGTTTCACCTGGGAGGTATATTTCTTTCTCCAAGTGTCTTAAAGGTATTATTCATTTTAAGCAATTTCTTTTGTAACTTGTGTATTTATATGTAGGCTGCAACAACGTTACTTGATGAGAAGCAGAAGGATGCATCTGCTTCATCTAGTAATGGATTCTACGAATCTAAGAGGGAATGGTTGGGAAGAAGGCACTATCTTTTAGCATTTGAAGGGTATTAACTTGGATCTTTACGTTTTATCCCCCGGGGTGGGAGTCTTTCATTAATGGCTTTATGAGTCACGTCATGCACATTTTAAATCTTATTACAGTTATAGTCACCATGGTGACATTTGCACCTTTCCATGAAAAATTTGAGCCAATGTATAGTTTTTTGTATACTCATAATAGATCCACTCCAAAATCTTTACTTCAATTCCTTACAAGCAAGAAACTGACGATAATACTTTTGAGGCTTTAGTATGGTAGGGTTGATTGTAAGTTAGAACTCATCTGAAGTTCATAATTTCACTTCCTGGGAATCCTATACTTGGTCAAGGGCATCAATTCGGCTGAGAAGCCTAACCGAAAATTGTTTGGTGTAAAAGACTTGTTGAGATTACTTGTCTAAGGTCACATGAAAGACTTGGGATTACCTTTTGCTATCGGAGTTCCCTGTTATGCATCTGTACTGTAGCTTTCAATTTTGACTGTTTTATTGTTCTCCAAGTTGTGCTGTGTGCTTAATTCATTGCTAAAAACCTTTGAATGGGAAAAGCTTCTTTCTGGCTTGACCATTGTTTTCATTGTTAACTTCTGGATTGTGTTTCAGGTCTTCTGGAGTGTATAAAATTATCCGCCCTGCTGTTGGGGAGGCAGTCAGGTATTGAATATTATATTTACTAAGCTCTTTCCTGTTTCCTTCTTTCTTACAAGAAAATCTGAAGTATTATGGGTTGCTGAGTCGAGGTGTATTCTGTTGTGGTATTAACGGGTAACTGATTTGTGATTCTCTTCTATCTTACAATTTCTAGGGAAATGCCTCTCTCAGAGCTAAAAGACAAGTACAGAAAAATTTCATCTTTAGAGAAGGCTTGTAGTTGCTGGAAGAATGAGTATCAAGTATCATCTAAACAGGTTAGAGATACATGTGCCCTCTTACTACGATGTCACAGTAACGTTCTAAGTAGCTAATTCTTCTTGATTTTAGTGGTTGATTGGATCTTATTGTTAGTGTATACCAACTAAGATAGAAAAGAGTTGCTCCCTCCGTCTCATTCATTTCACGTGTCATGTTTCAAAATATGCCAATGGCAAGGCCACAGGGCTTCTGACTTGCTCCAACGCATCATCAGACTGTAGGTCTTTTTTTTATAAAAAAAATCAAGATTTTACATCAGATGCTAAAAGTATGTTGACAAACATCGTAAAATTCGATAGTTGCAAAAAGATTATAAATAATATTTACACGCTCAGAAAAAGTATCTTGAATTAAACATTTCTACCACTAATAAAAAAAATACTCCCTCCGTCCCAGGATAAAAATTTTTATTACTATTTTAGGTAGTCCCAAGTTAAATGTCTACTTACCTTAAATGATCTATTTTTTACAATAATTTACGTATAATACCCTTATTATTAATTGTTATATTTCTACTTTCTATGCATATTTATGGAGTATCACTAGTAATGTGCAAAAAACTATGCAATTAAATGAGAATTTAAATATGGACAATTTTGTCATTTTATCATCTTTCTTAATATGCGCAAAAAGTCAATCAGGACTTCTATTATGGGACGAAGGGAGTTGTAAATTTATATTACTACCTTCAGTTGTGTTTTGTATAGGTTTTAAGATGTGTAGAAACATATATATACATTATAATCATGACCAAATGACAGTCTGGGCCTTTTTGAGCATTGGCCAAACCTACTGGCCTCCATTTGTGCTGCCCATGCCCAGTTCTTAATGGGTTTGGCAGTCCGCATGATTTTATTTATTTATTTTTCTTCTTTACCAAATCAGTATCGAATAGTATGTCGTGACATACTAAATAAAAAAATGATCCAACCTTTTTATGCTTAAATATTGTTAGTAGATATTCTAGAGGATTCGGATATTATTCTAATAGCATGATTTCGGGATTGCTTGATTAGGGGGATTGCATGATTAAAGAGAGATTGCATGATTAAGGGACAATTGATTTGCTTTCTAAATGTACTGCAGTTTTAAGCCTTTATAAAGACTCTCTATTGTACATTGTAAGATATATAATACAAAACATCATCCTTTCTCTATTTCGCAAGGTCTTGAGTTTAAACACAATTGTCTTTATATTAATTTAATAGTATAAATACACTTTAATTTCTCCTTTTTTCTATAAAAAGTTACATTTGAGGGAGAGTGTTAGCATGATATATATTATTGGGCCTTCCGTCTAACATCTTAAGCTTTTAGATGAGTTGGTTACTTAACAGTTAGCATGATATACATTGTTGGTCCCTCCATCTAACAACTTAAGTTTTTAGATGAGTTGGTTACTTTACATGGTATCAAAGCTTGGTTGATCTTGGCAATCAAATCAAAAGGTTTTCTTCCGTCGCTGGCGACACATAGCTGGTGGTAGTATCGTTTTTTTTTATTGTTCAACTTCATCTTAAAGAAAAAATTAGGTGGTTAGGGTTCAGTTTTTGTTCTTTTGTGTTGGAGTTGGAGTTTTTTTTCTCTCATTTCAAAAAAAACGACGTCCAAAGTAATTAATTTCTCGTGTTGAAATATTTAAATGGGTTATTGATTGGAAAACAAGGATTTTGGGGCAAAGGTTTGAGGAAGGCGTGTGTCCTTCGATTTGTTGTGAGGCCTAAGAGTCCTCCATTATTAATTAAGGCAATAAGTATCGTTTTTGTTGGAGAAAAGTGTTCACCGCTATTGCCTACACATAATATCCTTGGAAAGGGGATGTGAAGTTATGCATTGTGGGTGAGAATCAATTTTGGATATACACATCACTTTTTTTTTACGTGTAAATTGAAGAGGACCTCAATTTGAGGAGGAGCGTTGGAGATAAAATATTTTCCTTTAAGTTTTGTTTGAATCTTTTTAGTTTTGGGATTATGTTTTGTAACAAGTTGTAAGTATGATATAAGACTTTCAGCTTGAGGGGTAGTGTTAGTAGATAATTTAGAGGATTCTAGGATATTATTCTAATTGCATGATTTGGGGGTTTGCATGATTAAATGATTGCATGATTGATTTACTTTCCAAATGTATTGTTGTTCTAAGCTTTTATAAAGGCTCTCTATTGTACATTCTAAGATATATAATACAAAACATCTTCCCTTCTCTATTTCTCTACAAATATGTTTATCTCCTAAAGTTTACAATTTAAAAAGTGTTATTCTCAC
This sequence comes from Panax japonicus, assembly GCA_020205505.1. Classification (NCBI taxonomy): domain Eukaryota; kingdom Viridiplantae; phylum Streptophyta; class Magnoliopsida; order Apiales; family Araliaceae; genus Panax; species Panax japonicus. Next base: position 5,963,606 of record CM035109.1, on the reverse strand, counting down.
CAATATAGCAGACGCACTTTGTTGTCTGCTGTTGAACAGTGTTCCATGAAATTATAAGTTAAGATGAAAGAAGATCCTTGGGATCATTGTATGGTACTGCCATCAAGTAAATCAAAGTTATTGAATATGAGTACGCTTTGAGTTACTTTATCAGGCAAATATCAATGATAATTGGGTCTTTTTGCTTTGCGGTTTGTGCCATGCATGCCCTTCTGTACCATAATTACCATTTCACACTTTATACAATTATGTATGCTCAAAGTAAACACAACCAAATCATGGGCTGCTGAGCCCTCGCTTTCTCATGTTAATTCATCTGTCGTATTATATGGATCAAGTCTCTTGCTTGGGCCTTGGTATACTGATTTTATTTTTGTACTCGATTTTAACTTATGTTTCATAGGGAGGATGATAACTAGATATTGTACCATACAAATTAACAAACTTTATTATAATGCTATTTTACATAAAAATACAGATAGGTCTTACATCTATCTATATAAATAAATATATGTACCCACACAATGACGTTGTAAAGGTTATTTTTCGAGTTAAATGCATTGTTCATCACTGGATTGAGGCCCCACTTACATATGTTTCATTGAACTCATTTTTCATAATACATACCTCTACCATGCAGTGCATGCACGGTCCCAATTGTAAGCTTGGTGACTACTGTACCACTGGCAGAAGACTACAAGAAGTAAATGTACTAGGTGGCCTAATCCTTCCTGTTTGGGGAACTATTGAGAAGGCCCTTGCCAAACAGGTAATTTAACCCATTTCGTACGTAACTTGTTTGTGTTAATTGTGTGCTAGGTTTTGTAGTCGACTGTAATCTAATTTTTGAAGCTGTTGAGTCATTGTTATGACTGAATTCACGTTGTGCAAATATTTTTTATCTACTTGTTCTAATTGCTGTAAATTGTGTTCAGAAAGTAATAAAATAAGCATTTTCTTGAACCCCGTCATTTTTTGTTTTAATTGAAGGGCAAGTCTTTTTTGTACTGTTGAAGAGTTTCTCCGTTGCTTATGGAATTCAGCATCTTACTTTTATTACATGATGGCTAGTTTTAATGTTATTTTACTTCTTATTTTCCTTTATCTTGGTATTATTAAATTATTGGTATTCATACTTCCCATGGTTCAGAACTCATAAGCATGCAAAGGAGTTTCTAGCGCACACCAAAGGGTAGCAGCTGCTGGTGCCTTCATCAAAGAAAACTAATAAAATATTGGCACTGGAATTGCTTCATAACTTTTATATTCATGTTCTAGAATCAAGTATCATGCCAATAACATCAGTCTCTGCTTTTTTTTTACATCATATTTGTCATCTCCCAATTTATTTTCAATATTGCCATGACTTGCTTTCCCAATGTTCTACCTTGAATATTGGTTGCATACATTTTCTTCACAATGTTGTGTTGGCAAACTCAGTATTTATTGGGCAACTTGAAAATTTGTTGTGGATGGAGCTTTTTCACTTTTGATGAGCTTTATAGAAAAAAAACGTAAAAATGAAGAAAAGTAGTTATCTGCTAACGAGAATAGGATTATTTGAATATAATATCATTGTGAAAACAATTTAACTTTTCTACAGGTCCGCGAAAGCCATAGACGACTCCGTATTGTGCATGTGGAAACAACTGCAGACAGCCAGCGAATTGTTGGGCTACTTATCCCAAATGTTGTAGTTAATACCGTTCTTAAAGGTCTCTCTCTCTCCCCTTCTTTCAAGTACACTATGTTAGCTATACTTTTTTTAACATTTCATTGTACTGTCAGCACTCTGCTAACACAGAATTTTCTCATGTTCCTATTGCATTTTTTTTAAATCATATTCGTGGTTGAGCTAAGTTCTTATGGTGATTATTGCCTGCTATAATTATATATTAAGTTATAAATGCTTTACGATCTTAGGTTTTGATTTGGATTTGTAATTTGGGACCATAATTACCTTGATGAAGTTTTCATGTAAAATCAAACCAACTTAGCTATGTAAACCTTTGTGCAGATTTGGCATGGGTTCAAGATATTGATGATTAACACGCACTTAAAGCTCAAATCATCTTTTTCTTGGAAGTCTTTCTTGCTGAAAGTTGACATGAAATGAAAGCTTATTTCGTTTTCTTGGTGAATTATGGCTGAAAGTTTTTACTTATTACCAGCTGCTTCACACCCTTTTGGTTTGTCCTACCAAGAATTATGGCTGAAAGTTTTTACTTGTTACCAGCTGCTTCGCACCCTTTTGGTTTGTCCTACCAAGATGCGGCGGCCTTGTGCTTGTGAAGCAGTTTTTTGCTCTGAGGGATGCAACCATGGCTTTGGAGTTGTGCAGCTTTATACAAACTGATATAATTTTTTGGGCTTCATTTTTTGAACTTAACTTATTTTTTGTAAATTATAGCCATTATCTCCAAAGGAAATAGCAATTTACAAGCTGTACTGACTGAACTAAGCTTTGTATCTGTAACAGTACATTGTATTCCAAATATTCATCTGAAATACAAATGCTTGTTCTTGAACCCGAAACCTGACCCTTAATTGTTCTTCATCAGCCTGCTTGTTGCTTTCCCCAATCTGTTCTTCGGCATTGTTATTTGACAACCTTCAGGTACTTTATGATTATGATAATTGCAACTATATACTCAAAGCTAATTTTGTGTATAGTGCTTGTGAGTGACAACAGCCATGATTCATAGATTAATAAATCTAAGTAGATGTTCATATCGGTAGGGAGGAGTCCCGTGGCTGCTATAGTGAACAAACAGGATATCGCCGGAGCTGGCGGATCGGAGAGGGAAATTCGGACATTACGACCGGTGGGCTTGGGTATAGGAGTCGTCGGTGTCGATAAGGACATTGATATCTTCCTCTGAGAATCCATAACGTTCGACCAGGCAGCGGTGCATCATCCAAACATCGTTGATGCATCCTTTAAGCTCCGCCTTTGTTCCTTGGTAATTGCAACCTTTCAAAACAGCCTTCTTCGCCATTGATTTCTCTCTCCTCTTCCTTCTTACGTCTTTTAATAAAATACGTAATTTTAGAAGGCCAGTGTTGACTTTAGTTTACCAGTCTACAAATAGGTGGTGGTCCAAACTGCTAATACTTTCAAAATTTGTTTTTATTTCTTTTCTTTTTGGAATTAAGAACCCTAAGGTGTTATTTGTTTACATCTGATTGCCTCTTAATGGACTGCCTCTTATTCGCTAAGAGGCATGATGCTGTTTGTTTTGTTTTTTGTTACCTCTGAATGCCTCTTAATCGGTAAGACAGAAAATGAAATCTTAATAATTAAGAGGTACCTCTTAATGAATTTTTTTTGCTAATTTTTTTTATATAAATATATTAAACAATATTATGCACTTATTTTTATTAAATTGAATATTAAAATTATTAAATAAAATTTTATCCTTTAAAATGGTAAAATAGTGTCATTAAGAGACAACTTACTTTTTAGTTATCAAACAATTTTTTAGATTCAGACCTCATAACTGTTCAGATGATCTAATCTATTAAGACATCATAATCATTCAGATCTTAATTTTCAAATTTATCAAACACAACCTAAGTACTCCTATTCCTCCGTCTCCTTCTCAATTTTTTGATATTCCTCCACCCATTTTCAATTTTTGGCCAAATTACTACTTCCGCTCTTCTTCCTCCCTTCCACTAGTCATCATCTTCAACGCGAAGATAAAGGGGAAGAATTGAATATAATATACATATTTCATTCTCTCGAATGATTCATTACTTTCCATTTACAACAAAAAGAGATGGAGCTTGGTAGCCGAAGAAGGTTATCGAAGAAAAAGGAAAAAAATGGATTGGATTGAAGTAGAGAGATAGTGTGAAGTCTGATTTTAAAATAAAGTTTACAAAGAGTAATATTCTAAATTGTGTTAGGGTATTTAAGTAAAAGTTCATTCAACTTTCCAACTTAGGGGTTGTTTGATAAAAACTGAATAAATCTGAATATAATTCTGAATAGGTTGAATCTGAATGAAAAAAACGGTTCGATAATTGACATATCTGAAATATCTAAATGACAAAACTTTATTATTTTACCTCCTCTAAAAAAATTCAAAATTGTTGTAACTTTATTTAATATTACTTAATACTCCATCTGTCCCATAGTTATAGGCTGATTTTTTTTTTGCACATAGTTCGAGGATTCCTCCTCGGGGCAAATACTTTTATGCATACCTCTTCTGATTGATCCACGCCATACTCTATTCTCGTAAGATGATACACACTAGCTAACAGTTTATCCGGTGTTACATCATAGGCGCATTGGGAGCGTAGATAATTGTAACCATATACATATAAAATGACAGCATTGTAAAATCAGTTAAGTGGCAATTTTTAACATAAATTTTTCACATATACCCCTTAATATGGAATTAATGAATAAGTTAATTACTATTTACTTATCACATTGGAACTCTCAACTTCATTGATTGACGTGTACTGACCATTAAAATTCATAAACTTTAACCAAAGAGAATACAACAACATTAAATGTTGTGATAAAAATAATGACATTGAATCTTGTTTCTTTAAAAAAAGAGTAATGGTTGAATATTTATTATAAGGGCTTAAAAGTAAAACAATGAACCAACTAAATTTTATAAATAATAAGTAGCCTATATATTGGGACATCTCAAAATAGAAAATCAGCCTATAACTATGGGACAGAGGGAGTATAATAGTTAATATTTTTTTTAATTTTTTAAATATTTTTTACTTCATTCAGCTGCACATTCAGCTCAAAAAATCTGACTTAGACATTCAGCTCGTCTATCTTACCGATTCAGCTATTCAGACCAAAATAAACGAACTGACCGATTTAGCCATTCAGATTCAGCTCCATTCAGCTCTAAACAAACACCCCTTTACCGATACAGTCAAAAAATTGAAGTAAATTCGTCCAGACCAATTTCATTCAATTCAAACCTTCATGTATCCAAATCAAACAAAAATTATAATTTGAGAAGGTTCGAGTAATTTATCGAATTTTAAAATTTGCTCATTCATTTATATTTCAAGTCAAGCTCGAATCGAACTTCTAGTCGAGTGAGTACGAATCGTGCCCGAACTGTTTGCTCATTTTACGGCCTTAGCAACAATCTTGTAATCCATATCTATATTCCCTCTATCCTACAAAAAAAATTCAATTGTAAATGAATATTAAGTATGTATTTTTATTCAATAGTTACCCTTATAATGAAAGTTGTTAGTTTGGACCGAGATGATGGCAAACTTAAGAATATTGTGTCATTTTATTATTATTCACTCTTTTTTTCAAACAAAATAAATTAACAAATGGTACTCTTTTTATAGAACAGATGAAGTTTATATGACTTTTCATCTCCTACTTAGTTTTTACATGTTCTTGATCTTAAATTTATATTTTCTCTCCCGAAACGAGTCTTCTCTTATATTTTTAAATTGAATATAAACAAGACATGATGTTCCAAATTAACTTATTTTTGACGAAAAAGTGATTAAGTTAATATTCGTGTAACGTAAATATTGTTTCTTTAAATTGGGTTAGGAAGTTAATGAGAAGCTGACAACTTTTTCTAAAACGCGTGTTTATAAAATGGGACTCCATAAAACGAAATAATATAAGATGGGAATTGATATTTTTAGTGAAAATGTTAGTTTCACGAGATTTTCTCTCACGTGAGAGTAGACCCCACTTACTATTCATGTGATGTGTGCAAATATCAATTCCATGTGAGATGATAGACAAATAGATTGTCATACATACTATCACATTTATTTACTCTTTTTGAAACTAATTAAGATGATGAGGGTCCAAATTGTAGTAGGCAGGCATACATTGCAAGTTTGTACTTGATGGTAGCCCAAAAAGTTATGATACACAAATATGAAGGAAATAACAAGAGAGAACATAAAGAAGACAAAATACATATAATCCATCCATATTATATGAAAGGATATATATATATATATATATATATATATATATATATATATATATACACACACACACATATACTTGAAGAGATGAATTTTGATTCCCTAAGTGCAGCTAGAGGGACTAAACCCCAACTTACCTCTGATTAGGTCAAATTCCCATAAATGATTTTGTTGCATTATGTTACCAATTACAGAAACCCCTGGCCAAGCTGTTGGCACAAAACCAAGGCACTTCACCCCCTCAGCTGCATCAATCACATAACTCTTGGTAGGCGGTTCAAATCGAGCTCCATCATCGAAATGAAAACTCATTTTCGGGACATGCAAAGACTCATTAAACCCAGTGGTGGAATTAAAACAGTATTGTAGGGGTCCGATTTGTAGATTTAAGCGACGAAAATTTACTAGGGACGCTTTCAGTGCAGCCACTAGAGGCTGATATGCAGGCAAAGTCAAGTATGTTAGGCTTGTACCCGAGTCCATTATTGCTCCGCCAACACCATTTACATCCCATATCTCACCTGGGATTTTTAACATTACGCCGCCTAGTGAAATGCCCCTCATGTTCACAGCATAAAATGAGCTGATGGCACCAAGGTTGGTGTATTGCTGCAAGCTAGTGCTGCTGCAGGCAGAACCAAAAGTTAAGTAATTTGAGACGTTTTGTGGGCTTAAGTGATCCACCAGACAATAAGAGAATTTGCCTCCGAATTCTCGAGTAGCTTTTATAGCAAACGAGGACTTGCTGTAGCCTAATCCCAATACGCCATCTGCAGCAGCTTCCTGCTGCTGGAAGCTCGGCCCCTGCGAAGACTCACTGCATCCGATTAGAACGTTGTGTAGTTTCATATCCCTGCCGTTTGTGAGACCAACTGTTACGCTCTCATTTGCGAAAAAGCCTATTGCAGATGACCCGTCTGAGTACCTACTTGTCAAAAAAAAAACAGATGATACTTTGTAAATTAGTTTGTAAATCAGAATTAGACATTAATTTTACCATAATTGTGCAAGAAAACACCAACAACTGTGTGTTTGTCCTTTCCACATCGTTGTATATCGATCGCTGATCATGTATTTATGATTTTGAATAATAATGGTGATCTTCTGTTATGTAACATTTGAGTAATCTAATTAACCAAACACAACTGATTTTAAATTTCCCGCTCATCTTAATAAACGATCAGAACCGTCCAAAGTTTGGGATAAATCTCACCGTCCATTATATCTTCTTTAATTTTAAAGGAAAAAAATTGTTCTCTCTCACTCTCAGATCCTTCTCCTTTCTTCCTCCTCCCGAGCTCGCCCTCTGCCTCTTCCATTCTCTAATTTTATATATGACACAAAAAATTGTGCATAAACAGAGAGAAAAAATAGGAAACGCGCATATGTTTTACACATTTTTATAAGCAAGTAATACATAGGATTAGATCTTACTATAACACTCGGTCCGGTCCCACGTCGAAAGATATGTAAAAATGATTAAAAACATTCCAATAAAATTTTAGATTTGCAATAACTGGCATTTAACAGCTTTTGTCAGATTTTAGGTAATAAAGTTGGTGAAGGAGTGGATACTGTTCTGTGCACTAGATAAATTTCCAGCTAGCGAATTGGCCACTGCAATATTAAGTCCCAACCAACTACCCCATGACATACCAATAATTAAGATATCATCGAACCTCTCTTCTTCTTCTTTTTTCTTTTTTTTTTCTTTTTTTTTTGCCAACGGTAATGCTATTCTCCGACCACTTTATACGTTAATCCAGAGTACTAAATATAAGAGAAAATAGAACGGATAATAGAAAATATTACTATCTGTTTTCAAAATATAAGAACATTTTGTTATATAAATCAATACTAATATATAACAAGTTAAACGGAGAAATTAATTTAATTGGTCATTCCAATAGCATGCACCGGAAGAGATCACCTCTATGTGTGCGTGTCGACAGTGTATTGGTCAATTGACTAAAGTTAACTTCATGCTAACCACTTTCGGTTTAGAAGTCCAGAGCTTAGTGTATTTATAGTCGTAGCCAAAGCCAATGCATAAAACTCAGGCTCCACCACCATACCATACTTGTTAACTCGTCAACCTTTATAATTTTTTCCAATGTGAAATCCCAACCCCAACAAGACGAGAGAAAATTAAATGATTCCAAACATGAACAGGTGAAAGATGAATAACATTACCAATCTTAGTCTTACCTGTAATCATAGGCGCAAGGGGCTGAAGGAGAGGGACATACAGGCAGAGAGAAGAGATTAGTTAGCTGAATTTTGCACATATCTGATGAACATGGAATTGTGGCAAAAGACGAAGAATTATCAGCCTCAAATACCTCATCACTCCTACTACTTCCACTATTACCACCATATTTGCAATTCATCCAACTCAAATCACTCCCTGTATCTGCAACAAGCATAAATTTCTGGAATGGCGTACCGGCCTTAAACCCCACCAAATACTGCCCTATCCCCAAGTCTGCACCGGAATGCATGGGCATTTTCATCGAAACATTCAAATCATTATTATAATTTGTGCCATCATCACTAATATCCCAAACTAGTTTCCTTCTAATATTGCCAATGCTCTGCAGCCTTAGCTTCTGCTGCTGCTGCTGCTGCCGAATGGAGTCTCTGTAAAGCATGCGCTTTAGCTTCATAGTATTTGATTCACCATAAGCACTTGCCATTTTATTACAAACTATGACTGAAATGGAGAATGTGAGGATTAGGAGAAATGAAGGCTCAACTCCCCACAAACACTTGGCCATATTTATTTAGACCAGCTTTGTGTTGTTGTACCAAGAAGAAACAAGAGGGTGCAGGTGCAGGTGCAGCAAAGGAATTGAATTAATTTGCTAGCTAGAGCTAGAGCTAGAGCTAGAGCTAGAGCTAGAGGTGTCTAATATTTAAATGAAGATGAGAGGATACTGTTTGTTTGTTTTATTTTTTTCAATTTGGTGCTTTATTTAATAATTAGTTTTATTACCTTTAGTGTGAGCTGAATCAGGTGATAAAATGTATGATGATGATCCCTTGATTTCACTTTTCTTTCCAAGTAATTTTTTTTTTTTTAAATTAACTATCCATTTTACGGTGCTTTATTAATCACTATTTTTGACTCTTAATAATTTAATAAATAATGTTAGTTTTTACCTAATCAGTAATGCTGGATGTGTGTATGAGCCTCGGTAATTTACAGCATGACCATAATTGTAATGAAAGTTACAGTTACATGTGTCCTTTTTTTTTGACTTTTCTCATCAATATAGCCAGCTAGTTCTCAAGAAACAATATTAGCAATTTATACCACTTATAATTGTAAAACTTATTAATACATGAAATTGATAACAATTACAAGAGGGTCTCGTTTATTACACATCTTCAAAAAAGTTACCACTAATACTACCTAATTTCCCTAATTTCATTTAGCTACCTACCTCCAACTAATATATATAAATATATATATATATATATATATATATATATATATATGAATTCAAATGAAAGAGAGACAGATAGATGCCAAAACTGAGAAATGAAAACAGCTAGCAAGGATGGTTTAGGTGGTCGGTTGTTAGCTACAAATACATGGTTGATTGACCCCTTCTTTCCGCTAATTAGTTATTATGTCTTCGTCTTATCATAAGAAATGAAGATTTTTATCTTTAATCTCAATTGTTTATTTTCTAAAACAAATTCCATTCGCGCAATGGCGTCAGCATGAAACTATGATGCTATCTATCTCCAGAAGGTTAGACTCGCGGCGCTTGGCCCTTGCACCTCATGGTCTATCAAGAAAACTAGAACAATTCAATTTTTATTGTTAAAAGAACACAGCTATAAGCATAAAAACTACCGCAGCAGGATTAAATGTATGTATTGTGCAAAGATATCCATACAAGAAATTGAGATTAACACTAGGTAGTTTATGAAATATTGAATTAAGACACCATTTAGATGAGACAGAGACCATATAACACCACTTTCTATTCATCTAAAGATTCAGAACAATACATTCACATTATTATATTGCTAGAAGAGTCATCAGTACATTGATGCAGTGTATCCTTTTCTACACTTCTATCTCATAAACAATAGGAATTACCGGTTCCTCTTGGAAATTCACAATGCCAATACAAGTGTTCTGCAACTGCCAAAATAATGCATAAAATTTGGTTGAGCTACATTGCTACCTAAAATTCAGAAACAAAACTTACTTATAAGAGAAGTTGTGAAAGGAAGAGCAGCAACAAACAGGACCACTTGAGATTGGAGGTCTGCTGATTAAACAACTCAACCGTACTACATCAGAGCTTCGTAAGAGAGGCTTTCAAATGTGGTTGACGACTTACAACTCCAGTAGCCATTTCAACAATGTATGTCAATTCTCCATTAACCAACTTAAAAGTCCGAGTAATCTCCTTTACCTGTACAAAAGAAAGGGAGACGTTAGCCTTTTTGAGCATCATTTGTCCAAAAATCAATTACTCCCTCCATTCCAAATTGTAAGATTATTATTGACATTTAGAAGTCAACTAGAGACTTTTTCAAACTCAAAATTGAGGTGATTCATTGAAAATTTTGAAACAACAAGTCTTATCATGAGTGGTACTTTTTAGATAGCTTACAATAGTCATTATTGTATTGACTAAAATTAAAGGAATTCATGTTAATTTTGAGTTTGAAACTGTCTTAAGTTGACATAAAAAATTCAATAATAATCTTATATTTTGGAACGGAAGAAGTATTATACCTACATGCATATTTGTTCCATGTATGTACAAGTGCTCAAGTGCTTTTTCTTTCTTCTTCCCCTTCCCCCTCCCCCTCCCCCTCCCCCTCCCCATCCCCATCCCCATCCCCTCTTGATGTGCAAATGTTGAGAGTTGGTTTCACCCAATGTTGCTCTACTATTTGGATAGGAGAACATTCTAGTCCTGTGTTCGTAAAACAAAATACGCTGCAAGTTTATACGTGTTCTCTTAGGTGAACACAAGGAAGAGATCAAACCTAAATGACAATCTCGCTTGTGGTTTCCTTAGTGCATACCAGCAGATGAACATGCAACATATAGTCCTTTCATTCACAAATATAATGAACTGCTGACACATAATCAAACTACCACTGGAGCCAGCCAAGTAAGCTATCGCGAGTCTTAACGAATTCTTCAGGTCTCCCTAAAATTACCTTTAGAGTAGCACTATAGATGAAGCAGTTTAACACTTATCATGTCATCTTAGCTCTAATGACCAGCTTATATTACCTTAGAAGCATTGCCCACGAGTTCACTCTGAAGCTTCACCACTTTCTCTTCTGTATTATATGTCCCTTTCTGGAATAATACACGTAACTTGATAACATAGTATTAACAAGAGCTGAACTAAAAAAAACATTCTAAATAGAGTGATAAACAGCAGTTATAGTTGGATTCGTAGAAACAAGGCTAATGAGAATGTTCAGATATTAAAACTGATGATGAGGACACCACAAAACAAAATAAATATCGCACGTATGCATGCTTCACTGAAATTTGTAGCACGAGAAATTGTTAACTAATTTAATCTTTATATTTTCTATAACTGACATTCCATATCAAAACTATTCAGTATTAACTATCAACTCCTGATCTATCTTTGATTTTATCTTATTCATTAACTTATTGCAGCATTAACCAAATTGCATAATCAATGAACGGAAGCAAGATGCTAGTGATTAGAAACTAATGCCAGTAAGTTTAAGGATATGAACTTCCTTTATCTAACTTCACTTATTCCACAAAAAGAGTTCCCTTTCGGGAAAGACTGTTCCACAAAAAGATTCCACTTTTAAAGTTATAGTAGTATAAAATGACACGATATACTCAAATTTGCCATCATCGGTTCATTATCACAAAAATATATTCTTAATATTTGTAAATTTTGCAAATGGGACTTTTTTTTAGGAACAGATAGAGAGTATTATTTTGTGATAGCTGTTACAATACTAGTGGGAAAAGACAAGGGGAAAGATATGTTAAAAGTATATTCAAAGATTTAGACAGACAAGTCTAAGTCGCTGAAGCAGTGAAGCTACAAATTTTGATAGATTTTAGTTCTTTGGGACGATATGTGGGAAGCAAAGAGAAAATGAAGAGATGAATAACTTTTGATATGTAAACCATGTCACAAACTAGTCTTGATGTATATCTAAAATGGACCAGATTGATTACATCAGTTCAAATAAATTAGGATAAATAAAGCATAATAGTCCTGGTATAACTATAAGATATGGTAAAGTTCCACAACATTCCATGGGTTATGTAACGCAAGTTATCCTGAAAATTTTGACAAATGGAGATCTACTATGGGTTAATGCTTGCAACTTTTTTCCTTTGAAAACTGGTTTACTTGTAAGTTTGTTTACATATATATGTGTATATATTTAATGAGGCAACCCACAAACACTACTCTTCGCATTTGTATTTATGATGTCATGCCGCTATTCTCCTATTTACCATAAACTGTTAGTGAGTGGGTTCGTTTAGCAAGTGTCATGGACTCATAGGTTTTCGAGGCTTACAATAAAGGAAAACGAAATTCTTGTTTAAACTCTACTAATTTGAAAATAGTTCAGGATTTAAAAATTCCAACTTCACCAATGGTGCTTCATTATTTGGGTTAATTATATAAATCTAGTGTTCCATTTTATATGGTGATGGTTGCTACATATTGATGCGTTACGGAAGAAGAAATTCAATAAGTTTATTATAAATTTTGTATTGTTATTTAGATATAAATGTTGAGTTATTAATAAAATTATTTAGTAGAATATTATAGTAGTAGCTTTTCATTAGGAGAGTTTTAATTGTAGTAGTAGATTTCAATTATGAAAATTTATTATAGTAGTAGATTTTAGTTAGGATATTGTTTTCCTTTCTAAGTTGGGGTTTTTACTTAATCCCAAGTATTGAGTTTTTTATTTAAGCATTTTAATACTTCATTATTTTTGAAAATTATTGAATGAATTGATTTGAGATTAAAGATGTGTGCTTTTGTGTGTGTTTCTCTGCGTCTATCTACCCCGTTCTACATCATAATGGTATCAATTCCTGATATCTTTTGATTTCACCTAATTCCTTCCTACCCAATTGTCGAAATTCGCTAGGGAATCGACAACAATTTTCCGAGACGAAGGCACGATCGTCGTCATAGTCTCAATCTATTACCAACAAAAGTTTCAGCGTTACTATTCATCGCTACAATGTGTGACACTGTTCATCAAATTTTTGGTGTTCAATCTGCCAAATTACAGCTTGGTACCCCCAAGTTTTGGAAATTTACAATTCAGCCCCCTTAAGTTTCTGAAATTTTCAATTCCGGCCCCAAAGTTTCTAAAACTTTCAGTTCAGCGCCTATAGTTTCTGAAATATTCAATTTAGCCCCGCAATTTTTGAGTTTTTAATTTAACCCCCAAAATTTTTGAAATTTTCAATATATACAATGTCTCCCAGGTTTAACAATCTAGACTTTCTTTGGGCTAAGATAAATTAACTTGAACATCGAACTTTGGTCAAATGCAAGTAACTTAAAATGTCTTGTGTCCCGTATAATGCCGAGTATTGGAAATTATGCGATGAGCTTACACTTTCTGAAATAAGTCTTGCAAATTTAAAGGCACATTATGAGTACATAACAACATGCTTTGTTCGTTCATATTTTGTTCAAGCACAAAAACATGTTCATCCTAATCGTGTTTGTTCAACTAATATGAAGTTGGTGAGGATAAAGAAGAGTAAGTACTCTCACATATTGATACTTGTGAGAAACGTGAAGCGGAAGTTAAGTGTGTTGAACAATTTTCAGAGATGGTTGGCCGTGGGAAAATTGAAGTTAAGCTTGACCACCAATGCGAAGTTAGATAAAATTGAGGTCATCCATGTTGATTTTCTCTTTCCGGTTGATACATTTAAGTCTCGAGCTACTTCAAATTTCTATATTATGTCAGTGTTATTCCTGAAAATTGTGCTCATAACATTAAAACATCGGATGCGAATGTTTTGTTGGAAGACATCTCTCGAACCGTGGTTTATTTCAAAACTCGAGGACGGGTTTTTTTCAAAGGCGATGAGAATGATGCGGTACGGAAAAAGAAATTCAATAAGTTTATTATTAATTTTGTATTGTTATTTAAAGATAAATGTTGAGTTATTAATAAAATTATTTAGTAGGATATTATAGTAGTAGCTTTTCATTACGAGAGTTTTAATTGTAGTAGTAAATATCAATTAGGAGAGTTTATTATAGTAGTAGATTTTATTTAGGAGATTGTTTTCCTTTCTAAGTTAGGATTTTTACTTAATCCCCAAGTATTGGGTTTTCTATTTAAGCATTGTAATACTTCATTATTTTTAGAGATTATTGAATAAATTGATTTGAGATTAAAGTCGTGTGCTCTTGTGTGTGTTTATTTACCAATTCTCTGCGGAGATAGGTACTCTTATTTCCTCTATCTACCATGTTCTACATCACATATATTCATGTTGTTTGTGTTAGCAAGTAGCATGATTATTGTAATGCTGGTACTTGTTATGGAACTTTATTGAATTAAGCATTCTGACTATGTTTTAAGCATTTTCTGAGAGAATGATGGATTAAAAGGGTCGTAGAGGCAGTTCATACAAATTGAGCTGCGGACAGTATTATTTAGAGCTATTTTTATTTTGCACAAAAGGAAAATAGAGCTACAAACACTAAAATTTAGACCCAAATACTTGCTCCATTCCAAATTATAAATCATTGTTGGCTTTTAAAAGTCTAACTTGAAATATTTTTAACTTTTGATAATATTCATCAAAAAATTAAGAAACGATATATATTATAATTAGTATATTATAGTACTTTTTCTTTAGTTTACAATATTCATTGTTACATTGACTAAAACTAAATAAATCATTTTGAGTATAAAAAATGTAATCATAGTTATCAAGGTGCTAAGTCGAGGCGACAGCCGGGAGCTTAAGCGCTTAGGCGACAAAGCGCCCGACTAGTCGTCCACAAGTTGACAAGTCGTTAACAATGTAAATTTTATACATATATTACAAGAAATACGGTTGAATAGCATTAAAAACAAAAACATATTACTATTTCACATTTATATCTCATTTACACTAACTGAAAATTAAACTAATGAATAGGGAATACTGAAAATATGGGGGTCTAGGGGTTAAAATATAAACTCAAAAAACTTGGGGGTGATTATGAAAGAAAAATAAGGGCTTAAATGAAAATTCTACAACTTCAGGGATTAGATCTAAAGTTTAAGAAAAATATGAGGTACTAAACTATATTTCACCCAAGATATTTTTTAACTCGGTCTCCTTTTTCTTTTCTTATACAAAACCAGCACTCTCCTCTTTTTTTTCAGTCTCTTTCTTTTCTTAAACGAACGCAGCTGGTAAGATCTCTTCGTTTCTTCGGCGACGGCGATGACTCTAGTTTACTCCGGCGATGGAAGCTTCCGACAGTGGCGATCTCTCCTTATCTTCTCTCTTTCGTTCCTTCGATATCTTCTTTTCTTTTCTCTTTCGTTTCCTTTTTTTCTCTTTTCCAGATCGTGCGCAAGGTAGTCGGGTCAAGGCCTAGGCGACGATTTCTTCATCAAGTCACGCGACTTAGCTGCTTCTCCCAAGTCGTCCCTTCGACTTGTTGCTTGCTACCGCTCAGACGCCTAGGCGTCGCCTAGTCAACGACTAGGCGACGACTTGATAAACATGAATGTAATACCCGGTAAAAAAAATTATTTTTAAAACATATTGATTGGACCGTCTTTTATTTAGGTCAAATTAGTCATTTAATTTGTGTGGGCTAATAAGTATTAATAATTTATGGATAAATTAATTTGAAAAAATTGGGCCTTAAAACTAATTGAGTTTAATTTATATGCGAGTAAATCCTATTATAATTAGAAAAATTAATAAGATATCTTAATTAATAAATAAATATCTAAAACCTAATTTACTCGACATTACGTCAAACACGAATTGGTTGAGGGAAAAGAAGATAGCAGTCCCGACTAACCAAAGAGTAAGGAGGGATTGAATTATACGTGTGTGAGAAAAAGGAACAAGGATTTACATCTAATTTTGATACAAGTAAATTATATATGTATATGTATGTGTCTCTTTTACGATCAAAAGTTAATTAATATTGAGCATGGTAATTCGGATTCAATCACCAAGTTCCATAACAGTGTGTTGCTTTCTTTTGATACTTATATTAATAGTTTACTTGCTAGGATTCAACAAATATATTATATGATTATATATAATATCATGTATAAACATATGTATATGTGTATGTTATATATTAATTAATAATTGGAGTATACAAAGATTGGAAGTGATTTCATGAAAAGTTTAATTACACCAACTTATTGGTTCAATGCACTTTGGTTATAAAAGATAAATTAATTTTTGTAAATATGTATGGCTTGCAGTAGCAGTTCTTGTTCTGCACTAATATGTTAATGAGACTTAATTTGGACAAGTATTCTAATCCAACAGTAAGTGACCACATGAACATTGTATAATAATAAAGTAATAAAGCGATTGAATTGGTTAATTAAACTTAAGTCAGCATTAGCAATACAGTGTATATATTAGTAGTCATGCATGTTTAACAGAATTATAAAATTTAATGATTGTTTAATTTAAAATTATAATTTTTATTAAACTTAAAAATTATTTATTCTTTTTAATTAGTTTAGAGAGGGAGTTTAACGAACTATATTTGAGATTATAATTTCGGATATTACATTACTTAATCCAGGTACGGATTTCCTATTCCTTCAACAATACTCTTGTAAAGTTTAATTAGTTTGTTTTGTTTCTCGTTTCGAAATTGGTTATTGTTTCACATAATTGTTCCATGTGAAATTAATATGATAGTTATATGTTGACGTTTATACATAGAACTCGTATTTGTACTCTTTGACCTAGTTAATCATGTCTAGTATTTATTTTGATATTTGTATAAATGTACATGTCAATATATTTTTGAGACTTTATGTTGATGATTCGTTTCAGTTTGACATGTACATATTAGAATCTCTTTATGTTGGTATTGTGTCACATGTGTTGTGACATTATATCTTTGTTATAATATACAGTAGGATATATCTGAGTTATAACCACCTATGGGGTACCACAGGCATGTTCTTTTGGCATTGACACATTCTGTGGCGGTGTAATTAGTTTGCGACGTCTCCATTTTGTGCTCCAGTGAGAGTTGGTCATATAGTGATTTTGTTGTGGGAGGCGTATGGGTCGACCCTAGTTTTATGTTTTGTTCTGTTCTACAGATTGGTGGTGTTTGTGTCGAACACGACTTCCGATTTTGCATGCATTTGGATTGCGCAGTCCGATGTGTGATTGTCTCTGTGGCATTATTTTGACTTGTATGTGTGGCAAAATATATTTCTGTTTTGTTTTAAGCTCGCTATGAAATAACACCCAGCCATTTGATTCAGCCTGATAGTTTTGTTCGTTTCAGTTCAGGCTGTTGAGTTATTTATTTCAGTTTATTATTTGTACACTCTATATTTGTATTAGCTTTTGGCTCATGCTATGTTTTTTTCTTCTGACGGGTAATCAAGGGATCAAAGGCAAGTATGATGAGAGCTCCCTTCTATCCAATAGTTTAAATTGTGATTGAGCCAGTTTAGCATTTATTATGGTTTGTAGCATGACATTTATTGGTTATGAGACTATTCTTTTGTGTGGCTTAGTGTTTTTGTGTAAACTCTCTTTATATTCCAGAAAGGGGTGTTACAAAAAAATATCTCAAAGTGACTTCAAAGTGTCAATAATCAATTTTAATATTATGATTATGAGGTGTAGACTGAAATAGCAAGTAGATAAAAAGAGCACAAGGAGAAAAGTAATTAATTAACTTTCATAAATAAATAAATAAAATGTACCTGAACTTCAACCAGACCAGTGCTCTGAGAAATGACAACTTCAATAGTTCCGTCTGGTTTAGGCCTCCAGTAGCCACTCTCGGCGTGCATAGGCTCGCCGGAGTTCAAATTCCAAGTCTTCTGCGAATAAATTATGACCGGCTTTCCCCTCATAAACATAAAATCATTTTTAATCTTCAAAATTTGATAATCAAAAAGTGCTGATTAATTAAGGAGGGAGAAAGAGAGAAAGACCTTGTTACCAGGGTGAGAAAATTGGAGCTCTTCGCCATAAATAAAGGAGGAGATGGTGGGAAAACCGCCCTCCCCTTGGCCTCTCCAGGTTCCCAATAAGTATGAAAGTGGTTCAACCACCGGGTGCACTGCTCCTCCTCCTGCTGCTGCCGCTGCCGCCATTTCTCTCTATTCCTCCTTTCGTCTCCCTCTGCAACCTACTAAATAAAATATATTTAAAATATAATAATTTATTTTTCTCTTTGGTTTTATCTCCCGATTCGTTTCGGCCTGTGGGTGTCTCTGGCTGTAAACCTGCCGAACTGGTTTAGCCTAAATGGGTTGGACTAAAAAGGACTAATTTTCAATTTGTACCCTAAACTTTAATCCTAAAATCGATTTGTGCCCTAAATTTTATTTTGTATTAAATACACCCTTGATTTGGAGTTTCAAAAGAATTTGCACCCTTCACACCCTTTACATCAAAATAATTTACACCCTAAACTTTAGTGCGAAATGTTCAAACTCTATTGAAACTAAAAGTTTAGAGTGCATTTAATTTAAAATAAAGTTTGGAGTACAATTGTGACAACCCAAAACAGGTCCATTCCATCCAACCCATTCTGAGTCGCCAAATACATGGTACAGAAATAACTACAACTTTATTATTACAACATATAAACTGTGGGTTTAAATACAGATATTGTCGTCTAGACAATATCCACACGCAAATAAATCCCCATCATAATTATTGATACATTATTTTACAAAAATGGTGAAGACTATTAAACAACTCTCTCTAGAACCTTCATTCCATACCCCGACTAGTACTCGCTACATTCTCGCCTCCTGAGAAGAAAAATGGAACAAAAAAGAAAAGGGTGAGCTCAACTAGCCCAGTAAAGAACATTACGACTAAGATAATATAGAACAAATTATCGTTAGTCCTCAACAGGAAAAAATCTAATAGAATACAATAGACAACCAGTTTTAAATCAACAACTGCAGCGGAAACAACAATTCATTAGAAGAGTTAAGTAGAGAATGAAAACTACTATCTTCTATATATGAATTTAAAAGTTCATCGTCGATATTTTATCCCTGTAACATCAATCAATTTATATCTGGAATCAAATATTCATCTTTGCACTACAGGCCAAAGATATTCATCAATAATTTATCTTTGCACTACGAGCCAAAGATATTCATCAATAAGTCATCTTTGTACTATGGGCCAAAGATATTCATATCTCAAAAAATATATAATCATTTCAGAATTTATATAAACAATAATTATAACTATGTTGATCAATTCACCTTTGCACTTAAGCTAAAGATATTCAATTATAAATTCAATGGCCATGATCATACCAGTCACAATTCAACTTTTCACTACTGGCCAAAGAGAACCCTAGTCATGATCATACCAATAATCTACCCATCTTTATACTCCAGTGAAAGAGAATTTCAACATCAGGGTTATAAAAATGTTATATATGATAATAAAATCAATATAATCAATACATAGTTTTAATCTCCAGAGTAATATTCATAAATCAACTATAATTTGGTTAGAAAAAGAAATCAATTTTGTAGTGAATAGTACCCGTGAATAGTAACTCGTGAATAGTCACTCGTGAATAGTAACTTATGAATAGTAACTCATGAATAATAACTTGTGAATAGTAACTCGTGAATAGTAACTCGTGAATAGTAACCCCGACATGAAAAAGTTCCAAGTTTGATAAAAATTTCCAACCAATATTTTGGCATAATGATATTGAAGAAATAATATTATTTTCGAATAAAATAACATCCCTTACAATCCCTTACCTCAAAAGAGCTGTACTTCTGACTGGAATAACGCTGAACGAACTTCCACCGTATATCAACACTCAAGATATCAAAATACTCACAAGAATACACTCGATAATATAGAGAGAGAAAACTTCAGTTTCTAGTGTGATTTTCAATTCTAACCTAAGCACCCTATTTATAGGAAAATTCTTAGAACACCAAAGTAGAAAATTTAATATAATATTAATATATATAAAATTTTTCCTACGTACACTCTTATAAACTGAAATCAGCTAATTTCAACAACCAACCAAGCCCACCAAACATATCAAAAACGTTTTTCTAATTTAAAATAATTTAAACTTCCAAAAATCAATTATTTCGGAACTTCGGAACTTCAATAATTCATAACAAATAGCCATTTTATCAAAAAATTCGAATCTCGCGAATTTTTATAGGAAATTCAATTCTCTACAACTTTATAGAAGAAAGTTTTTTCACATTCCAAACAGAAATTGACCAAAATTCACATACAGACGATTTTACAGGCTATAATCAAATTTCAGCCAAGAAATGGGGTCCACCGACACACAAAACATGTGTTAAATATTTAATGCAACAAAAATACTCTTCCTCCTTATATACTCATATATCACACATTCATTATAAAAATATCATCATTATTATATTATAATAATATAATAAAATATTATTTTATCAGAAAAGATAAAATATCAATTTTCAACAATTGTCACTTTAAAAATTTTCTCCATCTATATCCACATAAAATAAATATTTTCCTTATCATATAATTCAATAATTAATTATTCATAATAATATTACAGAATCACAATATTGACAACCAGGTAGTTCCCAGGAAAGAGTGGGTTTTCCAATAAGAATTTCTCCTTACTGGCGCACAATTAGGTGACCAAACCTCTCCTTAGACAGAACTTTCTAGACATTGCCAATAATGCTATCTAATAATAGTATTCAAATAATATGAATTATTGATTTGATAATGAAAAATACTGTGCAGTGACAATTATTAAAACAACAATAATATAAAGTATCGACGCAGCAATTATTGAATCAATAAAATAAAATACTGAACAGTAATTACTGTAACAATTATTGAGTAGTGCCTTTTTACGTAAGAATTAATAATTGGTGCAATACCGTGTGCTACTGTGCAACAACGCGTATTACTGTGTTTTAACCACCGGATATTCCAACAGTATTAACGGTAACAACTACGCCGTTATTTGTAAACAACTTATACTTGTCATTTTCTTCATCCAATCGTTTCCGTTATGGGGCCCACAAAAGGCTGCGCCGTTGTATGAATATTCCCCGACAGGAAGAATATTCCACGACCAAACGAATATTCCCCGACAACAATGAGTATTTTATAACCACTTGCTTATTAAATTTTTTTCATATATCACCCTCAACTTTAACCTTTTATCAATTTAACCATTTACTGAATAGTAATTATAAGAAAATTGAATACTTTTATTTCATAAAATTCGGGGTCTTACAGCAATTTTAGAGTTAAAGTTTATAGTATAATTCGAAATTTAGTCCACTAAAAACCTCTCATTTTTTTGGGTGCCTAAAATTCATACACAATGAATTGGACGAGCTACACATTTATATAAAAGAATGTTTTGTTTTTTACGGTCTCGAGATCTATAATTTCATAATTAAGTATATCATCACTATTATAATATAAAAAATTAATCAAACAGTTTGGGGCCTACGGGTAAGGGTGTAAACAAGTCGAATCGAAACGAACAGAAAGTGTGACGCCCCCAAAATAAGTATACAACACCCATTCTGAGTCTCCAAATACATGGTACAGAAAGCAAACTACAACTTCAATAATACAATTGTCGTGTAAAATACGACAACACATACTGTGAGTTTAAATACAAATATTGTCTTCTAGACAATATCCACACTCAAATAAGTCCTCGTTACAATTATTCAAACATTATTTTACAGAAATAGTGAGAACTGCTAAAACATCTTTCTAGAACCATCACTCCGTATCCCGACTAGTTCCTGCTATGTTCTCACCTCCTGAGAAAAATGGAACAAAAAGAAAAAGGGTGAGCTCAACTAGCCCAGTAAAGAATATTATGACTAAGATAATAAACAACAAATTATCGCTAGTCTTCAACAGGGAAAAATCTGATAAAATATAATAGCCAACAAGTTTTAGATCAACAACTGCAGCGGAAACAGCAATCCATTAGAAAAGTCAAGTAGAGAATGAGTTCTACTATCTTCTAAGATTTAAAAGTCCATCACCAATATTTTATCCCTGTAACAACAATCAATATACATCTTTAATCAAATATTCATCTTTGTACTACAGACCAAAGATATTTATTTGTATCACCAGTTGGTCATGTTCATCTCAACACCTGTTCATCTTTGCACTACGGGCCAAAGATATTCATCAGTTAATCATTTATCTTTGCACTACAGGCCGAAGATATTTAGTAATATCATCATTTGGGACTGAGGATGATGAAAAACATTTAAAGAAAACGAATCCAGTGAGACAGAAGGACAAATAGTAAGAATTCGTATAACAGTTTATCCAAGATCAATAATACTCCATAATAACCAATTTTGAAGCAAAATTCAAGAATAAAGACCAAAACATGGATACAATCAAAGATAGTAACCATAATAGACATCTTGGATAAAAAGAAGAAAATTTCATTTTTCGGAAAATAGTGTTGTATTCGTGAATAGTGCCGTATACGTGAATAGTAATCCCGACACAAAAAGTTCCAAATTTGATAAAAAGTTCATAACAATATTTCGGTATAATGATATTGAAGAAAATATCATTTTAAGAAGAATATAACACCCCTTACGAGTACAACAAATAATATCTCTTACCTCAAAATATCAGTACTTCTGATCGGAATATCGGTATAAGGCTGAAGGAAACTTGCACTGATGAATAGAAACTCACAAAGTATCTAAATACTCACAAAATACACTCAATAATCTAGAGAGAGAAAGAGAGAAAACTTGTTTCTGGTGTGATTTTTAATTCTAACTAAGCCCTCTATTTATAGGAAAATGTTAGTAGACTTGACCTGCAACATGATGGCTTTACCTGCTACTATTCCCACCCACCACATTTAAAATAAATTCAGCACATTTCTTCACCAACCACAAGTGGGCCCCACTCAATTCTAGAATTTTCCACTAAAATTATTTATAAACCTAATTTCTGAATCAGTAACCTCTTAAAATTCATAACAAATCATACGTTTATTTTTAACAGTTCAAAATTTGTGGACATATACTCAACTTATATATGTATAACATATTCAAAAATTACAACGATCCAACGGTTGGATTAAAAATTATAACTCACACAATATATCTCAAAAATACTGGTTTGATTTTTAATACCTTCATTCCGACAAAAATACTGATAAAACACCTCAATATTAACTCCTTCATTTTTAACCACAATAAATATATCCAACATTTATATCCACATAAAATAAATATTTCTTTATCATATGAATCAATAATTAATTATTCATAAATAATATTACAGAATCACATTTATGACAATCAGACCGTTCCCAGGAAAGAGGAGGCTTTCCAATAAGAATTTTTCCTTATTGACGCGCAATTAGGTGACCAAACCTCTCCTTGACAGAACTTTCTAGACATTGCCAATAATGCTATCTAATAATATTATTCAAATAATATGAATTATTGATCTGATAATGAAAAATACTGTGCAGTGACAGTTATTGAAACAACAATAATATAAAATATCAACGCAGCAATTATTGAATCAATAAAATAAAATATTGAACAGTAACTACTGTAACAATTATTGAGTAGTGCCTTCTTACGTAAGGATCAATAATTCATCAATACTGTGCATCCACGCGTATTACTGTATTTTAACCACCGGGTATTCCAACAGTGATAACGGTAAAAACTACGCCGTTATTTATAAAAACTCAAACTTGTCGTTTTCTTCATTCGACAATTATTCTGTTATGGGGCCCACAAATAACTGCGCCATCGTACGAATATTCTCCGACAGAAAGAATATTCCACCGACAAAATGAATATTTTATAATCACTTGCTTATTTTGCAAAATTTTCACATTTCACCCATAACCAAAGTTATTATATCAAATTAATACCTTATTATTCACAATTATAATTTGAGGAAATACGATTTTATTTATAATAAATTGGGGTCTTACAGAAAGCTGCTCGAATTCAACTCGAAACATTAAATTCATACTCGAATTCGACTAGAATTCAAATTGTATTTGAAAAATTCTATTCAGATTCGATTCAAATATTTATTACTCGAATTCGATCCGACTCGGATCGAATTGTATTCAAGCTACTTGAGAGCTTCAAATTCAAGCTCGAATTCAAGTGTTTACATAATAATTAACTTTATAATAAATATAATTATAAATTTAATTTGTTATTTTACTTAGAAATGAAAAAATATATTTACTATTACACTGTATAAATATAAAATCACAATTAAAAATAAAAATAAAATAAAATAATAATGAATTATCCTAATATGATTTAATTTTGTATATATTATAAGAGAGTTTATCGAGTATGTATCAAATCACAATCGATAATTCGAGTAAATATTTTTATTCGAACTCTTTTTTTAATCTCGTATTTGGATCATATTATTAACGAATTCGAGTCTCGTATTTTTTCAAGGATCAATTACATATTCTATTATATTTTTAAAAATAATTACAACAATAGTGCACTCATAAAATCTTTACACAACTAATACACTTACATATTTATTTACAATACTAGTGCTTTTAGGATTCTTTAATTTAGGAAATTAGTATTCAATTAGAATTCCTTAATTTAAGGATTAGTTATACTCATGACTTCTTATCTCTCTCCTCATCTAGAACAACTGTATTTAGTCATCACCATTCTTCTTCATTCAACATATTCATTATATATATATATATATATATATATATATATATATATATCACAGTGCTGAGAGATGCATCAATTGTCGACAGAAGTATACTTGACGGGTGGTCAGGGGCAGGTGGTGGGTGGAACCGTGGTGGGTCAGCTTGTGGCGTCGGAACCAGTAATGGTGATTGCAGCGATGTTTATGAATGCCTCGTATAAGAGGTTGCCGTTGGAGGAGGAGGCTTCAGTGACCGGAGAAGGTGGAATGCAATTACAGGCAACATCAGGGTCAAATGCTGGAAATAATGGTGGTGGTAATTCAGCATCAGCAGCTCAGTCTCATGGTGACCAAGCTGCAACATCTTCCATGCCTATTTACAATTTATCACCCAATCTTTTACCCAATGGCCAGCATCATGATGTTTTTTGGGCTCCTCCCCCACGCCCCCTCCCTCTTACTAGAATGAGAGAGATCGAATCACTGCTAACTTGTTTGTTCAAACATCTTTTAGTTTTTCATCAAATCTTTGAAGGCATGGGAGGAAGTTGTGTCTAATTTGGCGGTGGAGCACAAAAAGTGGATTGAGGAGGGTATGAAGATTCAGGCGGTGGTGGCAGTGGATATAAATACTAGATGATGGTAACCAAACCTTCATACCAAGGTAACCAAACTGTCATATCAAAGTAATCAACCAACATCCACACTTTAAATTATTTTTAGTACAGTTGGTTACCAAACTTTCAGATCAAGGTAAGCAAACCTTCGTACCAAGGTAACATGACCTTCATACCAAAGTAACTAATTCACATCCACACCTGCAGTTTTTTCACAGTGCAGTTGGTGGCCAAACCCTCAGACCAAGGTAACCAATTCAATTTTATTAAGTTACCAATTTCGTTTAAATGTGATGCAGTTGGTAGCCAACCATTCATACAAAGGTAGCCATTTTATTATTTATGAGTAACAAAATAGTTATACATAAAATTTCAGAACATTAATAGTTACATCTATTTATTTTTAAATTTTTTGTAGGGCTAATCTTCTTTTTATTCTCATTGGCGTTTTGGACAACGGAGATTCGCGGTGGAGTAGCGACGGTGTAGCAGTGGACTATTATTTCAAAGTGTATGTGAGGGAGATGAAGATTTGAATTTGAATATTTAAATTATTATTTTGAATTTGAATTTATTTTTGTTGTTAGATCTAAATATTTGAATTTGAATTATTAATTATGGCAGTTATTTGTCCTTGATTTTAAGTTTCCTTATTAATGTGAATTGTACTATTTTTGTAATATGGGTCCTAATAATACTCTTTTTATAATTATTTGATTGATATACTTTTCTTGTAATTACTTTCCATTTGTTGTATACTTATGTAAAGAACCATTTTTCCAATTGTTTGGCTCGTTTACGGCCTACCTAAGGGCTATGCTGAAAACACCTGTTTTTTGGGCTAACAAGTATAGGTTCAAAGCCCCCTTTTTTTGTTGGTGGGCTTGGACTAAATTTTGCCAGGCCACCCGTCAATTGATATGTACAATTTTTGTTAAATACATTATAAAATTGTTCGCCCCATGTTAATGTTTAAATTTTTGTAATATTAGCTACTATTTTAACTTTTTACAAAACTGACCCCTTTAATTAATCTTAGTCAAAAATAGTCAATCACGCTTATAGGTATTTTGCTTTAAGAAATTATTAAATTCACTACAGAAATTATTATTTTCACAACAAAAGTATCGCTAGAGCGACGGTTTTCACCGTTCTTATACATTTATAGCGACACTTTTATTGTAAAAATAACAAAAAGTGTTGTAGATTTAATAATTTAATTTTTTTTATTGTATAAGGTACTATTATTCAAAATAAGAATTAACGTGATATATAATGAATGTAAGTTTTCTCTATTTTTTTTCTTCGTAATTTATTTATCATATTCTCACTAGGCCAAGTAATACTGTGACACCCCCAAAATAGGTATACATCACCCATCTTGGGTCGCCAAATATATGGTACAGAATTCAAATACAACTAAATAATACAACTGTCGTGTACAATACGACTAAACATATGTTGTGAGTTTTAATACAAATATTGTCATCTAGAGAGTATACAAACTCAATGGGGTCCTCATTACAATTATTATCACACTATTTCACAGAATAGTGAGGACTACTATTGCAAACATCTAAGATCATCACTCTGTTCCCCGACTAGTCCCAGCTACGTTCTCATTTCCTGAAGAGAACAATGAAATAAAGGGTGAGCTCAACTAGCCCAGTAAGAAATATTATGACTAAGATAATGCAGAATAAATTATCGTTAGCCTTAAACAGTGTTAAACTGATACAATATAATAAACATCAAGTTTAACTGTAGCGGAACAAGCAATCCTTTAGAAGAGTCAAGTAGGGAATAAAGTCTACTATCTTCTATGATTTAAAAAGTTTTTCATCGCTTTTATCGATGGGACTCAGCTTAATAAATAATCCACATCATCGAATCACCCCTGCACTACGACCAAGGATATTCTTTAGTATCACGACCACGAATTATCCATGCACTACGGCTTAAGATAATCATGTTTTCATCAACGGTCCTGATCATGCCATAAAACAATTCATCTTTGCACTACGACCAAAGAGAATCCATAGCCATAATCATACCAAAAACTGTCCATCAATGCATTACGGGCCAATGAAGACTTTTTCCACATCATTTGTAACATTATGGTTATGATTATACCGAATAATCCCTGGTCAGAATCATACCAAGTCCATCTATGTACTACATGATACAGATGACTTTCAACATAATATAAGCATGAGGATGATAACAATGATATAAGAATTCAATAAAACAAGTTCAAGAATTAATTTATTCAGTAACTAATAACGTCCAAATTGTCAACATGATACTTCTTTGTAGAGTAAAATTCAAGAATGCTCAGAAGAATATTTCCATGAAAAGATACTGGATGAAGCGCAAATATAAAGCATATTCCATTAATTTCATGGAGTATAGAAGTTAAAACTTTAACTAACTGAGTATAATAAAGAATGGAATAACAAAAGAAATCACCATGCATGCGGTACTTCGAATAGACAGGTTATTCTAACAGAATAATAATAACGAAACCAGGTCAGGCGAAATTCGCACCAACAGGATGTTTCAACTGAATAATAAAGATTAGAATAACAACAGAAATCACCATGCATGCGATAGACCGCACAGACAGGTTATTCCAACGGAATAATAAATAATGGAACCAGGTCTGACATAAACGCACAGACAGGATATTCCGACAGAATAATAAAGAACGAAATATTATAAGAATTTCACCATGTATGCAGTACTTCGCATAAACAGTTTATTCCAACATAATAATAAAGAATGGAATAATAGAAGAATTTTACTAAGTATAGGGTAGCCCGCATATACAGGTTATTCCAACAGAATAATAAAGAATGGAATAACAGAAGTTCTCTTCATGAATACAAATGAAATAATACCCCTTACGAGTACAACAAATAATATTCCCTACCTTTGAAAGAAGAGTATTTCGACTGGTAGGGCGAGGATATACTCGAAGAAAACTTGTACTACGCTCAAAGCTTTCTTAAACTCTGAAGAAATACGCTCAAGATTATAGAAGAAGAACTCTCTCTATAGTTTCTATCTCTAGAGTTTCAGTGAATTCGTAAGAAATAATGAATGAATAAGCTTCTATTTATAGAAGAATGGACTGCATAGTAACTAATTTATGAATGGTCCAGATTGATTTACTTTTAATCGGACGGTCCATATTTAAAGCAAAATCTTTTAAATAAAATATAATATATTCTATTTATAATCTAATAAAATGAATAACTTTATAAAAGTATTATGTTTTATATAAAAAGATTTTACTATGCAAAATACTATACAGACACTATCCAACACTATGCATAATAAAATATAATATATTCTATTTATAGAATAACTTTATAAAAGTATTCTGTTTTATATAAAAATATTTTACTATGCAAAATACTATGCATAATAGAATATAATATATTCTATTTATAGAATAACTTTATAAAAGTATTCTGTTTTATATAAAAAGATTTCACTGTAAAATCCCAGATTTTATAGATAAAGATTTAAATTTTTCGAAATAATTTTTTTATATTATGGTGTGGATTTGATATAATGTTATAGTTGTTGGTAGTATTTACAAATTTTGCAAATTATGCAAGTTGTCATATTATATTCGATTGGTCGGAAAATATTCTTTTTGTCAGGGAATATCCGTACAACGGTACTATCATTGGTGGACCCCACAACAGAATTATTGTCGGATTGAGAAAACGACAAAAATATTTTATTGAAAATAACGGCGGAAGTTTTACGGTTGATACTGTTGAACTACTCAGTAGTAAAAGTACAGTAATACGCGTGGTTGCATAGTAGCACACGGTATTGATTATTTATATTTATGTGAGAAGTCACTCAGTTTTGTTCAATTATTACTACAATAGTTACTGCATAGTATCTCACATTATTTGATTCAATTATTGTTGATTTAGAAGTTTTGTTTTATTCGTATTATTAATGTAATAAAATAAAACATCTTTTTATATAAAACAGAATACTTTATTAAAGTTATTCTATAAATATAATATATTATATTCTATTATGCATAGTGTTTTGTATAGTAAAATCTTTTTATATAAAACATAATACTTTATTAAAGTTATTCTATAAATATAATATATTATATTTTATTATGCATAGTGTTTGCATAGTAAAAATCTTTTTATATAAATAGAATATATTATATTTTATTTAAAAGATTTTTCTTTAAATATGGACCGTCAGATTAAAGTAAATTAATCTGTACCGTTCATGGATTAGTTACTATGTATTCCATTTTCCTATAAATAGAAGTTCATTCCTTCATTATTTTCTTACGAATTCACTGAACTCTAGAGAGAGAAACTATAGAGAGAGAGACTATAGAGAGATAGAAGAAAAGTTTTCTGTTACTTCACTTCTTATATCAAGTATTATTTTACGGTAAGAGGTGTTATTCTTTCTTATTCATGAAGAGAACTGTTGTTATTCCATTTCTTATTATTCTGTTGGAATAACCTGTATACGCGGTCTACCCTATACTTGGTGACATTCTTCTATTATTCTGTCTTTATTATTTTGTCGGAATGTCCTATCTGTGCTATACGCCGGACCTGGTTCCATTTTTATTATTCTGTCTTTATTATTTTGTCGAAATATCCTGTCTGTGCTATACGCCGGACCTGGTTCCATCATTTATTATTCCGCATTTATTATTCTATTGAATATCTTGTCGGTGTGAATTTCACCTGACATGGTTCCTTTATTATTATTCTGTTGGAATAACCGTTTATGCGAAGTACCGCATGCATGGTGATATCTTTTGTTATTTCATTCGGTATTATACTCAGTTGATTAAAATCTTGACTTCTATACTCCATGAAATTAGTGGAATATTATCTTTGATATTTGCGCTTCATCCAGTATTTTTTATGAAAATATTATTTTGAGCATTCTTGAATTTTATTCTACAAAGAAGTATCATGTTGATAATTTGGACATTATTGGTTCCTGGACAAATTAATTCTTGAACTTGTTTAATTGAATTCTTTTATCATTGTCATCATCCTCATGTTTATGTTATGTTGAAAGTCATCTGTGGCCTGTAGTGCATAGATGGACTTGGTATGATTATGACTAGGGATTATTCGGTATAATCATGACCGTAATGTTACAAATGATGTAAAAATTAAAAGTCCTCATTGGCCCGTAGTGCATTGATGGACAGTTTTTGGTATGATTATGGCTATGGATTCTCTTCGGCCAAGGGAGCAAAGATGAATTATTTTATGTCATGATCAGGACCGTTGATGAAAACACGATTATCTTTGGCCTGTAGTGCATGGATAATTCGTGGTCGTGATACTAAAGAATATCATTGGCCTGTAGTGCAGGGATGATTTAATGATGTGAATTATTTATTGAGCTGAGTCTCAGCGATAAAAGTGATGAAAAACTTTTTAAATCGTAAAAGATAGTAAATTCTATTCTCTACTTGACTCTTTTAATGAATTGCTTGTTCCGCTGCAGTAAACTTGATGTCTATTGTATTTTATCAGTTTAACATTGTTAGAGACTAATGATAATTTATTCTGCATTATCTTAGTCATAATATTTTTTACTGGGCTAGTTGAGCTCACCCTTTCTTCATTGTTCTCTTCAGAAAATGAGAATATAGCTGAGACTAGTCGGGGAACGGAGTAATGGTCCAGAGGATAGCATTAGTAGTCCTCACTATTCTGTGAAATAGTGTGATAATAATTATAATGAAGACTCCTTTTGAGTTTGTATAATCTCTAGTAGATAATATTTGTATTCAAACTCACAGTTTATGTTTTGTCGTATTGTACACGACAATGGTATTAGTAAGTTGTATTTGAATTTTGTACCATGTATCTGGCGACCCAAGATGGGTGATGTATACCTAATTTTGGGGGCGTCATATTTACTATTAAAACTTTAAACCAACGATCCATATTGATTTACTATTATAATTTCAACCAACGGTCTAAAAAATTAGCACATCTCCTCATGGAATAATATTGTACTCAAAAATGATTTGGACCGAAAAGAAATATATTTTTTGGGTGAATAATACCCCATTAATAGTACTTCAGAAATAGTACTATATGAATAGTACCCGACACAAAAAGTGTCCTAAATATCCGAGTGAACAATACTAAAATGAATAGTAATCGGGTGAATAGTAACTCGTGAATAGTACTCCGACACGAAAAATATCCCAAATACCCGAGTGAATAATATTTGGGTGAATAGTAACCTGTGAATAGTAACTCGTAAATAGTAACTCGTGTATAGTACTCCGACACAAAAAGTGCCCCAAATACTCGAGTGAACAATACTAGAATAAATAGTAACCGGGTATTTTTTGACAACTTGTCTACTTTGAAAAATTTTCACATATCACCCTTAACTTTAAACTTTTATCAATTTAACTATTTACCAAAATAAAAAAAATTGAATACTTTTATTTCATAAAATTCGGGGTCTCACAAATATATCCTTATAATTAAATTGTAATACTATAACTTTTAAAAAATTTTGGTTGTGTCTATTCCGTCTTTCTCTCTTACAATTTTCAAAATATCAATAAAAATATGGAATATTGTATGTACACAGTCGACTATGGCGACGATTTTTTGGGCAACCGTCGCCATAACTATTCTGGGCTATGACGACGACGGGTGAACTGTCGGCTGTCATCATAACCCAAAAAACTCGTCGCCATGGTATGACGACTGTATATATACATGTAGTCCATAAAAATAAGAGTTATGTTATGTATTGCGCAAATTTATTATCAAATTAAAATTACGACATCTATCAATACGTGAATTTGAATATAATTATAAGATTTGTCCACCATTCACGTAACTAATAAGGGAAAAAAAATTATACATAAAATTATATTATCTCCGTCTTTTTCGAATGCATATTTAAACTAAAGTTATCTAAACATTTTCCATACAATTAATTCCATTAAAACATTTAATACTACTTTCAATTCTAATTGTCTCTAGGTATTTAAATTCCTTTAAAAAGTCATTATAACTTCTTATCTAATTTCGTAATTTTGTGTACATGACAAATAATACTCTATAAATATACATAAAAAATAGAATTATAGAATAATTAATACTAATATTATAATAAAAATTAATAAAACTTAAATAAATATTTAATTTGTAACTATCTAAAATAAAAATAAAAAAATTATATTACGACCAAGGGATATTATTTTCTTTAAAATAATAAATCTATCTAATAAAATACAAATAATTTTGAATTTTCCGCTCAATCAATAAATCATCTAGGGCGTCCAAAATTTGAAATAAATCCCACCGTCTATACATCTATCTAATAAAATACATCTATCTATCTAATCTATCTAATAATGATTTTGAATTTCCCGCTCACTTAATAAATAATCTGGGTCGTTCTAAGTTTGAGATAAATATCACTGCCCATACAGTGCCGGAGGCACGGGACCCATCTAGTCTATCTATACAAAACACAAATGATTTTGAAATAAACTAATTTCCCGCCTACTTATAAACTAATCTCAGCCCTCAAAAGTTTGAGACAAATCTAGCCATTCATTTAGATTAGTTACCTTAAATAATAGAACAAAAGCACTGAAATCTAGCACTGCTCTTCTTCATGTGAAAAGCACTGCTCTTCTTCTCCAAAGAAATCTAGCATACAAAGAAAATACGGAGAGGCGATCGACGGTAACCAGTCAACGAAGAAAGGCGATCGACGGTAACAAAAACAGCGACGACGTGGAAAGGCGATCGACGGTAACCAGCCACCGGAGAAAGGCGATCGACGGTAACAAAAACAACAACGACGTGGAAAGTCGATCGACGGTAACTAGCACTGCTCTTCTTCTCCAAAGCCAGCGACGATTCCAACAACGATTCCAGCGACGATTCCAGCGACGATTCCAGCAACGATGACGACCAGAGTTAGCGACGATGACGGTAACTAAACACTCTTCTTCTTCTCCTTCTTATATCATGTGAGCATAAATTGAAGAAAGAATGTGATACCCTTATTAACTAACTGCAGCATCCTAGCAACACTCTTCCTCCTTCCTTACATAATCATCTCAAAAACAAAATTACTGTCAATCTGGGAAGCATATCTTGACACATTTAATTTTGCTCCGTTTATTTGGGTCTTCATCGAATTTGGAGAGTTGGATTGAAACCACTTCTTGGCGCTGATTTAGGTTGAGGAATAGACTATTTGTTCTGTAATTGAACTGGAGTTTGGTGGGATTGCAATGGGTTTTGAAGGAATTGACGTGAGTTTTGGTTAGATTAAATTGGGTTTTAGTGCGATTAGTAGAGTGGGTTTAAGATGTTGTTGAATTTGGTTTGAGGGGTTTTGATTTTCATCTTCGGGATACCATTTTTACAATTCAATCAAATTCTTAGCTTTAATTCCTACCCTTTTTTCATGAGGAATTGATTTTCTGAATAAATTACTACTCTTTTTCAATAGCTTTAATAATAGTAAAAGATCTTAATTGCAGCCTAATAAAAAGCAGCGTATATGCCATTTTTACAATTCAATAAAATCCTTGGTTCCTATTGTGCGATCCAGCCACCAAACCAGTATTTGCCTCCATTTCTTTTCAATATAGTAAGAGGATTACAGTGAAATGTACACCAACAAAACTGAAACCCCTGTTAAATTATTGGTTTGTTTTGATACAGGTCTTAAAATTAAATTTGAGATGGGGTTTTGCTCAATGGGGTTGCAACAATGGAGCAAAAATGTTACTTCTTTTTATGAAATTATAAGATGGTAATGGGATAACTTGATTATAAGTGTGAAAATTATTCTTTTGGGTAGCTTTTACTCGATTATATGCAGTATAAGTAGCGTTTAGATCTCTGTCTTCAGCTGAAAATTGGTTCTTTACATGAAAACTGGGAAATGGGTACTGCTTAATTTTGATTTGGACTCTTAAATTTGGTGTGTTTTTTAATATTTTGATTTTTGGTTTATTCCTTTTGCAAGTGTGAATGTTGGTTGTATAAGAATGAATAACCTCAAAGTTCTGATTTTTTTTTTGTATCCTTTTGTTCTCACGGATCAATTTTGTTTGAGTGAAGTTTTGATCTTGCTAATTTATCATGCTAATTTATCATAAACTAGCCGGATAGAATGGGGATATAATTACACGGCCAAATTATATATCTGTTGCTTGCCTAGAATGATGTTGCTTGCCTAGAATAGGGATATTATACCCTATTTATTGAAAGTAATATGCACACAAGCCAATCATGTTTGATGATAAAGCATATACTTTGTAACAATCTTATTCATTTATTAATAAAAAGTATTTATTTATTAAAGGCTTTTAATTATCTACATGATGCTGTTTTATAATATGTGATAAACCCATAGTTTTAAGCAATGCTTTTAGAATAATGATGATGATCATTCTAATGAGATCTAAATTCTTAGAAAGCTTAAAACTAAAATAGTTCCCAATCGTTGGATTACTAAATTGGGGATTAGTGAATCCGGATAGATTGGTACATACGTTGCTTGCTCATTGGATGAGGATGATTGATCTCATGATCATTTGTGTGGAGACACTAAAGCAAGTATGTAGGTGCTTATTAGAGAATAAGTTCACTGAACGTGACTCGCTAAGGAATACCTAATGGAGTTTTACTTGCATGTCAATAGGAATTCCTGTAGTGATAGTAGTACAAGTGATCCTTGGACTTGAGATCATCATAGTATTTTGTGTATGATGAGTTATACTTTGACTTATTCCTTAAGACCCTTAGGGTATATCAAAGGGTATGCTTGGGTATAATAAGTTGTACATGGAGATAATGTATGATCAATAAAGAATCTACCACTTCTAGTAAAAGAAGAGAAATGTCCTATGTGATTCGATAAATGACAACCCAGTAGTCCTTGGCCAAGGCAGAATGAAATTAGAAAGGAGTTTCTAATTTGCATTATTTGGAGTTGTGCATTTAGAGTCGAAATACATATAATTAAATAAAATAAGACTTGACAGAAATTCCATGTCTTATATTTAATTGGGACATTGTATGGTGGAAGGATTGAATTGTACGGTAACTATTTACTCAAAGGTTCTTTTATGATTAATGTTGAAATCTATATTATCTGGAAAGTCGTTGATCGCTAGGGAGGCTTATCCCTATTGTAGAATAAATATTATTTATTTAAATAAATTATTAGTTTAATTTATTTATTTAAATAAGATTAGAATTGTTCTAATTGATTTATTCACAACCGGTTTAATATGGAGAACCTAAAGGGTCACACCATAAAAGGAAGAATAATTATTTAAGAAGTTAATGGCATAATCGTAATAATAAGTTAAGTATATTTAATTTAATCTATGGTGATAGAATAAATTAAATAGCTTAATATTTATTATTTAATATTTTGGAAATACTAAATATAAATTAATAAGAGGAGTCTTATTATTATTATTACTATTATTATTATTTAATTCCTAAAGGAGTTTGGGAATTAATTAATAAAAGTACTCTCATTTATTCCTAATAAGATTAGGAGGCTAATTAATTAAAAGTTTAATTAATTATCTCTAATAAGATTAGGGAGCCTAATTAATTAAAGGAATTTAATTAATTAAAATAAAACTCAATTCCTTAATTGTTAAGGAGGGGTTGCCCACATCTATAAATAAGAGGAGTCTTATTATGGGTGAGAGAGGTTGACGTATTATTAGAATACGTAATTCCAATAGTTGGGAGAGTGCCCCTTTTTCTATAGAGATAGAAAACTAGGGTTTGAGCCAAATACCCATCTTCTTGAATTTTGTTCTTCCTTGGTGGATCACCTCTAGAGGCCAAACACTTGGGTGGCTAACGTTGATCAAAGGAAGGAACCAAACCCGATGGATTCAAGTTGAACGCGAAAGGATTTGGAGGTGAACTTGTACCTGAGGAAGCTCGATCTTCAAGGGTATGATTTTATTCTTTATCTTTTCGTTTAATTAATAATTGTGCATAAAGGATGATCCGGGTTTATGGTTTGTAAAAATTTTAAACTCTGATTTTACACGTTTCCGCTTATTTTATGCAATTTGATTGCGTTCATGAATATTACAAACCTAACAGTGGCATCAGAGCCAAACTTTTATGCAAATTATTAATTGTTCAAATTTGATATGTATATTGATATGTGTTTAGAACAATTTAATTGGGCATAATTTTATTGTATAAAATTTATCTAAAAAAAAAAAAAAAAATCGCAAAAATTGTTTTGCGTTGTGTCCGTGGCTGCTTATTTAAAAAAAAAAAAAAAAAAAAAAATGTCAGCGGACTGATTTCGTTTTTTCAAGGAAGCCGTGAGTCAATTTTGCTACTTTGATATTCATGTAATCATGAATTCAAGGGATTCTTAATATAATGGCCACGTTTGCTTGGAGCAGGAGGATTTTCACGTGCTTGCAGCAAGTTTACAAAAAAGTAATATATATTATATATATATATTAATTCTAACCGCACGGTTTTGTATATATAATATATATTCTTATTAATTTTATAATTAAAATAAAAAGTTTATTTTAATTTTAAAATAAAAAGTTTATTTTAATATTAAAATATAAAGTTTATTTTAATTTTAAAATTAAATTTCATGCTAACTAATTAGAGTTGGAATTTGATTCCATGATAACTAATTGGAGTTGAAATTGGATTTCATGTTTCCTAAAATAAAGGAGTTTATTTGTGAATAGGAAAGTGAATCCATCTTTCCTTAAATAAAAGAGTTTATTTAGATATGAAATAAGATTTCATATTATTCAAAATAAAAGAGTTTATTTATGAATAGGAAAGAGAATCCTAATTTCCCTAAATAAAGGAGTTTATTTAGATATGAAATAAGATTTCATATTATTCAAAATAAAAGAGTTTATTTGTGAATAGGAAAGAAAATCTGTGTTTCCTTTAATAAAGTTTTTTTTTACATGGAATTGGATTCCATAATTAATTGAAATAAAGAAGTTTATTTTGATTAAAGATTTTGATTAAAATAAAATAGTTTATTTTATTCAAAATTGGATAAATTAAAATAAAATAGTTTTATTTTGATTTAAATTTGAATTAAAATAAAGGAGTTTATTTTTATTCAAAATTAGATTTTATACTAACTAAATTGGCCCATTAAATGATATCAATATATATATATTAAATGTTTATTATTCATGAGATGAATGTTATTTATTGATGCATATGGTGATGTGTATGATAATAAATGGGATTGATTATAGACTATTGACCAATGCGATTGGATTTTATTTTAGTTGGATGCTTGAATGTATGGGTTTTATTAAATGGGGTCTGCGTACCTCGTCTTCTCTAATTTTTCTTAATGTAAATTCTATCTCCCTCCTATGTACTTTCCCTTGACTACTGATCAAGGTTTCTATTTATTTTAAAATAGTTTTGTAATAGGAATAGTTAGAATTAATTTTGAAGAATTGGAGATCAAGGATCAAGGAGCGCGTGAAGACCCGTTTGTAATGGAGCCCGGGTTTAAATGTAATAGTTATATTTAAATATTAATTCTTGCACCCCTAGGGTTTGACCTTTTGGTTCACTTGGTGGCTCTAGTGAACCAAACTAGAATAAAAGTCCATAATCAATCCGGGTAGAATATAGTATTCTATATGTGCATGCTTATATTATATATATTATATATTATGCAAACATGCTTCGCATGTTCATTAATATGACGCGTATTTTATATATATATGTGTGCATGCGCGCTAAACAAGATGAGACAAATTAATAATAAACCCCTCAAATTTTTATATTAAGTTGTAACGTTCAAAGATATTTGGAATATCGAACGTCGCCTTCTAGCATGATAGAAACAATAGAGTATTGAATATTTAATATGAGTTTGTTGTGCACACACAAGGCGAGTATTAAATATTTAAGATGTTGTTTTTATTACATATGATGTTTATAAGGAATTGAACATTACTGCTTTGTTGTGCACACACAAGGGCTGTAGTTTTCTCTTCACTTATATGGAAATGCTGGGTCTGACTTAACTTAAATCGTTTTAGTTCGGATGTGCACACACTTGACCATTATGATTTAAGAGGCAAAATACAAGGAGTTACATAGTTGATGTAATTGACAAGAGTTGTCTACCTATTTATTTATATATAGTTTGTTGTGCACACACAAGGCTATATACATTTGAAATGGGATCCTTATTCTCACTAGCAAATCTTTAATTAGATTTTGCCGAACTATATAAGTGAGGGTAATATAGTTTGAAGAAAATAGTGGGAGATACCAATTTAAAACAAGACCTAAATTATTTTGGTAATTAATAAAAGAATGTATGATAAAATGTTGTTAATTACAAATTCATTTATAGAATTTTACAATGTCTAAAATTACTATCACTGTGAAACATATTAGATGTTATTTAACCGGACCGTATTAAACGGATTGGTTAAGGAATTGAGAATAGTTCTCACGGCTGAAAAGTTATCTTATGTCCTTAATACGCCTATCCCTGCAATGGTTGCAGACAATGCCTCTGAGGAAGAGATTGCTACTTTTAGAAAGTGGCAAGATGATGCACAGTTGGCTCAACGCATCATGCTCATATCCATGAGTAACAAGCTTCAGCGTCAGCCTGAAACCATGGATGCTCCTATTATATTCCTGCACATCAAGTAGTTGATGGTGAAGAAAGTAGGACTGATAGATATTAGATATCTAAGGAGCTCTTCCGATTTAGAATGACCGATGACACTACGGTACAGATAAAAGTCCTTAACATAATCAATTTGATTGATCAATTAGGACAACGGGTTTTGTCATGGATGGAGAGTTGAGCCAAGATTTGATCTTGCAATCACTTCCGGACTCCTTTCACAATTGTTGTGAATTTTTCATATGAACGAGCTAGATATCAGCCTCGCTGATTTGCTTAACATGTTGAAAAATGTTGAGAGTCACTTTCCAACCAAGAAAGACCAAGTCTTACTGGTAGGGGCCAAAGGATCTTCTGAAAAGAAGAACGATTCTAAGAAGGTAAATAGAAAGGGCAAAAACAAAGGATAATAAGAACAAAACTGATACGGATAGCAAAGGAGTTTGCTTCCACTGTAATAAGCCTGGGCACTGGAAAGAAACTGCGAAAAGCATCTTGCAGAGGCTAACCAAAGAAGCTTAGTGAAGTTTCGGTTACAAATACAAATTTGTTCATGATTTAAAATAAATTTTTCTTTAAGTCAATGTTCTACTTGGGTATTGGATATCGACTTTGGTTATCATAAATACAGATTTATGAAGGGACCAAACA
The DNA here is from genome assembly GCA_020205505.1 of Panax japonicus. NCBI lineage: Eukaryota > Viridiplantae > Streptophyta > Magnoliopsida > Apiales > Araliaceae > Panax > Panax japonicus. Next base: position 5,923,703 of record CM035109.1, on the reverse strand, counting down.
GAAGTAGAAAACTAAACAAATATAAGTAAACCTATGTGTGGGAAATGAAGCAAAGGTTACTGTATTAGCCATAGGAACTTATAGTTTAGCAATGCCTACGGGAAAATCTATTAAGTCAATAAGTTGTTATTGTATTTCAGTTCTTGTTAGAAACATTATTTCTATTTTATTGTTGGATAATGAAATCTTTGGTATTATAATTAAGAACAATTGTTGTTCTATTTATAATAATAATGTTTTGTATAGAACTGGAATATTACTTAATGGATTTTGTATACTTGACTTACGTGAAAAATATATTTTGCAAATTGAACAAACTAGTATAAGAAAAGGAGATGATCATTCAAAGAGTTGAATGTATGTATTTGCTGAAATACAAGTGTAAATTATTTGAAAGGTTCAAAGAATTCAGAAGTGAAACAAATTGACAATGTATTAAGATTCTTTGATTAGATCAAGGAATAAATACTTGTGCAATAAGTTTCTAGATCATCTTAAATGATTTTCTCATAATGGACGCCTCCTGATACGCAATAATTGATTGATGTATTTTAATGGAAAAATCGTACCTTGTAGGACATGGTGCGGTCCATAATGATTTTATCGACATTCCAGTATCCTTCTAGGATCATGTACTAGAAATGGCTGCATATCTACGGAAAAGGTAACCTCATAATCCGGCCCCAAGACTCCATAAAAGTTATGGACAGGGAGGATTCCTAATCTTAAATATGTTAAGATAAGGGGTTGTCCAACTTATGTGAAACGGTTTCAAAGGATAAGCTTAGGACAAAATTTGACAAGTACAGATTTGTGGGACATCCTAAAGTAAGTTTAGGGCATATGTTCTATAATCCTACTTAGCAAAAGGTGTTTGTTGCGAAACATGCTGCCTTCTAAGATAAAGGTGTTTATCATTGAAAGGGCTAGTGGGAGGATAATACATCTTGAAAAGTTCAAGAACCACAAAACACTACAAGTCAAATAAGAGGAACCTATAGATAGACCTATTGTACCACAACCGAATCGTAAATCTGGAATAGTACCGAAGATACCTAGGAGGTATGGATTCATCATGGATGATGATGATGAGGTACGTATCATAGAAGATGATGATCCAGGTACGTACGATGAGGTAAGAGTTGTAGACACTTAGAGAAATGGATTGTAACAAGTTTCTCAAATTATGGAACATTCGTTTTGATGAGACAATCAAAAGAGTTTGATTTTATCAAAAACAAGAATGAACCTAGTGTGTACAAAAGGGTCAGTGGGAGCGTCGTGACATTCCTAGTATTATATGTTGATATACTACGGATAAGGAATGACATACCAATGCTACAATCAGTAAAGATAAAGTTGTCTAAACATTCCTCCATGAATGATTTGGGAAGAGTATCTTAATTGGGGATACAAATCTATATAGATAGATTTAAAAGGATGCTCGACTTAACCCAAGGAACGTATATTCATTTGATGATAAAGTTGTTTAGCATGGCAAACTCCATGGGATGTCTCATGTTGATGAGCCATGGAGTGTATCTCTCTTAATAGTCCCCATAGACTCCTAAAAGAGAGATCGCATGAATGACAATCATGTATGCAATGAAATATACGCGACCTGATGTTGATCAGTCATATTCTGGAGAAGTTCACTTGAGACAGTGAAAAACATCTCAAAGTACTTAACCGGCACTAAGGATGTGATCATAATACATGGTGGGCCTGAATTAAAACTAGAGGGCTTAACATACTCAAGTTTTTCAGACAGACCAAGACGACAGAAAATCCACTTTAAGGTAAAGGGTTACCTTGAACAGTGGTGCAGTGAATTGAAAAGGTTCCAAATAGCAAAGAGTTGTTGGTTTAGTGATAAAGACATAGTATATAGCTATAAATGAAGCTACAAGTTGATTGTTTGGATGAAAAGTTCATTTTAGAACTAGGAATAGTTCCTAAGTCTCATCTTGGATCCAAACATGTGTTGTGGCACTTTCATTTGATTATAGGAATCATTGAAAGATGAGAAATCACTATAGAGATAGTGGACTCTCAAGAACAACATTACATATCCATTAACTAAAGCTTATCCAACAGCAGGATAATCGTCACTTAGAGAAGAAGAGTATGAGATACCATGACGATTGGCTTTAGTGCAAGTGGGAGATTGAAAGTAATATGCACACAAGCCAATCATGTTTGATGATAAAGCATATACTTTGTAACAATCTTATTCATTTATTAATAAAAAGTATTTATTTATTAAAGGCTTTTAATTATCTACATGATGCTGTTTTATAATATGTGATAAACCCATAGTTTTAAGCAATGCTTTTAGAATAATGATGATGATCATTCTAATGAGATCTAAATTCTTAGAAAGCTTAAAACTAAAATAGTTCCCAATCGTTGGATTACTAAATTGGGGATTAGTGAATCCGGATAGATTGGTACATACGTTGCTTGCTCATTGGATGAGGATGATTGATCTCATGATCATTTGTGTGGAGACACTAAAGCAAGTATGTAGGTGCTTATTAGAGAATAAGTTCACTGAACGTGACTCGCTAAGGAATACCTAATGGAGTTTTACTTGCATGTCAATAGGAATTCCTGTAGTGATAGTAGTACAAGTGATCCTTGGACTTGAGATCATCATAGTATTTTGTGTATGATGAGTTATACTTTGACTTATTCCTTAAGACCCTTAGGGTATATCAAAGGGTATGCTTGGGTATAATAAGTTGTACATGGAGATAATGTATGATCAATAAAGAATCTACCACTTCTAGTAAAAGAAGAGAAATGTCCTATGTGATTCGATAAATGACAACCCAGTAGTCCTTGGCCAAGGCAGAATGAAATTAGAAAGGAGTTTCTAATTTGCATTATTTGGAGTTGTGCATTTAGAGTCGAAATACATATAATTAAATAAAATAAGACTTGACAGAAATTCCATGTCTTATATTTAATTGGGACATTGTATGGTGGAAGGATTGAATTGTACGGTAACTATTTACTCAAAGGTTCTTTTATGATTAATGTTGAAATCTATATTATCTGGAAAGTCGTTGATCGCTAGGGAGGCTTATCCCTATTGTAGAATAAATATTATTTATTTAAATAAATTATTAGTTTAATTTATTTATTTAAATAAGATTAGAATTGTTCTAATTGATTTATTCACAACCGGTTTAATATGGAGAACCTAAAGGGTCACACCATAAAAGGAAGAATAATTATTTAAGAAGTTAATGGCATAATCGTAATAATAAGTTAAGTATATTTAATTTAATCTATGGTGATAGAATAAATTAAATAGCTTAATATTTATTATTTAATATTTTGGAAATACTAAATATAAATTAATAAGAGGAGTCTTATTATTATTATTACTATTATTATTATTTAATTCCTAAAGGAGTTTGGGAATTAATTAATAAAAGTACTCTCATTTATTCCTAATAAGATTAGGAGGCTAATTAATTAAAAGTTTAATTAATTATCTCTAATAAGATTAGGGAGCCTAATTAATTAAAGGAATTTAATTAATTAAAATAAAACTCAATTCCTTAATTGTTAAGGAGGGGTTGCCCACATCTATAAATAAGAGGAGTCTTATTATGGGTGAGAGAGGTTGACGTATTATTAGAATACGTAATTCCAATAGTTGGGAGAGTGCCCCTTTTTCTATAGAGATAGAAAACTAGGGTTTGAGCCAAATACCCATCTTCTTGAATTTTGTTCTTCCTTGGTGGATCACCTCTAGAGGCCAAACACTTGGGTGGCTAACGTTGATCAAAGGAAGGAACCAAACCCGATGGATTCAAGTTGAACGCGAAAGGATTTGGAGGTGAACTTGTACCTGAGGAAGCTCGATCTTCAAGGGTATGATTTTATTCTTTATCTTTTCGTTTAATTAATAATTGTGCATAAAGGATGATCCGGGTTTATGGTTTGTAAAAATTTTAAACTCTGATTTTACACGTTTCCGCTTATTTTATGCAATTTGATTGCGTTCATGAATATTACAAACCTAACATTTATTACTTGCCTAGAATGGAGATATTATACCCTATTTGTTGCTTGCCTAGAATGGGGATATTATTCCCTTTTTTTATATGTTATACTCTTTTTGTGTCTACCCTATATACCTGTATAGATTTCTTCCTCCATCTATTGATAGTCCCATGTTCCACCCACCCACCCACCCATCCATTATTGTTAGTCTCAGTGATAACACCATCACCAGAATCCAAAATAATACCTTTTCAAACCATATAACCAGTTAATAGGAGGAAGAGACAATAAAGAAATATATATGTAGCTCAGATATTCTTCACACATTATATTAACATCATTAGTAAAAGCAATTGCATACATATAATTCAATAATTTAGTCATTTTCATATTTCTAGAACTGTTCATCATCATTTATTAGACCTTTATAAACTTCCATTCTAAAGCTTATAGTCATCACCCACCCCCTCTTCAGTCTTACAAATATCCCTCAACTCAAAATAAATGGTAACAGTGAAAAAGAGGGGAAAAGAGAGGAGCTTTTCTAACATATTTGAGTTCTTACTTATTTTAAAAAATCATATCAAACTTGAGTTCTTAACAATGTGAATCCTGATTTCATGAACATAACTGAAACAAATAAGAAACAACATGTGCTACTGATTAGTTAGGAAGGACTTCATCGAGCTTCTCTGAAAGTTCACTAAATCATAATCTCACTTATTTTTTTTTATACATAGTCAAAAGCATATTAACATGGTTACTAAAAAAACCATGAATTCGGACACCCTGTAATTAAAAAGACTAACCTGTTGTACGACCACTAGCATAAAGAGACAACACAGCCTGGATTGCAACATACGTGGCCGGCACATTGAAGGTCTCAAACATGATTTGAGTCATCTTCTCTCTATAATGGGTCTTTGGATTTGCTTATAACAAATACTACAAAAGTTTATCGAAATACTAAACATGTTTGCTTATCTCGAAATATGCATTTTGTATTTATAGTAGGATCATGTTTATTTGTTTTTCCCCCCATTGAGTATTAGTGTTGCCGTTAATAAGCAGTGTTAATGGTCCAAGTGTATAAAATTTTATTCTTTGTCTTAAACATGCATTTTTTTCCTTTCTCCAAGTACTTGAGGTATGCTATTTTCATCCATTTTTCACTGCCATTGTACTTTTATGTGTTCAAGCATCTTTCAAATGAAATTCATTACTTATTTTGTCTATTCTTTTATTGATGTTAAGTTATATTAAGTAAAAAAATCTTCAAGCTAAGGATATTTTTATGCATTCCTAAGTTGTCAAGTGCTTTACACAGTTAGGTTTTATGAAAAATTTTGGCGTTATATATTGGTACTTGGTTGCTTCAATACTTGATACATAATGTTCTTACTAAAACACAAAAAAAATTGTACAAGTGTTTATTGTAGTACTTTTGTACAAGTGTTTATTGTAGTACATTTGAAAGAAGTTAGCATTGATTAATGTGCTTGCTATATAAATTATTTAGCATACAATGATAATTTAGCATCATGAGCTCAAATGTTGTACTTCTTGGCTATTTTCCTCTATATGTTTTCATGGCTTTTTTCATTTCTCTGTATTTATGTGTGTTTGTGTGTGTATATGTATATAATTTTATTGTATAACTAAAATTATGAAAATGGTAGTTTCTCCAAAAATTATTTGTGCCCCCTTTTTTGATTTCTTTTTCTGTTTGATATGTTTCTCTAATTTAGTTGACTGACTGTATATTTCTTGAACATTTATGGAAAATCAAAATGGAGTAGTATGAGTCTCTTATAAGCAGTTTGATTAGGGTTCATTTCTTTAAAACCCTTCCCCCCTTTTTCTAATTAGGGGTTTGAAATTTCTGTTTTTCAATGTAACCAGTAATTCAAGATGTTTTGGGTTTTGATTGGTTGGTTTTGACTTGAAATTTCATGAATGACTTCTTATTTATTTTTTGCCAACTGATGGGTGTTTTTGTTTGGTATATCTAATTTTTTTGGGATTCTTTGGGTCTTGAAAAAGCGTGTGTATATGAAGTGTATATACACACACACACACACATATGTTATTATTCAGTTGTGATTGTGTACATGCTTTCCTTCTTAGAGTTTTTCCCCCCGTTTTTAAGCTGTTCTGTATCAAATCTGTGTTGAATTTTGTGTTCAAGTTGTAAGTTTCCCGATTATGGTAATGTTTGGTTACAAATTATTATTTTGATTATGATAGTATGAAAATTGGGTCCAAATTTTGTAGTGTGTAATATCCTTTTAAATTAAAGTTGAGCTATTGCATAAGTACTTTATAAGTTTAATATCTAATACTCCTACATATTAAGTAACCGTACTTATTAGTTGTTATTACTACCTCCCTTTAAAATGACAATTTTACCCTTTATTGAAAATTAACTTCTTCTTTTCATGACACATTTATTCTATTTTAAACAATCATTTAACCTTCTTTTTAAAACAATTAATTCGTAGTTAAATATTGTGAATTATTATTATTTTGAATGTTAAATATTATTTTAGTTGTGATAGATTTAATTAGTAATAAGAATATTCTTTCATCACTGAATTTAATTTGTTTCACATTAATACATTTTTTTTAATAGCGAATATGAATCATGAGGTCTCCCTGCCCATGGGACCACCTTCTTATACCATTTTTGGATATGTAAGTCCCTTTTTCAGACTTAATGAAAATTGAAAAATTAATATTCCTTTTTGAAATTTCTAATGTGTCTTTTAATTTGGGACAGGAGGATTATATTTTGCAACGCACGGTAAAATTATTTTCGTCTTTTATAGCAAACGTGCAATTTAATAGTTTTTTTTATACTTTATATATCTAACATTCTTTTTTCCTTTCTTTAATAGAGAGAGAATTATCGAAAAAAGAATATTGGCACTGTCATTAGAGAAGAATCTGACTTGAAGATTATGCGTAAGGCAAGATAAGATTATTTTTACTTTTCTTAAGCTCATACTTTATTTTCCAAGACAGATCATCTTATATTTGTACGCTGTCAGGAAAATCAAAGAAAACATCGAACAACAAAAAAAGGGAAGGAGTTTCAAAAAGGAAAAGAAAAAGAAAATCAAGCTCCCAATTTGCATGTGGTAAGTATGCAATATTCCAAACATTTACGTTAGTAGTTATAAATATTTGTTACACAAAGTCATTTAAACAAAAGATTTGAACCTAAGTTATTAACGACACTATGCCTTCTTATGTTTATAATTATACATCTTTTTAGGATTTCAATAATAATATCCTTTACGAAAAGGCAATAAACATATTGCATAGCGCTTTCGTGTGAAATACAAAACCAAGCAAACTGAATATATGCACCCTAATCCGAATAAATAGAAAACATTATTTTTTGCTCAAAAAAACACTACAACCTCTTCTCTTTACACTTAGATATCTATTGTTATTTGTAGGGATCCAATAAAAACACTACAACAGTAGTGACTAGCTTGCCCAGCTAAGAATTTTTTTGGCCATATGTTTGACCAAATTCACGCTTTCGTGTGAAATACAAAACCAAGCAAACTGAATATATGCACCCTAATCCGAATAAATAGAAAACATTATTTTTTGCTCAAAAAAACACTACAACCTCTTCTCTTTACACTTAGATATCTATTGTTATTTGTAGGGATCCAATAAAAATATCCTTGACGAAGCTCCAATTTCTCGATGTAAAAAACGAGAAAGGGATAATGGTGATGTGCGTCCAATACATATTGCTCAGCGCTTGCGTCGTGAAAGGGAGAAGCAAGCAAAAATAATACAATCTCAACCATATCCATTTCAACCAAGATTTTTCCCTGGTTTGATCCCCAGGCCATCCAAACGCGCAGCTTATGAACGAGATTGTATCGCGATCAAGAATCATTTTTATGGGGATCCGTCGTTGTTAAAACCTGCGCCATCGGATTCTAATCGAATTCCTCCAGTTCCGATTTTACCACCTCAAGGGTTACATTCAACTAACTCAAATTCAATGGGTGCAGAAATCCTCCTTCCACCAAATAATATAGAGCATGCACAAGACTCCCGTAACATTATATCTTCCATGCCTACATCACCAACTGAAGGGTTAGTTCAATGCAAATTATTTATAACTATATACCATAAGGAGTGTTACGATATATGTGAACTGTTTGAAACAGGTTCATTTATTTTCTAGGTTATTACCAATTATTCAGTCAATCATTGATGAAGCTTGCGTACAAGAGGAGGCATTGCCTACAAATATAGCACCTCTGCCGCATCCTATTTCAGGAAGACACTACCTTGATAAAATGAATATACAGTGTCCTCACTGCTCAGCATTGCATTGGACAGCCGAAAAGTTATCAAATTCATCCGTTGACCGCCCATTCTTCGGAACATGTTGTTTGCAAGGAAAGATTCGACTTCCACAACTATTAACTCCTCCTCCAGAAATTCAATCATTATATGATGGCAATGATGATCAGTCAAAGTCCTTTCGATGTTATACCCGACTGTACAATGCGTCTAATGCTTTTACGAGCTTAGCCGTACATATGGATGATAGAGTGGTTCCTGGTAGGGGTCCCAACGCATTTACAATCCATGGGGAATTGCGACATCGGACAGGGTTACTACAACCTCCAGCCGGTCAAGATCCAGTATATGCACAGTTGTACATTCACGATGCCGCAATTGCTTTAGAATATCGTTCTCGAAGAAACCCGAATCTGCGAGAGGATGTCCTAAGAACAATCCAGGATAGTCTTTTGAGATACAACTCATTTGCGGGTAAGTTTAGACATGTAGCTACAATTTTAAGCAGGGAAGATTTGAACAATCACGATATCCCAGCCTATCTTCATTATAGTGCAGCAAAAGACCTTCGAACTCATAATTTACCCACGTCAGATGAAGTTGCTGTCATATTACCTGGAGATGGTGCTGAGTTCTCTGCGATGAGGGATATTATTGTACGGTTAAGAGGGAGTGACCAGTTGATGCAGATAAATGAATGTCATCCAGCTTATTTACCACTACATTACGTATTGTTGTTTCCGTATGGTGAGCTTGGATGGGAACCAGATTTTAAGCAGTGGGATGTCAATCAAGGTAAAGCTTCATCAAAAAGACTTACGCAATTGCAATATTATGGGTACCGTTTGTTTGAAAGACCTACTGAGTATTCAACTATCTTGAGGGGTGGAAGATTATTTCAAGAGTTTATTGTAGATGCATGGGCGGCAACAGAGCAGAATCGATTAACATATTATAGGCTCAACCAATAAAAATTACGATCTGATCTATACCAAGATCTGGTCGAGGTAGTTCCTGATGGGTTAGAGGCTAATCAAGTAGGTAAACGAGTAGTTTTGCCTTCTTCTTTTTCTGGGAGTCCAAGGCAAATGTTTGAAGTCTTCCAAGATTCTATGGCCATAACTCGGTATAACCAACACCTTGATATTTTCTTAACTATGACTGCAAATCCGAATTGGCCCGAGATAAAAGATGCACTGTTACCACATCAAACGTCAATTGATCGCCCAGACTTGGTGGCCCGAGTATTTGAATTGAAGCGACGAGCTTTGATGATGGAAATTGATAAGAAGAAAGTATTTGGTGCAAAGGTGGCACATGTTTTCACGATTGAATTCCAAAAACGTGGGTTGCCGCACATGCATTTGCTAATATTTCTTCAGGGGTCTGATAAAATACGGACACGTGAACAGGTAAATCGAGCTGTGTGTGCCGAATTCCCCGATCCAATTTCTGATCCACTTCTATATGAAACAGTTAAAACTTGCATGATACATGGACCATGTGGTGTTCGAAATCTTAAATCACCATGTATGGAAGATGGTAAATGCACTAAGAGATATCCTAAATATTGGGCAGAAGAAACTACAATGGGCGAAGATGGGTATCCGATATATCAAAGGCGCAATGACGGTCGAAAACATTGTCTAAGGTCTGGACATGAAGTTGATAATAGAGATGTTGTACCATATAATCCACACCTCTCTAGATTGTTTGGTTGCCATATAAATGTGGAAGTTTGTGCAGGAGTAAGGTGCGTAAAGTATATCAATAAATACATCTACAAGGGTTACGATTGCACAACTTTGGTATTGGGGGCCGTAGATGAGATTAAGCAGTATATTGACTCAAGGTACATTGGGCCTATAGAGGCGGCATGGCGTATATTTGGATATCCTATGCATCAAGAGTTCCCTCCAGTTATACGTCTGGTAGTTCACCTAGAGGGAAAACATCACGTCTGCTATAACCCTTCTGAACCAATAGCTGCAATATTGAACAGAGCTCAGGATCAGCAGACAACTCTAACAGGATTTTTTGAATGCTGCTCTACTAATGATTTAGCTCGAACTCTCACATACCAACAATTTCCAAAGCATTTCGTTTGGCAAAAGAAAGAACAACTCTGGACAGAGAGACAAAGGGGATTTGCAATCGGAAGAATGTATTTTGCCAGTCCAAATGAAGGTGAAAGGTTTTATCTGCGTCTTCTATTGACGGTTGTAGAGGGACCTCAATCTTTTCAATGTTTAAGAACAGTTGATAATGTTGTACACCCCACATATAAGGCTGCATGTATTGCAAAAGGCCTTTTGGAAGACGATGAAGAGTGGATTCAATGTCTTAGAGAAGCATCAATAATGAGAACAGGCTCTCAATTAAGAAGGTTGTTTTCTATTATCTTGACACAATGCTCTCCTTTAAATCCAGAAGCGTTGTGGAACCAATTTTCTATGCATATTTGTGATGATTTATCACACAAAATAAGTACATGTTATGGCATTGATGTTCCTACTAATGCTCAAATTTGTGATTATGGTTTATACCTTATTAATCTTTTGCTTCAAGAGTCAGGGAAGAGCTTATCAGATTACCCACCAATGCCACTGCCATATGCTAATTGGAGAATTATCGTTGGCAATCGACTTATATGGGAACATAGGCAGTTACAACTTGAAGTTGATCAAATAAATGTCCAGCAAAACATTGATCTACTGAATGAAGGTCAGCGTATGGCTTATAATGCAATCATTTCATCTGTTTATGAAAATAGAGGAACAACATTCTTTTTGAGTGGGGGTGCAGGAACTGGAAAGACTTTTCTCTATAATACAGTTGCCAAAAAATGTCGTTCCTTAGGCGATATAGTAATTACAGTAGCATCCTCTGGAATTGCTTCTGGGTTGTTACATGGGGGACGTACTGCACATTCAACATTCTGCATTCCACTTAACGTATTAGAAAATTCAGTTTGTGGATTCACGAAGCAATCATCACACTCGGAATTATTTCGGAAGGCTAGACTAATTATATGGGATGAGGTTCCAATGCAGCATCGTCATTGTGTTGAAGCAGTTAATCGAACCTTACAAGACATTCGTGATAACTCCCAACCATTTGGAGGTGTTACTGTTGTTCTTGGGGGAGATTTTAGGCAGATTCTTCCTGTTATACCTAGAGGTCTTCGTGAGCATATAGTGGCAGCATCACTACGACGTTCTTTGCTTTGGAAAGATATACATGTCTTGACATTACAAGTTAACATGCGCTTGCACGATGACCAATCATTATTATTTGATTTCTCGGCTTTTCTTAATGAGGTTTGAGTATTTATATCTTTACTCATATTGACATCTATATATCATTGAGAATATTTGATAATTTACTAATACTTCTTATTGTGTAGATTGGGTCTAACCCTCAAGAATCTATACAACTTCCGGGTTCAATAAAAATAACTCAAAGTGTAGATAATCTTATCTCGATCATCTACCCAGAGCTAGAAGTGCCAAGTAAGGTCACTCCCGAATTCTTAAAAGAGCGCACAATTCTATCTGCTAGAAATGATGATGTCAATGATATCAACCTAGCTGCGTTGGCAGTTTTTCCGGGAGAAGTACATACATACTATGCTGCTGACAAAATGGTTGAAGATGATGATGTGGATCGGACTATTATGCATCGGTACCCCAATGAATATTTGAACACACTCAATCCCCCTGGACTACCACCGTTCAAATTAGATTTAAAAGAGGGTTGTCCAGTAATGCTTCTAAGGAACATTGCACCGAAAGATGGCCTTTGTAATGGTACTAGACTTATCATAGTCAAGTGTGGTGCTTTAGTACTTGAAGCACAGATTTTAACTGGTGATAAGCATGGCGACTTGGTATTCATTCCAAGAATTTCTTTGACTCCTTCTTCGTCTGAGTTAAGTATTAAAATGACGAGAAGACAATTCCCAGTGAGGTTAGCGTATGCAATGACAATGAATAAATCACAGGGCCAGTCTGTCAAATTTGTTGGGGTAGATTTACGTACGCCAGTCTTTAGTCATGGTCAACTATATGTAGCTCTGTCAAGATGCACAAGTTCTTCCCGTTTATGCATACTTCTTCGTGAATTAACTGACAAGTCCACAACAAATATCGTCTATCCTGAAGTTTTGTTATAATTTTATATGTTCGAGGTATCATTTCTTATCTTCGTGTATTATTGGTCTTCTTACGATAAAAGTCTTGATATGTTTTGAATTGACTGATAAAAGTTTTAAATTAACTGACAAGTCCAAAACAAATATTTGTTAATTGTTATAAATGAGATACATGATTGAATAAGTTGTGGCATCATTGTAGTTATGACATATGCTAGCAAGACTCCTAATCGGTATACGTGAGTCCTACAGTTATGTGAAATTGAACTTTCTAGGACTAACAATTTTTCCTATATAAATAGCAAGCCCCATAAATTATTGTAAGGTGTAATACAATATTTTTAGTTGATCAAGCCGAGTCTTAAAAAACATTAAGTACAGGTACTCAAATTACAATGATACATTTGTCAAATTACGACTATTACACATACAACCTCATGTTTTCTTATCCACGTGATACATTTGTCAACTTATTTTACAGATGATGCCTTCGTAAAAGTTACTCATTTTCTAATTTGCATAAATTTGGTTTACATTTCCTTGCTCTTTTCTTTGTAAGCAAATCTGATAATTCTTCGAGAGTATGATGCCTCCACTGAATAACAATTCCTGCTTTGGCCAACTGAATACATGATTTAGTAATGTATGAACATCAGATAACATATCTTACAGGAAACCATTCAGATAACATACGAGTATATATATATGTGTGTGTGTGTGAAGAACAAATTTGAGAAGCTTGATCATCGCAGTTAACATAATAAGTTTGTTTATGTTGGCTGAGCTATAATATGCTTATTATATATAACTTATGTTTTACTTTTACTTGCACCTGATTCGATCAATTTGTACATATATCCTTCTCATTATATTTTGTTATCAATTTCCAAGTAGATTATTTAATTTGTTGATATAACTAAGCGATTCATTTCATTTTTTGCAGTCTTGGGATGATATTGCTATTGAATGGAAACATGTTCATTCAACAACAAGTCGAGGGTGGAGAAAAGCTAACAGGGTTATGTGTATTTTATAATTCTTAAATCGTATTCAAGTAATCACGTGTCAATTGTTTCGTTCTTACGATACTACTAACATTTTGTTTTCTCTTATAAATAACAGATTTTTGTTACAAACAATATTTGTTGGCCGTGGACGTTAGAGATGGATAGCCTTTCTTTTCAAAGGTTTATGTACCGAAGACATGGTAAAGCTTGACAAATCTACAAGGTAAATGTTATTATATGTATTTTCGGGTATATATTGAAGTATACTTGGTGTAAGTTATAAAAAATATATTTGGTGTAAGATGTAAAGTAAAGGGTGGTGCTCAACATGTTGTTTCTCTATTCTCTGCATATATGTATTTTTGTTCCCCGTCTTTTGTAAAGTTGGGTAATTATACATTGTTATAATGATTTTGAGATTGAAATGATATTTTTTTTGGTGGTTTGGATATGTATGGATGATTGTAAGCTTTTTTTAAACAGGTTTAGATTTCTGGATATCTATTTTTAAAGGAAACTCTGCCGAAATTTCTTGAAATTAGTAGCTACTAGCTTGATATTTTGGACCATGTATGGATGATTGTAAGCTTTTTTTAAACAGGTTTAGATTTATGGATATCTATTTTTAAAGGAAACTCTGTCGAAATTTCTTGAAATTAGTAGCTACTAGCTTGATATTTTGGACCATGTATGGATGATTGTAAGTTTTTGTTAAACAGGTTTAGATTTCTGGATATCTATTTTTAAAGGAAACTTTGCCAAAATTTCTTGAAATTAGTAGCTACTAGCTTGATATTTTGGTGGTTGGATGCGTTGATTATTGAATATGTATTAATTTCTGCATGATATGATGGTTTTGGGTATTAAATGATGTTTTTTTTTGGTGGGTTGGATATGTATGGATGATTGTAAGCTTTTTTTTAAACAGGTTTAGATTTTTAGATATCTATTTTTAAAGAAAACTCTGCCGAAATTTCTTGAAATTAGTAGATATAGCTTGATATTTTGGTGGTTGGATATGTATGGATGATTGTAAGCTTTTTTTTAAACAGGTTTAGATTTTTGGATATCTATTTTTAAAGGAAACTCTGCCGAAATTTCTTAAAATTAGTAGCTACTAGCTTGATATTTTGGTGGTTGGATGAGTTGATTATTGAATATGTATTAATTTCTGCATGATATGATGGTTTTGGGTATTAAATGATGGTTTTTTTGGTGGTTTGGATATGTATGGATGATTGTAAGCTTTTTTGAAACAGGTTTTGATTTTTAGATATCTATTTTTAAAGGAAACTCTGCCGAAATTTCTTGAAATTAGTAGATATAGCTTGATATTTTGGTGGTTGGATATGTATGGATGATTGTAAGCTTTTTTTTAAACAGGTTTAGATTTTTGGATATCTATTTTTAAAGGAAACTCTGCTGAAATTTCTTAAAATTAGTAGCTACTAGCTTGATATTTTGGTGGTTGGATGCGTTGATTATTGAATATGTATAGATTTCTGCATGATATGATGGTTTTGGGTATTAAATGATGGTTTTTTGGTGGTTTGGCTATGTATGGATGATTTTAAGTTTTATAGACAGGTTTAGATTTGTCTAAATATCTATTTTTAAACGAAATTCTGCAAAAAGTTTTTAAAATCAGTAGTGACTAGCTTGCCCAACTTTGCGATGACCCAGATGATTTTTTTGGCCATATGTTTGACCAAATTTACCTTCTTCTTTTTTGCGGTTGGGTCAATTATTTTTGAAGTTCTTATTTTATTTTAATTTTTATTTAATCAGGAAAAAGACCTCCAAACCAATTTGGTTCACATGAACCTTTTAAGCAAGTGGGTATCATTATGGTATTTCATAGCAACAATGCTTTTTCTTATTAATGTATCAGCGACTGGTATTCCATGGACATATTTGTATGATGCATTGTGCTTAAAATAGTTTTACTAATTAATTCGTGTTCCATTTAAAATTACAAATTAAATGAAGGGAATCAATAACATATAGGTGAAGAGAAGTTGTTTTAAATGTGTTTTAAGAAAATATGAAGGTCATTGACATTGAGATTGTTTCGAATTTAATAAATGTAGTTAACTGGCCTAGGTCAAATTTATTGTTGAGTGAATGTGGATGTTGGCTTTAGCTGTTTCCTTAACAAATTCATTTATTATTGCCAGTCTCGATTTGTAAATAATGAGTATGTTGATACAATTTGTGATAAATTCTTGACCTCTTTATTTTTTGGGGTGAGATGTCTATCTTAATTAGAAATTTTTTTATTTACAACAAAATTTTATTAAATATATACTCTTTAAACATTGTAACTCATATTTTTTATTATACGAGTATTAGTAGTGCCGGAGGCACTGGTTTACCCTAGTAAATAATATGATACGACGCCGTGCGGGAAAGAGAATATCTAAAAAGTTAGTCCCACCACGATTTCCTTCGAACAGGTTTAAGCGGCTATCCATGAGAATTCCTATTTGGGGCGAGCGGTGACCCTTTCTCTCCTCGTCTTTCATCGCTCCACGTTCTTCTCCAATCTCTCTGTGATTTAAATTGCCCTCTATATTCATAATTATATATACATATAACATACATAGGCAGATGGATTTTCCCATTTGTTCTGTGATTCTCTCTCCTATCTCCCACAAATTTCTCCCCACGGATTTCTTCAAAGCCAGTAGTAGTAATACCAATTGTAGCAATGAGTTCTTTCTGTTTGGCCATGGAATTAATCAAATACTAACTCATTTTCATCACCCCAGTTGGGTTTTTTCTGCCCTCTCTGTATTTTGCTCCCCTTTTGATTTTTTTTCTTTTATTTTATATCCTAATTATGCAAATTCTAGAAACCCATTATGATTTAGTTTTACAACCAGCGAATGAACTATATACATGAATGATTCAATCTGTTAATCGGATGAAATGTTGTTACTTCTATCAGTCATACAGATCAAATTATTTTGTGGAATTAGTGCTGGTTCGTTTTTCGCACTCCTTTTTTTTAAATTTAATTTGTTATAGGATTTAGTGATTATTACGAGATATAAACAATGTATGTATATTTATAATATGTGATTCTTTAACATTTCTCATGTAAAAAAAAACATTGCATGAATTTTGATTTTGAATGTTTATAAGAATCAGATTTTGATTTTAATTGTATTGAAAATCTTGGGCATTGATTGTCATCGACTGACTCAACTACTTGATAATTTTTATTTTTATCAGAAGTCAAGTTAGGGGTTGTGAAATCAATAAGATTGATTTAGTAAGTGGCTGGTTCAAGAAGAGAAGGTCATATTTTCTGATCAATGTAGCCTTAGCCTTTGGTTTCCCTTAATAATACAATTATTACAATTTATTATTTTTATTACAATTTATGAAATTGTTTTCTATCATCTTGAATTTAATTCAGATCATGTATTTGAAATCTGTTTTAGGTAAATAATTGGTGTGCTGCATGGCAGAAAGTAGAAACCTTCTTCATTTATAACATGTAAACAATTATATGATAGGTGTACATGGTCTGACATCAATTTTATTGATTTCATTTTTGCTGACAACCACATGCTAGAATCTTGTTTAAGCATAATGGATAATTTGAAATACTGAAATTTATTAATTTATTTTATTATTCAAGTATGGGACTATGTGCATCTGTTTGCACACATGTTATATTTGGTGTACACACCAGTCATTTTTGCATGAATACTACTGCTGAGATTTGTGTGGACACTATAACAGAATCTTCTGCGGAGGGTATAGTGGTGCCACATCATCTATATCATCAAATTCCTGACCAGAAGACTTGCATGAGGTCAGTGATCCAAATACATACTCGTTGCGACTCTTGTTTTACTTTCTTTCTAGAAGTTATATTACTGAAATAGGCTATTAATGGAAACACACATGAAAGAGGATACTGATATTTTTATCACGTAGGATTCTGATGCGTTCTAAAAATTCATGAACTTTGATGTTTTCCTTTTACAGTGTAAAATAACATTTTCTACATTTTAAGTTGCCTACAAAACTACTCGAAGAATTGATATAGAATGAAGAATATCCTCGACTTAGAAAGCAACTTAACGAGAGAGATTTTAAGTTTTTATTTCATTTTGCTGTGGCTTCTGCAATCACTTCAGGCTGTACATAGAGGCTAGAACCCCTGACCCCTAAGCTCCTCTTATAGAAATTTGAGTTTGTGACTTGTACCTACTAACAATATTTGTTGTGACACCCACTACCACTTCAGCAATTCCTTTGATAGAAAGATATGTCATTGATTTGAGGAATATTGTATTGAACCGAGTCAAATAACTTATTGACAACTGGTGGCTGTTTGTAATTTATTTTATTTATTGTTAATGGAAATGTAACTTCAGTTATCTACTTTTTTGTTTTAGTGAAGCAATGTTGAAGTCTCCCCCCACCATTTGGTACTTCTATGGACTAATTTCATTACATCATTTTGGGGAGGGATTGTGACCTTGAATCAGTCTTTTAAGTTTTAAGTTGGACGTAGACATCTGAAATATTTTCCGCAAGGGTGAGTAAGTGTCACCAATATCAAGGATGTTGCCACTTTATCCTTTTTTCTGCTTTTCCCAGAGAGTGTTGTTGCATGAAGATGCTATGTTGAGCTATTCTGGTTCTGGCTGATCTGCCATGAAGAATGCTAATATCGCCTCAATGATAATAATCATAGTTTCTCCCAGTTTTTCCAGTTCTTTTGATTGGGTACTTTATGTTCATTTTTAAAAAGGTAAAAGTAATTATATCTCCTTTAATGCAGATGAACTACATGTCATCAGGACAAGAACCATGTGAACCTCGAAAGATGGATCTGGTTGCCAAGAATGCTTCTACTTCAACCATTAATCCAATCAATTACCCAAATAACGCAGATCCGACAACAAAGGATAGTACAAACTCAAGTCATGATTCCCACTGCGCACCCCCCGAACATATAGATCCAATTTCCAAAACTAATACAACTTCAAGTGGTCAAAAACCATGTGAATCCAAAAAAAAAGACCAAGTTATGAAGAATTGTTCCAGTTGCGGTACTCATTCACTGCCGTTGCCAGGTCCAAAGATGATTACAAATCCTGAACAGCTGACAGCAGCATCAACAGCATCACTAAACACCAAGCCAATTGATGCTAAGAGTAGTAACAGCCTAGAGAGTGTAACCCCCTTCAAACCCCATACAGGCGGTGATGTTCGATGGGATGCCATCAACTCACTTTCATCCAGAGACTCGCCTCTTGGTCTTAGTCATTTTCGACTCCTGAAGCGGCTTGGCTATGGAGATATTGGGAGTGTCTATCTCGTTGAACTCCGAGGAACTAATGCATTTTTTGCAATGAAAGTCATGGACAAGGGCTCTCTTGCAAGTAGAAATAAGCTACTTCGTGCTCAAACAGAAAAGGAGATTCTTGGTCTTCTAGACCATCCATTCTTGCCTACTTTATATTCTCACTTTGAGACTGATAAATTCTATTGCTTGGTCATGGAATTCTGCAGTGGTGGTAATCTCCACACTCTTCGACAGAAGCAACCCAACAAGCATTTTACTGAGGAAGCTGCGCGGTCAGTAATTATTCACTTTGTTTCATATATCTCCAATTCTCTTTGCTATGCCAATTCTCTTTGCTATGGAATCAAAGTTCTGCTGTTATCCATGAATTACTATTGAAATTTTGGCTTATGATTACTTTCTGCTGGTGTTTGTATTTCTGGATTACATTGCACTGTAAGTCCAACCTCAAAGATTAGGTTGATGTATGTTAGGTAGCTGTAAATACAAAAATGATTTTGACTGTACTTTATATAGGGCAAATAAAATTTTTCTTTCACCCAACTTTGTTATTATGACTCAGTGAGTTGAAGGATGACTCAGTGAAATACACTGCAAATATTTACACAAGTAGATAGTCTTCTGGAGCCTTTTAAAATGAGCTGCTAACATGATTTTACCTTATCCTAACAATGTGATGTCATATGCTATTTAACAACTACCAACTTTTAAGTTTTAATTAAATTACAAAATTACCACTATGCTACCAGGGTTGGGCCTAGCAGGTGTATACTCCTAAAAATTCATAATCATATTTTCTCCCTTGCACTTTAGTGGTGATACCTCCAAAGCACTTGAACTGGACTACTATATATGAACTAGATGAAGTATTCGAATATAAAGGGACATAGGTGTTCATGTAAAATTGGTCTTAACAATAATACTAAATTTTGTCTCATTTGATCATGAAGAATAACTAGCTTTTGGTGCATGATCACCTCTTTTCTCATTTTCTAAAAACTACTAGAACCAGAGTTTCCCCCTCTATCTTTGCCCCTCGTACGAAAACAAAAGGAAAATGTTAGAAAATGTCCAAAGTTTTCGTTGAGGATTGGGTTTCTAATTAGAAATCTCTACATGGTGATAATTTTATAAATTTGTTCTTTTAAAGGCAAAGCTAAGATAACATTAGAAGTATATTAAAAGTATATGTAGTGTGGTTGGCATTTGCGTAATAAGGCTGAGAAGAAGACGTACACTTAAACATATATTATTAGCCGGTAGTTCCACGGATCGTCTGCTCTTGATATCAAATGGTATGATATAGGCTAGCTATCCAAGAGGGAGGTCCAAGCATATATCAACCCCATATCCCATACTACCAATGTACCAATGTGGGATCCGCCCCATATGCCAAGCTCAAATTCGTATTCATAACATTTCTTTTCCTTCACTTTGCTCATACAGTAGAGAATGCTTTTTGGCGATTGCAAGGACTGAATGCTGATTGATTTTTTATAGTGGTTCAGACTTCAGTACAAGGAAAGATTAGGAATAGTGATACGAAATGGACTTCTGGTTAATACGTAATATTCTCTGTTCTTAACTGTAATCGAGTTTTGTCATACAAATTATGGGCATTACGATTAGCAAACTGGTTTTGACATGTTCCTGTGTTTGGCAGGTTTTATGTGTCTGAGGTGTTGTTGGCACTTGAGTATCTACATATGCTAGGAATTGTGTACAGAGATCTGAAGCCAGAAAATGTTCTAGTAAGAGAAGAGGGTCATATTATGCTCTCTGATTTTGATCTATCATTGCGTTGCTCTGTCAATCCAACACTTGTCAAATCCTCCTCGACGCACATGGGCAGTGGCAATGCAAGTGCTGCCGGCATTTTAGAGAACGAGAATGTGGTGCAAGGTTGTATCCAGCCATCAAGTTTTTTCCCACGCATCCTACCTTCAAAGAAGAATCGCAAATCTAAGTCGGACTTCGGCCTCTTTGTGGGAGGATCTCTCCCGGAACTAATGGCAGAGCCCACTAACGTGCGTTCAATGTCATTTGTCGGAACCCATGAATATCTGGCTCCGGAGATTATACGGGGAGAGGGTCATGGTAGTGCAGTAGACTGGTGGACATTTGGCATCTTCTTATACGAGCTTTTGCATGGAACAACCCCTTTCAAAGGTAATGGCAATCGCGCCACGCTTTTTAATGTTGTAGGGCAGCCATTAAAATTCCCAGAAATGCCACAAGTGAGTCTGGTCGCCCGTGATCTTATAAAAGGGTTGTTGGTGAAGGAACCACACAAGCGAATCGCATATAAAAGAGGTGCAACAGAAATTAAGCAACATCCATTTTTTGAAGGTATGAACTGGGCTTTAGTGAGGAGTGCTGTATCTCCCCATGTACCTGAACCTGTAGACTTTTCGCAGTATGCTTGTAAAGATGCAGCCCATCCGGATAAGAAGACAGATATTGGGACTGATAAAAACAACACTAGTAGTAGTAGTGATTCTTCTTATGTTGAATTTGAGTATTTTTAGGGATCGGATTATGAATTATGCTGAATCATGTTGTAGCTGCAATTAGAGTTTTATATTATTATTCAATAATAACCTGACATGTAAAAATTATGGAATTTAATAATATTACTCTGTTTGTTCTAAAATTAAAGATACAAATTGATTTTTGTTGTCAAACGAAGACTTATTAAACTTTAAAATATTTTAAATGACTCATAGAAATTTATAATAAAATAAATTGTGATTAATAGTTTTATATACCTGTACAATTATAATAATTGTATCAACTAAAATTAAATAAATTCATATTAATTTAAAATTTAATAAACTGTCGTTCAATATTAAAATTCAAATTATATATCTAATCTTGAAACGAAAATAGTATTAATCATCCTTAGATTAAAATTTTTATTTTAAAAATAATTAAGTTGTAGTATAATTTACGCATGCAAAGTCTACGCCCTTACCTAAGTAGTCATAAAACCAGTAATTAGTGTGAAACAAAAACGGTATTAAACGGACGAACGGAAAATTGAGAAAAATCATGTTAGTACAAAATTGGAGCTCTTTTGGAGCTCTCCAGTTTCCTAGATTATTAGTACATCCCAGTAAATCCCACAAGGATTCTCTGCTTTTAAACCGAAGAGAACAGAAACCCTCTCCTCATCCTTCTTCATCTCTCTATACATTCCTTTGTCTCAGAGTTGGAACCGATGCAATCGCTGAAATCGCCCGCAATAAGGTTTTTTTTCCTGCTTCTTTTCCCTTTATTTGTTCATGATTATTGAGTGAATACCCACCTCTTATTTGTTGGAAATTTCTATAATAAACAGGTGATTTTAGCAGCAGCTGTATCTGCTGCAATTGGGCAAATTTCCAAGCCTTTTACTTCCGTTCTTTTATGTAAAAACAAATTTGAAATTAATATTGATTCTGTTTTTCGGGCTGGAGGTTTCCCTTCTGTTCATTCATCTGTAAGTACTTCATGTTGTTGTTGTTGTGTTTTTTTTTTGTTTTTTTTTTTGTTGGGCTAGTTTATTTTCTGTAGTTTGTAATGGTTGATTTTATCCTATTAACTTCAATATATATTTTCCAATGGATTTTTGGGCAGGCTGTCGTGGCCACTGCAACTTCCCTTGGCCTTCAAAGGTAAATGTTTAGTGCCTCAAAGAATAGGTTTGTGTTAACGCCAAGTTTCGTCCGCGCGTCCAATCACAGAATCCACGCGTTTGAACCTGCATAATAACAGATCACACACAAAGCTTGACGGTTTGTGCCGCCGGGGGATAGCTCCGGTGTGAGAATAAGTACAGGCCGTTCACAAGGTTTAACAATGGAGGTTTAAGTGTTTAGTGCTCAAAGATGTATTACGTGTCAATGGTAGTTAAGCCTTGTATTTATAGTCATTCTTATCTCCCCAGAATCCCTCTCCGAGTTGGATTAGGACTCCTAAATATGGTAGTTACCTATATTTGGGTCCAACACAATCTCCTTAAAAGGTGTAAGTAGAATCCCATTCCAATACTACATTTAGAGTTACCTTATTCAAATATGACTAGGACAAGAGTCTTTAACCACGTAAACCCCTTTTAACTCCAGACTCTGCGCATGGGCTGCCCAACTGCACATGCCTAATCCAACCGACCACATAAATATTGGTTTGGGCTTCGGCCCAAGGGACTCGAAGGCCCTACCCCGAACTCCAAGATCACAACCGGATTCCGGCCTAATGGGCTCGGATATCCGAACCCAAACACTTCCGACATCCTGTATGCCTTCGCCCCCATGGGCCCAATCTCATCAGTTCTAGCCCAGGCCTTCAGCTGACATGATGGTTGGCAAAACACTCCAGAACATGGCCCCCCAGTCTTTTGTTATAAGATATTTATGACCTGAGACTTGAAAGGACACGAATTTGAAAAATCACGCCTGACAATGATGAGCTGTCTCGGGAACCCAAGCGGTTTCTTCTCGTTTTTTGAACCGACGCATGTCTCCCCAGTACCGAGCCCCACGTGCCATAAATAGTCGCCCTGGAAATCCGTGTCAGTCACGCTATATAAGCCCTTGTCCATCCATCACTGTCACTTTTTTGAGCCTTTCACCATTTTGAACTCCTTTTTCAAATTTTCCGGCAAGGACGATTTCCGGCGAGCGCTTCACTTTCATCCAATTTCTCTGATTTCAGTTTCTTCCTCCGTTTTCCCAACTTCAAAACCTCACATTTCAAACGTTCTTACACATTAACCAAATGACTGATTCTAGCATCCCTCCCCCTACTTGACCAGTTCCATCGGTTATCTCCACCACCACTATTGCCGCCGGTGATATGATTCCAGTCGATTTGCCGGCAGCACCCATCGAGACTTCCTCTGATGGTGTCGAATCGAAGATTCGAAAACTCTATGCCTCGAAGACCGATTTCTCTCACGTCAACACCAAGTCCACCATCACTCCTTCCCAACTTTCTGATGTCCGAACTTTATTTTCCATTCCTCAGGAATACAAGCTTCAGGTGCCTTAACCATCCGAAAGGATGTTTTGGCGTCCCGAAGGCGATTGGGTAGCCATTCCTCTTTGGGCTTTGAAGTATGGGGTTAGGTTCCCTCTTCACGAGTTCATCTCCTCCTTCCTCTGTTTTGTGGGAATAGGGTTCGCACAACTCGTGCCGAACTTGTATATCCACTTAATTTCCTTTATCGCTCTGTGCCAAGAGGTCGGGATCACTCCTGGCCTCAATTTCTTTTTTGTCCTATTTTTCGTCGGGAAGTCAAAGGAGCCCGGCTTCCGACAGCTGAACCGGGTGGTCGGCCGAGCTACATTTATCAAGACTCCTTCCAGCAACAAGGGTTGGCATCCTTAATGGCTCTTCATGAGGGGGACCGACCTTAAGCTTCTGCCGTATTGGTCCTCTCCTGAAGATCCTATCGCCAAGATAACTAAATTCCCGAAGGACCGATTTGCCATCTTCTAAACATTCTACAAAAAGCTGTCTAAGACTGAATGGAGTTTAGGAGTTCTGTCCGACGACTCCTGGCTGTACCAACATGGGTGTAAGTATTTCAGTCCAATCCCCTTCATACCTCCATTAATTCTTTATTTTCTGACTTTCTTTTCTTTACGCAGTGACGATCTTCAAACCCGAGGGAGCCACTGAATCCTTAGTCCTTCTCCCTATCAAAATCGAACCAATCCGCCTACTTATCCTGGATGAAGTGGCTGAAGAAGAAGCCATCCCCCTTTTTGAGCTTCCAACCGGTTCTACTTCTGCCATGGCTCCTCTGAATGCCATCCCCGAACCTGCCACCCAGAACGCTCTGAAAATGAACCGATCGAAGAAGATGGCTCTGCTGAGGAAAGGTAAGAAGAAGTCTTCCAAGCCTTCAACCAAGGGTCCCTCCCTGCCATCTTCTTTAGTCATCCCGAAGCCAACTCCTCCACCCCATATACCCGTTGTGGTGATCGAGGATTCGGAGGATACCAAAGACCTTCCTCTCGAACCTCGACCGAAAAAACCTCGTTTGGTTAGGGGCAATGAACCGCCCATTATAGAGGTCGACCTTATTCCTACCTCGACTCCCACCTCCAAGGCGAGTTCTTCACAAGGGACGCCGACTACCTGTTGGCCGAAGAGTCCCTCGGAAGTGTTCCCCTTCAACCTGTTCGAGCATTTCAAACTCCCCGGTGATGACGAACGGTTCAAGGGATACTCCTCCGAAGAGTATTTGGTGGCTTACATCAGAGCTCAGTGTCAGGTAACCCCGTAAGCATTAAACTTCGTCTTTTATACTTATGTTGTGCTTTTCTTGGCTAATGTGTTGTTTTGTTGTATGCCAACGCCATCCTTGCTCGAGCCATACCACCTCTGGCTCGTACTACTAAAAAGGATGTTCAATTGAAGTCGGATGTGGCGCTTCTAGAAGCGGAGTTTCGGGGTCTGCACCTGGATCTAAAGAAAGAGAGAGACCATGCTGACACTCAGAATAAGGTGACCGAGGCTGAACGTCAGACTGCCGAGCTCAAGGAGCAGTATGCCCTTCTGCAGTAGGAGTTCGTTGGCCTTGACACTCATGCCAAGAAGATTATCCAGGAGAAGGATATCTTGTCCGAAGAGGTCAAGGATCGGGAGAGGGCCATCAATGTTATTACGGAGAAGTTTTCTGAGATGAACGGCAAAATGATGTATCTGATTCGGGAGAACACCATGAAAGCATAATGTGACGAAGTCGAGCAGCGTGACTTCAAAAAGTACGAAGAATCACCTGCTTTGACTGAGAAAGTCATGGCCCAGTTTGTCGACGGCTATGAAGCTTATCGGGAAAAAGGCTCGAGCTAGGATGGAGGCTGCTGGACTTGATCCCTCCGTCTTTGACTCTTCTGATGAAGAATCCGAAGCTGAAGAGGAGGGTCCTAAGGAGTAGTTTCCGTTAGGTTGCACATTTTGTAATTTTTGTAACTGTTTTCCATTTCTTAGTTTTGTAACTTGCTCGATCAGTTATGCTAGTGATATATGTATCTGAAGCCTGCCTGATCGGAGTTGTAAAACGTTCAGATATGAATGAAATACTGGAAATTTTCTTGGATGTTAACTCGATTAGTTATGCTTGTAACTTTTACCGATCAGTTAGGTCATTTCTGACTTTCTGATCCGTTTATGCCCGAAGCTTATCTGATTGGATTTGTAACTTTCTCGATCAGTTATACTTCGCCCCGGCATTCAGTAACCCGAAGGTCATCTTCTGATACGCATATATTGCCCGATGCGTGATGAAACTAGTCTTTGGGATGTCTTCTTTACTCATTGAAATCTGATGGTACCCTGAAAAGGCGTCCATGAAGCTCAGCATGCCGTACCCCGAAGTGGCGTCTATCAACTGATCTATGTTGGACAATGGATAGAAATCTTTCGGACATGCCCTGTTCAGGTCCGTGTAGTCGATGCATAATCTCCACTTCCCGTTCTGCTTCTGGACCAAGACTACATTGGCTAGCCACTCCGGGTAATCGATTTCGAAGATGAACTCGGCCTCCAGGAGTTTGGCACTTTCCTCATCGATGATCTTCTGTCTCTCTGGGGCGAAAACTCTTCGTTTCTGTATAATTGGTTTTTTGTTCGGATCCACATATAATCTGTGCAGGGCCACCGATTCGCTTACCCCTGGCATATCACTAGGCTCCCATGCGAAGATGTTTGCGTAGACACGGAGAAGGTTTATCAGTCCTGTCCGAAATGGTTCTGTTAACCCCGCCCTGATCTTGATCATTTTCTCTTTGATTCCTGGTATCAGTTCTATATCTTCTGTTTCCTCGGCGGGCAGAGCAAGCGGTTTTGTACTACTCTCAGTGAATGACTCTATTTCGATAGCCATTGTCTGTTTTTGCTTATTAACCCCGACCCCCGAAGAAATTAGACTGTTCCGATAGCACCTTCGGACAATATCTAAATCCCCTTTTACCTCCTCGATCCCGTTCGGTGTCGGAAATTTAATTTTGAAATGGGGTATGGAAGTTACTGCTTGCAAGGCTGCCAAGGTCGGTCTTCCGAGGATCGCGTTGTATGCCGAATCCACCTGGACCACGAAAAATCTGACCATTATCTCGACCTGATTGGGAGTTGTGCCGAACTTGACTGGCAGTTCAATGGTACCAGAAACATACACAGGATCTCTACTGAAGCCGTACAAAGGTTCTTCGCCGCCCAAATCCATTTTCTTTCCTTGTAGGTCCATCCTCTGGTAGGCGTGAGTGTACAAGATATCGACCGAGGATGCGTTGTTTATCATGCGGTTATCACCAACTCCCCGTCATGCGGCTCTATGAGGTATGTAGGATAATCCTCGTCCGAAAAAGAGATGGATGTTCCAGGGTATGCCTGATCCTTTCTTGTAGTAGACCCCGTAACCGATAACACTGACTCGAGATGCCCACTTCTCTTCTTTCCAGTTACACGCCCAACTGAACCGCCTGAGATCACATCAATTACGCCTCGGGCTGGCGGGTTCTGTAGAGGCTGGGTATCCTGATCTTGTGCTCTATTTTCCTCTCTTGGTACCACCACATTATCCCGACCGGCTACATACTGAACCAGCTGACCTTTTTGAACATTCCTCTCTATCATGTCCATCAAATCGTTGCATGCCTCTGTGGTATGTCCGGAACTATGGTGATAGTTACAAAATTTGTCTCGGCCCCGCTTTCCAGGCTTCGTTCGTTTTGAGCACGGTTCATAAAATGACTTGTCTCTTATCTCTTCTAATATCTTTGTCCGATCCATGGTGAGAGGGGTGTACACTTTACTGACGTTGCGGCTCGGGAGAGGTGGTCGGTTACTTCCAGATCCGCCGCCGTTATAATTTTTCTTTCCGGGATTATCCGACCTCCACTGGTTACTATCCGAGCGCTAATAACTCTGTTTGTCCCGATCTTTAGATTTCTCGTAAGATTGGTAGTGTGGTTTGAAATTGCCCATAGCCTCCTCTATCGCAATAAACCCTTCGGCCCGATGGAAGGCTTCGGTCAGATCTGCAGGAGGGTTGATCACCAAATCTTTCATCAGCTTTTTCGACCTCCCGATATCCAGACCCGTTGTGAAGAATCCCAGGGCTTGTGGGGAGTTCAACTCTGCTACCGACCCCACAGCCTCCCGAAATCTTTTTACATACTGACCTAGGGTTTCATCCGACTTCTGTCTAACATGCATGAGGGAAGCCGTGATCTTTCCTCGTCTCCTGTTGCTTCCAAACCGAGCATTGAACTTTTCCCGAAGGTCATTCCACGAACCGATCGACCCGGTTGCCAAAGTTCCCATCCATTCTCGGGCACTCTTTTTCAACGTCGTAGCTAACATATGGCATTTGGCCGCGTCCGAATGCCCATAGTAAGACATTAGACGGTCATATCCATCTGAATGATCGTAAGGATCCTCTAACCTGTCATACGTATCCATAGGGGGCATCTTCCTCTTTGGATCGGCCGTGACTTGATTGATTTTCGATGAGAAGGGCGATCCTGGACAGCTTGAAGAGGTCCCCCTCGGACTCTTGGCCGCCAATAACTTCTCTAATTCCGCGACCCTTCTAGCGAGGGGATTGGCCTCCTCTTTTCGGGGGGGGGGGGGGGGACGACAACTGGTGTCTGTCCCTCTCGTATTCGGGCGACGCAATCCTCCTCTTTTGCCCCGATCTTCTGTCATCCGATCGACTCCTCCTTCGGCTTCTTCCTTCTCGGGAGCGACTCCGGGGTTGGCTCCTTTCTTTTCTAGCCTCATCCCGTTTGGGTGATCGGGATCGGCTATGATGTCTGCGCCTCTTTGAGGAGGTTTCCTGTTCTCCGGCCATTTTAGCCATCTGTGCTTCGAGTTCGTCCTGTTGTAGCCGTAGTGCCAACATGACATCTTTATTCTGCTCCATCTTCTTTTTCAGGATGAACTCCCGCTGGTCCCGGCTATCTTCTCCTCTTTCTTGCCTTACGAGGGCCCGAGAATGGTTTTCATCGGCCTGACTCGCATGATTGGGCGTGTGTTGGCTGTCGTGGAAGAGTTTACGCCGGAGAGAAGGGGCCGGCACCTCCGGAATTTTGGACCCTAGTCGGTCCTTCACCGATCCCCTCACCTGGGTGGTCTGGTGTGACTGGTGAGTCTTCGCCTTTTCTTGGAAAGAGGCACCATTCTCCTGACTCGCCATGGCCTGCTACCGGAAAAGAGTATCGTGATCGCAAAAAAGCACTAAAGTCCTCTTTCTAGCGCCAATGTTAATGTCAAGTTTCGTCTGCGCGTCCAATCACAGAATCCACGCGCTTGAATATGCACAATTACATATCACACACAAAGTTTGACGGCTTGTGCCGCCGGGGGATAGCTCCAGTGTGAGAATAAGTACAAGTCGTTCACAAGGTTTAACAATGGAGGCTTAAGTGTTTAGTGCTCAAAGATGTATTACCTGTCAATGGTAGTCAAGCCTTGTATTTATAGTCATTCTCATTTCCCCAGAATCCCTCTCCGAGTTGGATTAAGACTCCTAAATATGGTAGTTACCTATATTTGGGTCCAACACAATCTCCTTAAAAGGTGTAAGTAAAATATCATTCCAATACTACCTTTGGAGTTACTTTATTCAAATATGACTAGGACAAGAGTCCTTAACAACGTAAACCCCTTTTAACTTGGGCAGCACAGGCCCAATCCAACCGACCACATAAATATCGGTCTGGGCTTTGGCCCAAGGGACTCGAAGGCCCGACCCCGAAGATCACAACCGGATTCCGGCTTAATGGGCTCGGATATCCGAACCCAATCACCTCCGACATCCTGTTCGGCCCCATGGGCCCAATCTCATCAGTTCTAGCCCAGGCCTTCAGTTGACATGATGGTCGGCAAAACACTCCCGAACAGTTTGGAAATTGCATTAATTGTTTGGCGGGATAGTGTTTTTTAAGGTTTGAAAAGGAAATTTTCAAGTTTATCTACTTATTCCACAGGGGGGTTTCGGATGCAATTTTCGGGTTAGCAGTTGTTTATGCCGGCATTATCATGTATGATTCCCAGGTTTGACTAGGGAAAGGTCATGATTGAATGTTACTGTTAGGTGGGTGGTTGTAGGTGTCACTGTGGACCTAAGTCTAGCTTCTATCCCTTGCAAATATTATCAAAAGCTGTAAACAGCTTTTATCTGAGTTCCATGTTTGCAGGCTGAAGGACCAGTTCCGTGAGGCCATTTTCTCTGATAATTTGTTAGCTAAAGACCAATGTAACACTCCCCTCAAGTTTTCATGCATGGAGAGAGCCGTCTCAAGAACTTTGATCCTCTTATTAATCTGATTACCGGGTCTACACCCACTCGTTTAGTTTTTTACTATTTACTCCATCCGTCCCAATTTAGTGATTCATATTTGAATCATTTGATTTGACTTTCACTCTGTTTAAGAAAGTGACGAGATTGTTTAAAAATGTGTAAAGTTTCAAATAATACACTTTGTTTGGACCTCACTACATATTGCTTGTATTCATAATAAGGGTGATATGGTAGTACTAACTAAGGTGACAAGGGTTTTGGGACAACCCAAAAGGAGGAAGTATTTTGTTTGCAGCGTTGCCCCTTTCAGCACGAAAAAGTGAAAATCCGCATGTTTCTAAATCTTTACTTTTGCAGGGGGTCCGAAGAGAAGTGGGAACTCATGCAAAAGAATTAAATAAGATTTTGCCCAGGGCACACAGTAACTCATTTCCCTCCAATGATGCCGATAATTTGGTTGATTCTGCATCAGGGAATCCATCCTCATCAGGTATAGAGACGATTGACCCATTCTTATCGGGAGTTCCTTTAGATCAAAAAAGACTCGTGCTTCTCTATTACTGAGATCCGATGACAGAACGAACCAAAATACTCCAACGTCCAACCCTTATATCATCTTAGCTTATCTGGAGATGGTAAAGGAGATTTCTCCCATAGTTATGCTCCACTGAAAGAATCAGTTGGCCATACGCGGATAGAAGTCCTAGCAGGTGCCATCTTGGGTTTCTTTGTAAGCTACGTTATAGATTTGATTTCTTGTATCTGGATTTTCTGTAGTCTCATACTCTCATTCTTATCATCGGCATTAATACATAGAAAGGCACTTATAAGTAATTTACTGTTTTTTTGTTTTGCTTCAAAACTTGATTGTTTTATTGGATAAAATTTCTGATTCTAAAGATATACTGCATGCATGCTTATTTGCTTAGAACATGACTGAGTTGATTCCAGTTTCCAAATTCCAAATGTCTCAGATATTCTTTCATTGAATTCCCCCTGCTGCAGGGTGCCATAGAGCTTCCTTCTTTGGGTTTTAGTGAAAGTTGGATGACAAATTGAGTGGAATGTTGCATATTTAATTAAAGCACATTGTGTTACATTTTTCTTTTAACCAAAGTGTGTCACAAACAATTATCTATAACTTCCTTTTTATTCTGGTGTTCTTATCATTACTAGTAATCTTAATTAATTTTATAGATACTCAATACTCTGAATTAATTTGGATGTTTGACATGTACCAAACACTCCAACCTGCTAATATATTTTCTATGGGAGGTAAAAAAATCTCTCCTGCTCCACAAAAATAGTACTCCCTCCCTCCGTTTCTGATGAATTTTTCACGCATATTAATAAGATAAATAAAATGACAAAATTGTCCATAATAATGTCATTAAATATGAAGAGAGAATTAGAATAAGACAAGTATGAGATATTTAATGTTACGGGTATAATAGGAAAATATGTGTAAAAGTTTAGTTATTAAAGAAAAATAGATATTTAACATAGGACTACCTAAAATAATAATAAGGATTTTTATCATGGGACGGAGGGAGGGAGTATTATGTAGCTTTAATCATAGTTAATTTGTAAAATTCTAATGTTCAACTTATGATGTGAATGTACTTTTATATTTGAAAATATTAAATTTGTATTTAACAATTCTTTTTAAGTAATTTATAAACTCTAAACTCTGTATAATAAATCATTCTGATTTATAAATCATTATTAATAAACTCAACTTAAATCTTGTTTAATAAATTTTAAATTTTAGTTAATAAGTCAAATTTTTATTCTGATTAACGTTAACTATTAATAGTATAGAAAGTATATTTATTTAGCTTGCAGCCAAGTGTCATTAAAAGTTGAGTAGCACGTAAAAGGAGCTGTTACTCCTGATCATGCATGGCTGCCACGTATAGTGACAGAAAATAGAAACGTATACGTTTGATCTTAATTCCCAAACTATAAATTAGTTATGTTAACCGATACCCTACTTACCACCTACAAAGGAAACAGGATTAATTAGGAAAAATAAATTGAAATAAGGATATATATATATATATATATATATATATATATATACATATATATGTCAGGGGCACAAGGAGCGCAGCCAAAGGAATCGCTCACGCCGACGACATATGAGTCGGTGGAAGGCGGAGAGAACAAGACTAAAACCAATATTTACTCGCAGGAAGATGTCGGAGGGATTGAGGTTGATAAACTTCAAGACAAGGTCGAGGATGCCGCCGGCAAAGGTGGCCCTGTTTTCGGCGCCGGCAAAGATGATGATGAGGATGACAAGCAAGACTTAGGTGTCACCGGAACCGGCTAGCTAGCCAGACTAGATCACTATGCCAAGCTAGCACCTAGCTAGCTAGCTACTTATAAGATATATGGAAGATAAAAATATCAATCAGCTAAAAATTAAATGAGTGATTTCTTCGGCTATATGTCAATACTACATAAAGGATAAAGAGTAAAATTTTTAAATAACAGAATATCTTAAATAATAGAATCTTATCAAAACGACGTAGTTTTGATAAGATGCGGTGATATTTTTGTAAATACGCGGTGACATGGTATTTATAAAAATGACACCGTGTTTTATCAAAACTATATCGTTTTGATAAAGTTCTATTATTTAAGAGAGTTCTGCTATTTAAGAGGTCTACTCTTGATCCTGTCTGGTCAACACTATATTTATATATATATATTAATATAAAATTAACTCCACATGTAATCACTTAATCACTCCCAATATATTATAGCTCTCATATTCATTGTTTCGGGTGTGTTGGATTAATATTAAATAAAATAATCTCTCCATTTTCAAAAGAACATAAAAAAAATTTTAATTTATTTCTATACATAAAATGATGGATAATTTTATTTTTTTATATATACACTTTATTTTATTTTATTTTGAAACAAAATAATTGTAATTCTTTTGAGTGCAGATCGAAGTACTTCATTTGCGAAAATAAAAATAACTTAATTTATCACTTCTACCACTTTTTATATTTAACTAACAATTACGTAGCTCGAAATTCCGTGACAAGCATTACATAAAAGAAATAAAAATCAATTCAATAAATTATAAAATTCTTTTCAAAAATATATATAAATAAAAGAAGTTGAGTCTTATATTTTTCATATGCACATATATTAAGCTTATAATGTTATAAATAATTGGTTGGTGTTATAACAGTCTAGAGGGTTTTAAAAAAAAAACAAAGTCCATCAATTGTTTAGTTTTCAACTATGAAATAGTAATCTCTTAAAATATGAAATTATTATTAATTTTTTAGAATAAATTTAAGAAAATTTTATACTCAAAATTGAAGGAATTATTATGTTCTTGCACTATTTATAAGGCTTAATACGTTTCACTACCCTAAACTATCTCACATATTTTACTTTGGTGATTCACTTTTTAATTTTTTCAATTAGATGATTGAACTATTGATTTTTTTTCAATTTGATCCAATTGAGGTTGCCACGTCTGAAATTGCTGACGTGACTATTTGAGTGGGGCATGAAGCAGTTGATGTGTATATTTTTTTTTTGGGATTTAACACTATTGATATACTGAAGGGTAAAATTCCTGAAATAATTATAATTTCTTTAATAATCGGTACTTCATCTAATATCATTTCACCTTAATCTTTCTATTGTATATTAAATCATTATATTTTAACGATGAACCTTATATATTGTTCTTGAATTCTAATCGATTTTCACGTTGACAATTTAAATATTATTAAAATCTAGACAAATTAAATTATAAATCTCTAATATTTATTCATCTTATTATCCTAATTATTTATGTCCATTCATCATATTATTGATTTGCACTAATCATCAAAACTAAGTTGTTGTGAATGTCTTTTGTCTGGGTGCAAAGACAAATAATTGTTAAATGTCTTTAGCCTTTGTGGAAAGACATGTGGTAAAAGTTTTTTTGGGTTTAGGTGCAAAAAAGAACTGTTGATTGGTACGATCATTACTATTGGTGTTACGGTCTGGGTGTAAAGATTAATATATTGATGTTACAATTAAATATCTTTGGCCTGGGTGTAAAAATGAATTGTTGATTGACATGATTATGACTATTGGTGTTACAATTGAATATCTTTGGCCTGAGTGTAAAGATGAATTGATTGACATGATTATGATAATTAATTGTTGATACATGATTTATGAACAGAAATTATGCAAGGGTATAATTATGATATTTAATGTTATAGGCAAAGTCATGTGGTAAAAATTCTATTTGGTATGGGTGCAAAGATAAACTGTTAATCGGTGTTACGGGGATAAAAATGGTGAATTTTTCAATTGAAAAAGATAGTAGACATTATGATTCTATTCGACTCTTTTAATAGAATGTTTTTTCCACTGCAATTATTCGTTGAAAAATTATATCATCTATCATACATTATAAATATATCTGATTTATTACTGTTAAAGGCTATTGATAATTTATTTATCTTAGTTAGTCATGATGTTTTTTTACTAAGCTATTTGTGCTCAACCTTTTGTTTCACAGTTTATAGTTGAGGCTAGTAGTGAAAACATGAGTATTGAGTGATGTTTCGAGTTAGTGGTTGTCCTCATTAAGTTATAAAATAGTATGCCAATAATTACATTGATGAATTAATTTTTGGTGTTAATACCGTCGTATTATATACGACACAATAATTGTACTATAATTTAAAATACGTATCACCGTATGTTCACGACGTTGTAATAATTAATTTTGGTGAATCAATTAGGGTGGTGTAAACCCGAATTTGGAGCGTCACAATGTTTATTGTCGTATTTTGCACTACATTATAATAGTGGTAAATAAAAAAACTTGTGTATGTAGTATATATTTTAACAATTCAAATTAAGTGGTATAGACCCAAATTAAGGTGTCATAATATAGATTTAGTAAATTATAAAAATGAAAATATAATATATTTTAATAAATTTTTTTGTTAATTTGATACATATACCCACATCTACAACTTGTTACTTTATGGTAAAATGAGTTGGGTCATACTTTTAGGCCCAAGGCCACTTGTATATGTTTTAATATTTTTAATTATTTCAATAGAAGAGAAAAAAAATATACAAATACTAACAAACAAAAAGAAAAGAATATTAAATCTCTCTTTTTCTTTCCTACGGTACCAAATACTAGAGATAGAACCCCCACTACTGGCAGGCGGCTGCTTGTTTGATTTCAACCCTTCCGGTTACTTCTCAGTTCTCCCCCTTCAATCTCCCTTAACACCACCGAGTTAGGGCTTTTATCTATCTTCCGCTTTGTGGGATGGCGAACCCTCTGTACGGATACAGCACGACCAGATACGGGGGAGGAGGTGCAGCCAATCTGTCTAGCCTTTACTCGTCATCCGATAAATATGTCCCCAGCGATCCCTCCTTACTCGGCGGCTCTTCCACCAGGTACCTCGATTCCAATCCCTATTCCTCTGCCTATTCCTCCATTACCTCCGAATCCCTTGCTGCCCGTTACTCCGTAGCGTCTAGGGCATCGTGGTCGGGTCCCCCTGGCGTTGATGCTGACACTTCTGTCGATCCTCTTAGCAGCTTGAAACGCCCATTTACTGAATGTAAGAGCATTTAACCTGTCTATATGTATAATTATCTTCTTCCGACATTTTAACCTACTACTTAAACTCGTAAAATTTCTAAACTGAATTCCATGGGTATCCTGCAATAAAAATCTCAAATTTGCCAGTGATTTGATGTTTGCTTTAGATAAGCCATGATTAACATTGTTTTCTATTGTTTCTCATATGTTAGTGAGCTCATAGTTATTAAATTGAAGTTTAATTAGTTTTTTTGATATACGCTCTGAGTTGGTTGCCAAGACTCAAGGATTTATAGGGTTCCAAGGATTTGGGTTTGCCATGCTGGATTTAGCTGTCTGGAAAATCTCAAACTATTGGAATTCTGGGACTCGGCACATGTTTACATATTACATACATACATTTAAATTTCAACACTAATAAATTATTATTCACGCACATGGAAAATATTTAAGAAACACAGAAGCTTCATATACGAATACTATCTAGGAATTATGGAAATATATACTAATTAAACCTTATACTAATTTCACAGATAATATTAGTATATAAAACATTATTTATTTAGTATTAGTAATATATTAGTTACTATTAGTACATAGTATTAATAATAGTTTCAATTTTTATCCTTGAAAGAACTACTGATGAATCCGTAGAAGAATCACGTATCTGGATTGGGGGATTCACCGGCCTATAGAAGAATACATTTTTCTTAGGTTGGTAGTCTCCTGTGGATTGTTGTCAGAAAAGTGTTTTTCTGAGGCGAGGAAATGGGAACAGTGGCTTAAACCATTAGGTGTAGGCGCTTTCCAGAGGTGGAATCTTCTGGTTCTTCCTATTTGACCTGAAACATAAATAAGATGTTGGATTGAATAGATTATTCAACATTTCTCCTCCCTTCTTGCTTTCTTTCCTTTATCATTAGCCTTGGGGTCTCTCTCTAATAAAATAGAATCTCCTTCGATATCTTCAAATTCTTCCTTGGCTAGTCGGCCCTCAACCCCGAGAATAGTGTTCTTCAATCCAAAGAGGTTGGTATAGCTTTGTCTTTTTTCGCAGGATGACAACGCTGCTATGACTCATTCTAATCATCCTGGATCTAGTAGGTAAGAGACAATCTGTGTGAACAACCAAAAAATTTAAACCATAAAACTAGAAGAGTCTGCATCTGTAAAATGGGTACCCACAGTTAGTTATACTTCTTAGTATGATATTTACATATATTAGTAAATGTATACTTAGTACTTGCATATCAGAAGTGTCCTAAAAATCGGTGGGCAGACAAAGATGGGTGAGTGGCCACCTTGATGGTGCCTAGGTGTTTTCCTGTCTTATTCATATATTTTTAGTATGTATTTGTATATACTATATGAAGCATATATTTGATGTAAAGATTCTAAATTGTACATTAAAAAAATAATCTTATAAGGCACAACATATTCATTTCAAGCATCGTATATTGTCAAAGACTTCATTAAATACCGTTTTAGTCATTATTTTAAATTCATATTTGTATTCTTTTCTTAGACAATTCTTTTGACTTTGGGTCCAAATCTGTTATTTTGGTAAAGTTCATTTAGCACTTAAAAACTAATGAAGTGGTCTAAATTCTAAAGTTGTAGATTAAATAATGTGATGTATTATTAAAAGTAAAGAAAAAAATTAGGATGACATACATAACTTTTAAAGTATAATGATGACCTAATAAAAGTAATCTAATTTCAGGATCAGTGACTAGGGTTAAATTGAGGCACTAGAGGATTGATCTTGACTAAGCGCCTAGAAGGATTTTTTTTAAAACACTGCTACAAGAGCTACACTTGTGTGATGTTCACCGAAGTTTGACTAATTTTTTACTACTTTTTTCATGAGTCTATCACAGTTTTCCTGTCAGTTTTATACTTATAAAAAATAAAAATATATCACGCTGTCAAGTTTTTCTGGCGATCTAAATATTAATCAATTGTTTCAAGCGTGATTATACCCTATTTTGGTTTATTTTATGAGGATACATATGAATAATGTTTATTTTATTAGCATATATATTTGATAATGAACGATTCTAATTTTAGCTTCTATGTCCAATTCAATATATTATGGTGTAATACTTGTATTGATTCCCTCCTAGAACATAGTTGTGGTTGCTATATATATAGTTTAGGTCATATTTTTATGATAACATATATTTTTTCTGTTCTTTTGTTGTTTATATGCGTCTACTATCTACCGTAGCACTCTATAATCAGACTGGTCTGGGTGCCTATAATACAATTGGTCAAAGTGAAGCTTGGTTTACTGCCAATTCTTTGGCCAAGCGCCCTAGATTCGGCAGTGCAAGCAGTTTGCCTATATATCCGCAGAGGCCAGGGGAGAAGGATTGTGCCCATTATATGCTCACAAGAACCTGTATGTTTGGTGATAGCTGCAAGTTTGACCATCCTATTTGGGTTCCTGAAGGTGGAATCCCAGATTGGAAAGAGGTGACTATTTATCACTATTTTTCTTATCTCAGTAACTATAAATGATATAAATTTCATACTAAAGATATTTTTATTACCATAATATTTATAAGTTCTACGATTCAATGGACTATGTAATTATTTAGTTACATC
The DNA here is from genome assembly GCA_020205505.1 of Panax japonicus. Taxonomy (NCBI): domain Eukaryota; kingdom Viridiplantae; phylum Streptophyta; class Magnoliopsida; order Apiales; family Araliaceae; genus Panax; species Panax japonicus. Next base: position 5,885,342 of record CM035109.1, on the reverse strand, counting down.
AATCATTGTTATGGTAAAAACTTTGTCTTCCAACTATGCCCTATGCCCTATGCCCTATGCCCTATGCCCTATGCCCTATGCCCTATGCCCTATGCCCTATGCCCTATGCCCCTATGACTGCATCTATTACAATTTATGTCAATCAATGTTATGATACTGACACTAATATTTTCGAATAATTTATTGGTGGTTATATATTAATTTTATTTTTATGTTACTTGATTATGTATATGCACAATTTTGTAAGATACCTTATATCAGCTAATGCTGTGGTATGTTTGCATAAAGTAATAGATTTGATATAAATCAATTGATTTATTTCACTTTTCCCTCCTCTCAATCCTCCGTTTCCCCCTTGATTATCATAAAGTTTCTATGTTGTATTTTACTTCAAAGATCTTAACTAAATATTGTTATTTTCTCCTCTCTTCAGTTACTACATAGAAAATATATCTGGCTTTGGTGTATATATGTTAGTTGTCTATACATACGTCATCTAATTTAAAACACTAAATAAAGTAATAAACATAACCCTTTTTAGCAAAAAGAAGTTGGGCAGGCAGGTTTTTTTTGGGACATGAATCTGTCTATAATATAAAGTTGGTCAATATAATTTAATATGGAATTTGAATTTTTTGAAAGCATAAAACTCAACCTTACCTAACTTATTTCTATGGTAAGCATTACATTATACATGATACTTGATGGTATCTTTGTATTAATTTTCACTTTTTATCAGGCTTATATTTTATTTTTAAATGTTAGTTCTGCTTGTTTAGGTTATTTATTACTCGATATGTGGAGACACTAGACACAAGCTAAGAAGCTAACACGAGATGTGGCAACTAGATAGTTTTTGTGTATCCCAAGCGTTCTGTTGGACAAGGTGTTAAAGTTCTTTTATGCCTTTATTTCCTTCTGTTCTAGGACTGAAGGGTTATTTTGGCAGTTTCAATTTATTTTTTCCTTTTTCTGAAATGGGTTGTACCGATGTAAAATGATGCTATTTTGAGTTTACTCAATTCTGTTGGGTAATAGGACTGGAATGCTCTTACTGTTCAAAGTCCAAAGCTCTCAGTTGGGTATTCTAGTAGCAGAGCATTAGACTTGTTTTAATAACTCAGATGTTTTTATATATGTAATCATCCTTTATTTAATTAATGAGGTCTAGTGAAGGCTTTGTTGCATTTTGAGTTGGTTTGTTATATTTGAAGTATGGACTTCTGCTCTTCTGTGTTGAGTGGTGATATTGAGCGTCGTTTCTTTTCTTTGTACATGTCCAGATGGACAATTTAGGAAACAGTTTACAAGGAATTGAGATTTGGTCCCAAAGTACCTGTAGTGAAACTTACGATACATGAGAAATAGGCATACATTTCATAAGGAGTGGTTTATTAGACAAATTTGGTATCTGTTTGAGTTGAATTTGAGATAATCATGCCAGTGCTTCCCTTTTGAATGCCTTTGATTAATTTATGAAAGAGTTTGAAAAGGTATTCTTCCAAATTTGACTATTTGTTTCTGTCTGAAGTCTTTGTAGTTTTGATAGGATGATGTATATTGTGGTTTTTGGGTTGTTGGTTCTTTGTAGATTTTATTTGGGAGGTTGTGTAGATTTTATTGGGGGAGGTTGCCCCATGTTAGTTATTTAAAGATGAATGTGGGGTTTCATATAGGGTGTCAGACATACATGATGTCAGACGAGGTTTATTGAATAGTTCAGGTGTATTTTTTAGTTCAGGTGTATTTTTTTGTTGTCCTTATCTGTTTCTTCTGTATACAAGTGTGTACTTGGGTTTCTCCCCTATGGCATCTTACTTGTCACAAAAACTGATTCTGAGTCCAGGGAATTGAAGATTCTTGTACAACCTACAAGAGATGAAGACAAAGGTCTTGGACTCGGAATTTGCTTAATCATCATCGTTATGACCATCTTCTTCTCCTTTATCACTTTTTATATTGCTTACAATTCAGTATAGCTAGAATTTCTTTGACCATCGTAAAAAATAACCGAATTTCTTTGACCATCGTAAAAAATAACCTTTGGAAAGTAGCCCAAACTAGTCACAACTCTCTAAGCCTCTTTTACTTGTACATTGTCATATACCTATAGCTTGATTGTTCATTACTGATTGCAGGTTCCCCTTAATGTTACAAGTGAAATCCTTCCTGAGAGACTGGGAGAGCCAGATTGTCCAGTAAGCAAAGTTCTGAATGATTTTGTTTCTAAAAGTTTCTTTAGATTTCTGTTGTTGCATAAGTTTTCTATGTTTGATTGACTTTTTGATGTGTCACAGTACTTTTTGAAGACTCAGAGATGCAAATTTGGTCCTAGGTGCAGATTTAATCACCCAAAAGATAAAATAACTCCTTTGGTAGGTGTCACTCGCATGTGGTCTTGTTTGTTATATACTTGTATTAATTGTTGTTTCTGTGTTTCAAAAACTAATAATTTTCTTATCGACTCTGAGCTTAGGCTGCTTTAGAGAATGCTGATATTTCCGCCTTACCTCAGAGGCCATCTGAGCCCCCATGTGTGGTATGATACTTTCATTTGCTCTAGAGTATTTTTTTGATGCCTTTTGTTTTGCTTATTGATTTTCTTATCCTTCATGTCTGTCGTCTGAGCAGTTCTATACAAAGACTGGAAAATGTAAATTTGGTGTAACCTGCAAATTTCATCACCCAAAAGATATCGTGATTCCATTATCTGACCAAGAATATGGAAGCGGGCATTCTGAAGCAGTTACGAACGACACCACTCGGGATTTCACGACTGTGAATCCAACTTTCACCACTGCATTATTGCACAATTCCAAAGGCCTTCCTGTTAGACCGGTAATGTATATATGAAAATAAAAGTGATTACTTTTTATAAATGATTAGATAGCTACCTTATTATATTATGAGATCGTAGACTATGATAGAACCTTGAATAGGCTCTATACTACTGTAGAATTATGATATATATTTTCCCTTTTATTTTGTTCTCTTTTCTTATAGAATTTATTAATTAAGGAATCTATAATTGCATGCTTTTCTAATATTATGAAGACAATTTTTATATTTCGAAGTTGGTTGCTCTTTTCTAGCATAATATTTTAAATGACTAAAAGACAATATGCACCCCAAACTTTACACCGATGTTGATATTTGCACCCCAAAGTGAAAAAGGTGTCTAAGTACACCCCATACTTTACTTATGCGTAACAGATTGCACACTTTCGTCAATTAGCCGGTCAAAAATGACCGGCTAAGGCTGTAATGTGAATTTTGAGGGGTATTTAAGTCTTTTCTCTTTTATCTTCTCCTTCTCTCTAAGCTTGGGGTGCACATTGTCTTCTAATCTCTTTCCCTTATCTCTCTCTCCTCCATAATTAACTTTCTCTCTTAAACAAACACCCATTTTCTGCGAGAGCTAAAAAAGGCGTTCAAAGGTATTTTCTTGAAAACCTGATATACAATTAACAAAACCAAACCAAAACCACCATTAACAAATTCGCCTTTAAATATGCTTATATTGAAGTTATTTCTTACGTTCTTTACCGTTGAAGTACAATCTCTGTTCTTACGTTCTTTAGCCGAGGGAGTAGCTTTAAGGGAATTAGAGAAGAAGAAGAACTACTAATTCAAGACAACGAAAATTGTGAAGAAATTCTGCATAAGTTCAATCACAGGATCATTATGTCTGATATTGTGCTCAAGAACAGATGGAGCAGTGTCAGTTTCAATAACTAAGCTGTTAACTAAAACAACACGCCCCTCACCACTAATGGTACCAATAACAGCCATAGACACCATTTCCCTTTGACAGATTGACTGTAAGAGATTGCGGCTTCGGGGCTTCACCAATATTGCATCTTGCTCCTGATATTCTGCACCCCATCTCCAAGACAGACATTGTATGGTCTCCAACTACAATCGCCCTGATATCAATTTTCGCACCCTTTGGATATATGATTTCTTTAACAACATTACAGTTTCCTCCAGCACCCTGATCATGAATGTTGATGACAGGATTGTTCTCTCCCATTTCAAGACAGGCGCGAACAACACGATATAATTTTTGTGTCATCTCTGCATCTCCACGTTGTACAACATTAAAATCAAGCTATGCATCATTCTGACCACTAACCATGCTGGACGCAGCACCTCCTCCCATTCCTATACGATATGCTGGTCCTCAAAGCTTCACAACCAACAACTGAATAAAGATATCAATTTATCCCCAATGTATTTCAAGCAACTATAATGCCACATTACCTATGTATATCAAGAGATGCAATAAATTGGTTAAAAGAGAATACAAACCGAGCGAGCAAGTAACCGTAAAACCCAATCCTGTTACTTCTCAATTGAAGATTGCTGGAATCAGGACAACGAACCAAAACCCAATCCTGTTACTTTCCCCAATTTTTCGACTCGAGCTTTAATAAGGGGAACTAATACATCTTCCCGATTTTGGCAGAGCTGCAAGAACTCCTTCCATCTCTGGCGAAATACAACCTTCCCCAATTTAGGCCACAAATTGAGTATGTTAAATCGAATTATGTTTAATAGTAAATCTCGCTGCACCTTTTCAATTTGTTTGATTTGGCTCTCTTCAAGCTTGTCCCCAAGAGGGGTGGAGGATCTCAGAGGTGAGATTGCGGCGGAGGAGCTGCCATGTGGGGCCGTAGCCGACGGAGTTGATGTTGTGTTGGTTACTGGAAACGACCCGGTTGGTTGGAAGGGTTTGGGACGGTCTGAGAAAACGGCGCTGTTCTGGACTAAGGCACGGTGGGCTATGGAGTGGTTGGAGACGAACATGGCGGTGCGAGAGCCAAGTCTGATGGAATCGAGGTGGGTCTCGGCGGGAGCTTCTTGTTGTTGTTGTTGATGGAGGAGGGAAAGAAGAGAGAAAAAAAGGATTTGAGGAGGACAGAGATGCAGAGCATGAGGATGATGATGAACTAGTCTCCATTTTTACTGTGTAAATAAGATTGGAAAGAAGGAAAAGACTTAAACACCCCCTTAGAACCACACGTGTGCTTTAGCCGGTCATTTTTGACCGGCTAATTGACGAAAGTGTGCAATCTGTTACGCATAAGTAAAGTATGGGGTGTACTTAGACACCTTTTTCACTTTGGGGTGCAAATATCAACATCGGTGTAAAGTTTGGGGTGCATATTGTCTTTTAGTCATTTTAAATCAATTAGGCTATGTGAATCATTTGTTAAACCACCAAGTATCTACATGATTGTATAAGGCATCCATCTCTTAGGTGGCATTTGATTGCATCTTAATGCATCTTAACAGCCCACCTCTTAATGCATTTTAACATCCCACATTTTTGTATTAAGAGATCTTCTGAATAGTTTAGACTCATTTATATCTTAACTATTCAGAGGACCTCTTAATATAAATATGTGGGCTCTTAAGAGGCATTAAGAGGTGGACTGTTAAGATACATTAAGATGCAATATATTTCCAAATTAAGTGATCTTCTCCTATTACTATTAGAATTTAGAAGAACAAATCATATGAAAAATTCAAGTTTAGAATTGGACAATTTTACGAAAATAACAAAGCATTTATGTTTACATGATAGGACTAAAGTTGAGAAGTTGAAACTTTGGAGGAGGCTTATGTTATTATGGCTATTCTTCAATCATGCTCAAACGCGAGATTGTCAAATATGTAATATGTGGGATTTGTGATACCCTGGAATCTTAGATTCTCCCGATTTAAAGGAAAAATTCCTGGTATTCAAAAAGTCTTGTCACCAAAATCCTGCAAAAAGAACATGGTCTTAGACCTTTTTAGTATTTTAAAATCCTCATTATTTTCCCTTCCAATTAAACTTCTTCTCTCCTTTTATAACCTTCTTTCTAGTTGATTTCCTAAATGTGTTATTTGAACATGGGTGCCTAGGAGTTGTGCCCTGAACACGGATATGGGTACGCTTTTATCTTGTAATACATTATATGTGTGTATATGTATAATTGTATATATTTTCCCATGAATGTTAATCATGTAAGCATATTACAAAATTTATAATAATTACTCTCCTCTACCTTGCATATTCATTGAACATGTCTTTCCTTTATCTTGCTGCTGTTTGATAAATATTTGTGTTTCTTTTAACTATCATACTTCTTTACATAGAAGTCAGTTACATTTTAACATTAAAGTTTCGTTGGAGTCCTTAATGGATGTCCAAACAGTATTTAATAGGTGTCCTAAAGCTTGAATTCAAATTTCAAACTATGAATATGTAAAAATTGTGTGGACACCTTATCAATATCTGAGACAGACATGTTACAGTCTGAGAAGTAGAAGAGGATGATGCCATTCTTGAGTATTTGAATCATTTTATCTGGATGCTGTATGAGTCTTTATGACCAAAAGCTTGTGCCTCTGCATAATCCTTTGCTAGAGGATTCTATGCGAGGGTAGTATTCAAGGTTGTGCTAGATGATTCCCACCAAAGAGTGGCATATTCATTGTTATAACCTTATTGTCAGTTACAAGAGAATTAACTTGCGTTGGATAGGAGTGTATGGTGGCACTGCCAAAGAGTGGGTTTTTGTTTTTGACCCCCTTCCATCTAGGCAGCTTTTGGAAACACATGTCTGCTGTAACTTTTTATATTTTGGAGTGCCGTCATAATTAACCTGTGTAATATTAGCGAGGAGACTTTAAACTGCTCTTGCTTTAATATGTTTGATGAGCAGTAGATATGTTTATTAATGTAATCAGTTGTACAGGACTGGTTCTACCTAAGTGAGTGGAAAGGCAAATTTTACAAAAGTAGTGTTAAGATTTGGCAAGAGACTCTACTGTGGCCTATTTGGAGTATTTTAAAAATAAGGATCAGTAAATCTTGACAGTGTTGAACTCCAAAACATAAAGCTCTACCTAACAATGTGTCAGATTTTACCTAAGATTTCCCTGTAAATTTTCTGGAATTTGAGTTCCCACCCACCCTCCTACAATTACTTGTTAAAGGAAAAAATCAATCAATCTTGAAGGGTTCTGTTTTGAAGGTATTTTGTGATAATCAAATAGAAGAAATTTGGTGCTGACTAACATTATAGGAAGGGAATGTGCTCTATTACTTTGTTAACATGTGTAATTTAGTCGATCAATTTGGTTGTGCTGCAGCTTGATTGAATTAATTCAGTCCTATACATCTATACTAATCAGATTTTGAAAATTTAAATCTTAATGTACCAAACTGCTTGAGCAATAATATATTTGGCTTCTTGCTTCGTATGCAAATGATGACACACGTTATATTGCTCCCCCCTCATTATACCCATCCCATTCTTAAACTGAATTCACAGTTGTCAATCATCTTGTCATGCTTATTTTGTTTTTCCCAACAACAGGGTGAAGTTGATTGCCCGTTCTACCTGAAAACTGGCAGGTCAGTATATTCTGTCTATGAAGAATTGGAAACCCCTTACCTCTTATTGTTCTGTATGTGCTGTTTCGACAGAAATAATTGTATTAATCTTGTCAAATTTTGTTAAAATTTATATTTCAGTTGCAAGTATGGTGCTACTTGCCGCTACAATCATCCAGACAGATATGGTATGTTTGTATATCCAGCATCTGTTATTTCACCAACAAGCATTACTGGAAATTGTTATAGCCATTCTTAATTAAAGTTCTCTTGTGATGTCTTTTCACAGCAATCAATCCACCTGCTGCTGGATCTGCTTTTGTAGCTTCTGCTGCTGCTGCTCATTTGAACATTGGTGCTGTTAACCCATCTGCATCTATTCTGCAAACTATGGACCCTAGGTTGACTCGAGCAACGGTAAAGTGAAACTACTCATGCTCTATATAGAAGTATATAACTTTGACGGGTTTCATATCCTGGATGTGTGTACGATCTTGTGTGTTTGAGAGGTGGATATTCTTATGTCTTGTTTTCATTGCAATAATTGTTGTTAAGATAGAGGACTGAGGGAGTTGATAAGCTGCTTTCATTTGTTTAAGTTAGGTTTGACATTTTATTATGTACTCTTCTTTGATTTTGAACAGTACCGTCTTACACCGTGTAGCTAATAACTTTATGCTATAATAGCATGATATGAGGTTAACATGATTCTCTGTTGGTACCTTTTCTTTGGTTGGTCCCTTTAAAAGTGTAACATATTTTCTCTTTGTTCTCGTAATAACAGTGATTAACTACATTATGGTGGTATAGATATCTATATCTTCTTGGCTATAGCTTGAAATTACATAAAAAAAGAAAAAGTATATATGGAATTAATATTCAAATAGATTAGCAATTGTTTCTGTGTTCTTGTTGCAGCTTGGATTGGGCCCAACTATCTACCCTCAACGACCTGGACAGATTGAATGTGATGTGAGTGTTAATTTTGATTTCACCTACTGATCTGTTAACTTCATAACTGTTCTTTGTTTTTTTTAATAATTATTTTAAAATCTGTGTTTCGTCTATTGTAGTTCTATATGAAAAGTGGAGATTGCATGTTTGGGGAGAGTTGTAAGTACCATCATCCTATTGATCGTTCAGCACAGTCAGCGAAGGAAAGCCAAAGTGTTAAGCTGACCCTTGCAGGCCTTCCCAGGAGAGAGGTATGTGTTTTATGTTTTCAAAATAAAGAAGATAACCACATACATTATGCTCTTAGATATGTAGACATTTACTATAGCGAAGAAACCTCTTACTAGTTAGTAAGTGTGTTTCATTGATTTCAGTAAGATCTCCCAAACCTTTGTGTTCTGTTAGAAAGTAGTTAGTACTCCGGGATCTTACCTTTTCCTAAGAATTATATTGACTACCATATTTTGTAAGCCTCCTTACTAAAAAAAATAAAATTCCATGCTTGCGTAAAGTTGCAAAATGAGAATTTTCTTCATTAAGCTAGCAAGTTGTTCTACATTTTAGTAAAACTTGAAGAAAAATGATTGGGATCTTGCACTTAGTGAGGGATTAGGATGCACTTGAGTCGTCTCTTATAGCAAAAAAGTGCAATAGTTATTGGACCTGTGAGCAAGATTTTGGAAACTTTATCATTATAAACACACCTGCTGAGAGTCTGTGACAATATAAAATTGGAGAAGTAATGAAATGGTTTCATGCATAGGCATTGCAAAAGTGGGATGATCGATCCTTGACAGAAGTAAAGGGATTGTCTCTTCAAATAAAATTGGAGAAGTACTCTGTAATGAAATGGTTTCGTGCATAGACATTGCAAAAGTTGGATGATCCTTGACAGAAGTAAAGGGGTCGTCTCTTCAATTCATGGACCAAAAAATGGAATGAAAGGTTGATTCTCTTGATATGTTACTTTAAACACATTAACAAGTTTTATTGAGAATTTGATGTTAGGTCACTTGCTTAGAGGAAATAAATATTCCGGATTAATTGTATTCTGCAATCATTTGGGTTTTAAAGTATACTCTAGAATTACAGTAAACTCTTGGGCAATACTTGGGATTTCTATCCGGTGGTATGTTGCAAATGAATAGAAGTTGCATGTTAACTGGAGGAAAAAAGGGGAAATCGTTGGGCTCCTGTACGTCATGTTACAATTCTAGTTGGTTGCTCCAAGGTACTCTAGGTATTATTGGATTTCATGGAATTCCAAACGCATGCTGTAATGGATATACCACTTCAGATACCTGAATTTCTAATCTGCATACAGTTTATTTTAGTGGCAAAAGGTGATGCAGGAACGTCCATTTACCTTCACGTCCTAGTATTGTAATGTAAGGAGAATAACATGAAAAAGGAAACATGATGTTTACTTTGTTTTTCCCTTTCAAGTTTGCCAAACCAAAACCAAAAGCCGAAAACAAAATGGGGGCCCTTGACTTAGGTCTTTAATATTAACGGACTTATATGTACTTTCTTTTTCTTTGAAGTATTCCGCATCAAATCAAAAAGAGAGATGAAAAATTATACATTTGTTATCATTCCATTTCAATCAAGTATATCCAGTTTTAGTTTGCAATTGATGCTGGACGGAAGAAGAAATTCAAGAAGTTTATTATTAATTTTGTCTTGTTATTTAAAGATAAATATTGGATTATTAATGTAATTATTTTAGTAGGATATTCGAGAAGTTTTAATTATAATAGTAGATTTTAATTAGGTGAGTTTTAATTGTAGTAGTAGATTTTAATTAGGAGATTGTTTCCTTTTTAAATTAGGGTTTTTACTTGGTCCGCAAGTATGGGGTTTTCTATTTAAACAGTGTAATACTTCATTATTAGACATATTATTGTGCTTTTGTGTGTGTTTCTCTACCTATTCTCTGCGGAGATAGGTACCCTTATTCCTTCTTCCGAACTTGTCCTACATCACCAATGGTCCTAATTATTTCTTCCCAAATTTTTTGAGTATACATCTATGTATGGTGGTATCTGTGCTTGTTTATTTCCATTTATCTGTGTGATGTCTTGGTGCAATTTTTGTGGATCATGTAAACAGGGTGCTATAAACTGCCCATATTACATGAAGACTGGCGCATGCAAGTATGGTGCCACATGCAAGTTTGACCATCCACCTCCCGGTGAGGTCTTGGCTACCTCCACAACACAAGGAACATCTACGTCTGTCGGTGTGCAAGGGAAAGAGGCTGAAACCATTAACAAAAAGCAGCAATAGGTCTCTTGCATGGACGGAAATGGGATTTCTGGTGACCTCTTTTGACGTGATTCACTTTCAACGTCTTTAATCTGCCTTTATGTTATGCACATCCTGATGATCCGGGGGAAATTTGCCGTCTTTGATCTGCCTTTATGTCATGCATCCTGATAAACCGGAGGAAATTTGCCATCTTATAATGTCTCGAGGGAGCTAACAAATTGGATATCTGAAGTTAGATCTCTTTTTCTCAAATCCAATTATGTAAGATTTAGGTTTGTGGTTGTTTTTTTTAATCCAAATTTGTGTGGTTTCGACTGAAATGCAACTGTTGCATGTGTGACAATGGACTAGTACATGCAAATTGCCTAAACTATCCAACTTTTTTGGTATTTTGTTTTTTCCATGCCTGTACATTCAAGCTTGTGATAAACATGGCAGAGATAATATGGATGCTGGATCCTTCCAGGTTAAATTTGTTTATTTAGTCGAGCAACCAGCTTCAATTAGAATGATAATATAATACTACAGATTTACCACCAAAGAACATTTGTAAGGTGATTTTGGTACTATAAAGTCCATTTATACTTTCTGGTATTGATAAAATAAATTGACTGAAAATAAAGTACAATAGATATATGATTGGGTCTTACAATTTTATTTTATTTTCATAATTACAATTGGAATGGTCAACTACATTACATATCTAAATTAATTTTGATATGACGTAATTATAATTATTCACGTAATTAAAAAAAATAAAATAATGTATAATATACGCCATTTTTAATATAAATTTCAATTATAACCTGGTTAAATTATGACATAAATATTTTTTTAGACCGTAGTATAGTAATTAGTACTCCCACTCTTCCAACATCATATACATTTAAAAAAAATTAATTATATTTTTAAAATTATCAGAATTCTTATAGTAGTGACATATTAAGAACTTATTTTAATTAAAAAGTACAAATTTATTTTCAGTTTTAAAATAGAGAAAAAAAAGAATATGTAATTTTGGGGATTGAATTTTATTTTATATACAAAAAGATCCTCTCAGTGTCAGTACTGTAATATAAAGCCAACTCACTGATTAACTCTGTGGTAACGGGATTCCAAATTATTAGTTACAAAATAGATTATATCATTTGCGAAGAGTTTCGGACAACAAAGCAAATGAATGGTATAGGTAGAGCTCTGCTCTAGTCTGTACGGTGGGAATTGAGAGAAATGCTAGAGTTCCAACCACACACGCTCTCCGGCTGCCAGATTTATAATACTGTTACTATTATCATCAACACCCCCAACCGCCACCGCAATCGCCGCCGAGTATGCGTCTTTCCGTCTCCGCCACCACTACCACCTGATAATAAGCTTCTATTGCTTGAAAATGGCAAGATAAGTACTCGACCGAGTAGCCGGAGGAAGACATTCACATGTCTTTCATCTTCAGCATCCGCCGCCACTGATTCTTCTTTCTCTCCGCCACCGCCACCTGCATCCCCTGAACCCAATCAGGTTTCGTTTCTCTTCTCTGCTCTTCTGCGAAGTATTTTAATTTTCGTCCCTATAAATAAATTGGATACATGTGCACATTTATAATAATTAGATTGGATTTTCGTTTGCTACAATTTATTGAACGTAATTGAAAGCAGAATGATGCACTGAGGTAAAATTACTACAGTTGTTTGTTTGATACTACAATTTGATTGAATGTAATTGAAAACAGAATGATGCACAAAGGAAGGGCTCCGATCTTCCAACACTTGCGAGGAGGTTCTGGAAAGTAGCTGCTCCTTACTGGTCCTCTGATGATGATAAAGATAAAGCCAGGCTTCAGCTTGCTGCTGTATTTGCCCTCACTTTTGCTACCACTGGCATCAGTGTGGGTTTTAATTTCCTTGGCCGCGACTTCTATAATGCCCTTGCCAGTAAGAATTTTTGACTTGTACTATATGTTTTGTTTCTATCTTATTTAGTGATAAGCTCACTTACTTTTTGATATAATTACTCATGCAAGACAAAGACCAAGAGCAGTTTACTAAGCAGCTGCTGTACTACCTTGCCAGTTTTGCTGGAGGAATTCCGGTGAGCACATTGCTCCACTCTCTTCTCTTAGGTATTGCTCACCTAGTCTTTTCTTCATTCTTACTGGGAAATGCCAGCACTTTTATTTTTCAAACCACTAAGCTAATGTGTTAGAGTAATAAATGTTTTGGAGCAAAGGTTAAATATAACTATTGCTACCAACCATGACTAAACAACAAGCGTAGTTTAAATTTGCTTGATCTTTTCTGGAATATGAATTCAGTAGAGCTCCATCCACATGAACAATGGCTTAGGTTAATGAGACACTAAACATCCTAAGAACCTAACACTGTGTTTGTGAGTTTGGGGGAATGGGAAGGTAAGGGAAGGGAAAGTATAAGAGGGGAAGGGAAGGGGAGGGGAGGGGAGGGGAGGGGAGGGGTGGGAAGGGATTGTAACTTTCCTTTGTCATGTTTGTGAGTTTAAGGAGGAAGGGGAGGGATTTAAATTGTTAATGTGTACTATTACTATTTTATCCGTAGTAAAAATTAGTGAAATGATATGATTTGTTTATGTTTGTGAGTTGAAGGAGGAAGGGAAAAACTAATTAAACGTTTACAAGAAACTAACAAAACTGTGAAACTAGCTGACTGGATAATATTACATTGTTTTGGTATTCATAGTTTTATATTTTTGTTCATCAAATTTCCAGGATTAATCTCAAACATTCTGTTATATGGTAGGTCTTTGTGCTGAGAGATTATGCAAGAGACATCCTTGCTTTGAGATGGAGATCTTGGATGACCAGCTATTACATGGAACGCTATCTGACGAACAGGACATTTTACCAAATACAGTCTCAATCAATAATTGATAATCCAGATCAGCGAATTGTTGATGATCTAAGTTCCTTCACAGGGATTGCACTTTCATTCTCTTTGACTCTCTTCAATGCTGCAGTAGACTTGATATCTTTTAGCAATATTCTATATGGCATCTATCCACCGCTGTTTGTTATTCTTTTGGTATATTCAATTGGTGGAACAGCTATCAGTGTCTTTCTTGGGAGGGTAATTTTCCTAACTATGAAAATTGGAGTTTCAAACTTGCCATGTTTTTGCAATGGAACATAGTATTTAATAATTCACATGAGCAGTTCTTTTGTGTAATTTCAGGGACTAGTCAATCTAAACTTCTTGCAAGAAAAAAAGGAAGCAGATTTTCGTTATGGACTTGTACGTGTTCGAGAGAATGCTGAATCAATTGCATTCTACGGTGGAGAGGAAAATGAATTGCAACTGCTGCTGCAACGTTTCAGAAGTGCTTTTGAAAATTTGACTGTATGAAAACCTTTAAATTTTATAGTTTTTGTGACTATATATAATATATATATATATATATATATTTTCTTTTTAATTTTATTCTGACAAATTGTTATTTCATCTTACCTTCTATTTCCAAATCATAAAAATTTCCTTAAGGAACTGATGGTCTGCGATTGTGGCTTGAAACAACAAATTTTTGGTATTGAACTAGATTTTTTTTTTGGCAATTTTTAAAGGTGAAACTTGAAAAAAAAGGTGTTATGGGGTGAGGAGAAATGATTCATCATCCCCTTTCTCTCCACATGTGTTTCTGTCCACGTGTTTCTCTCTCAATGTTATATTGAACTCGAACCGTTTTTTCTCGTGGAACAAATACAGGAACGCATTACGCTATGTAGGCTAGGAATGTGTTACACTACGTATGCTAAAAACGTGGTACACTAGCTTATAGTTAGGAATTCTCTTAGAACCTGAGTTGATTGTTTTATAAAGAATTAGTACAAATGTGATGTTTGAGCAATGCTAGGTTAGGATATTGATATTTGTGCAATTAATGTAGAAAACAATACAAATACTTGTGTTGCTAAATTTAGAGTTCCATAACATAAGAGTGTCATATTTCAAACGTAAATTCCAAAACGCAATTCAGTAGGTCAATAAGAGTATTTGGTAACTTCGGTTTCATTAGCTATCTTGTTGTATGACTTCAATTCATTCTGCTTTTGGAGAAAGTTAACAAGGATAATGACAATGTATCTTGATCTGGTGTGTAACATATGTCTGCTTTTAGTGTTAAGAGGTTCTGATGATAGATTGATGAACACATGCAAGAAAATTTCATCCAAATAGGTGCTTTTAAGAACAGTAACATTGTAACACGATAGTGATACTCCCAAGGGAAATTGAGATTTTTCCATCAGGGATTTTAGAATTTTTGGCCTTGTCTAACGTCTTTAAAAAAAATGAAAGATGGAGTGGTGTCTAAGTGATGAAAAAGATGATAAATATGTTATGTTTTATTCTCAAAAGGATTTTATAGTGCATTAGACAAATTTTTTGATGTGGTTTTGGGAGGTAAGGAGAGGTACAAATATTACAAGAAGCATAACATAAGAAAATTATTTTCTGATTTGATTTTAAAAAGCCTTAGACACATGCTGATTGAACAATTTGCTTAGTAGGAAAGAGTTATGTGTGCTTGAAGATCCAAATTCAAGGGTGCGTAAGAGAATGCCACGTGTATTTTAATCACACATAAGGGTGTAAATTAGGAGTGAGCATTCGGTTATAATCGAACCGATTAAGCTATTCGGTTATAACCGAAAAACTGAAATGACACTATTTACACTACCCGAATAAATAACCGAATTGTCAAATAACCGAATACCGAAATTACTATTTGGTTATTTCGGTATATAACCGAAATTGTAATCCATTTTCACCAGTTTTCATGAACAGAGTAATAGAGTACTATTGAAATTTGAAGTATTTATTTTTTGTGACTCCATCTTAAAATTAGAGTACTCCATCTTAAGCGCTTGATACGAACAAACAATAAGTCAGTAATGAAAACGATAGACTAGGAACAAAAAGGGGAATGCAAAAAAAATAACAATACACCCACATAATCTAATTGCAGAGTACTCAAATCAAACATTGGAATATAATAAGTTAATAACACATAATTGCACACTAAAATGTTTTATACTCACTGAATGTAACTAGATTCAGACTAAACACATCTATATCAACAAAGATTCACTAAAACAAACACCAGAAGGGCAAATCCGTTGTGGTCGAGGAACAGAAGGGCAAAGAGGTCGAGGTCAAGGTTGAGGTCGCCAAATTGCAGACAACGGATAATGAGACGAAGAGAGGCGGAGAGTGAGAGGAATTGGGGGTTGAATGAGACTCAGACAAATCTTGACTCTTGGTTCGGAGGCGGAGTGGAGTCGCGACTTGCGATTTGGGGACTGGGGTTTTGGCTTTTGGGTTAGGTCAGAGAGAGGTGAGAGATGAGAGTGGAGAAGTGAGAAGATTGAGATTAGAGAATACAGACACTGAGAGTCTAAGACAAAGTAAGATGAGAGATCAGAATATTGTTTAACTTTTAAGCCTTAATTTTTTTGATTTCTTATTTTGGTTATTCGGTTAACCGAAAAACACAAAATTGAAACCTGAACCCGAAAATTGGATAACAATTCGGATATAATCGAATTACAAAAAATACCCGAATTATCAAGAAATTTCGGTTAAAAAAATTCGGTTCGGTTCGATTATTCAGTTATATCCGCTTTTTGCTCAGTCCTAGTGTAAATGAATCGAGTCGAGTCGAGTATCGAGTTTCTTAGATTTGGTTTACGAAATTTATCGAGTATAAAATAAAATTTGATTGAGGCTTGTTTAGCTACCGAGTCGAGCACGATCTTGAATCGAGCTAGAGCAGTTTGAACTTTTCAAACGAATATGATCCGAGTATCAATAGAAAATTGCAATTTGAAGAAGTTCGAGTAATTTATTGAATTTTAAAATTTGCTCATATTTGAATCATTTATATTCTGAGTCGAGCACGAATCGAACAGTTGAGTACGAATTGAGCCCGAACTGTTTTATCATTTTACAGCCTTAATCACACATCATACACTGACTGAGTTGAGGGAGATTTGTGTACATCACAGAGATTGGGCATGCATTAGTACACGTTCAGAATGAGGTGGGCATTGCTTTTATTGAAGGTGTATAGGATCAAATGACACAGAGGTGGCGGCCTGGACATGTGCTAAAGTATGACATTGCAGATTGGTGTGAAGTGCCATGTATCATGAAGTGGATTTGGTCTCTCATCTAATACATGGACTACGAGCATGACTGGCAAGATAAAAAGTTGTTGATGGCTTAATTCTAGGCACACCTCTGCCTGCTCTTAGCCATTTATCATCCAAGCCAAAAACTCTAAATTAATTTTTTAATCAGAGGAGTTCTCCCCCCCTCCCCGGGGCCCGTGATCTAGATACGGCTGAGATTCCATTTTAGCTTACTTAAAATTGTGTCATTGCATTTTTAATGGTTTACGATATCCTCAGTTTTCCCATTTTTTCTTTATCTCAATAATTTATCTTACCTTCTTAAATTTTGCAGCAATTGTTGATATCTTCCAGAAATCTCGAGTTCTTCACCAATGGCTATCGTTATCTGATTCAGATTCTTCCTGCTGCTGTTGTTGCACCGATGTATTTCTCTGGAAAAATTGATTTTGGTGTTATAAATCAGTCCGTGTCTGCATTTAATCATATTCTTGGAGATTTCTCCCTCATTGTGTTTCAATTTCAGTCTATCAGTGCCTTTTCAGCTGTCATTGACCGGCTAGGTACCTTCTCTTGCTATCTGTTACTTGTATTTATTATTATTCTATATAGTTAATGAATTTTGTAAAATAACTTTCTAAATTACTGCTCCATTAAAAAAGAAGCATGTATATCTTGATCAACCCAAACCAGTAATCTCTCGAGGGGGAAAGAAGACATAACATTTGCAATGTAGCAGCAAATTGAGATTTGTAGTTATTAATTTTACATTTTCTGTATTTTGATTTTTGAATGGTTTTCTCAAATTTCGTTTTTGCTCAGCTGTGGATTGTGCTGTTCCTAAGGTTTTGAAGTCCTCCCAGACCGTCTTGTCTCGCGTCTGTTGACATCCTGCCAGTCGTTTTTTGTATCACCCAAAATCTAGAAGAGGCTATCCTAATATCCTGTACTTTTCTTGTCTGCTGAAACTACGACTCTCCAGTCCCCACTAGAGGAAAGCCAAAAAGTAGGTTAGCACAAAATCAATGTTTAAAATAAATCAAATTATTCTCTCCTTTAAAAAGGTCCATCAATGGTATGATGCTGCTGGATACCAAACAGTGTTAGCTGTCTTCCTCACTTTGCAATTCTCCTTGCACCGCATCTTGAGCACTAATTTAGAAGCTGAGTTAGTGTATTCTATAGCGTAAAACTGAAAGAGCCTATGATTCATCCCACAAAAGAAGCTACTGACAATGCTTTGCTTCTTTGCATGTACTGCCTCATCTGGTAAGAACTCTTTTCCTTGTCTGTTACTGATGGTCAAGTTTCTATCTAACTCACATCTGGAAAAAGAGAGCCTTCCAAGGAACTTGAGTTTGTCACATTCCAAAAGAGTCCTAAATACCTACTAGCATTACCTGCTTTAAGCACCCTACAAAAAATATAACTTGAACATTTCTCCCTTAAATCCATCCAAGGAGTCAAGCTGCACTTGTGACTATCACTATGCATATGAGTTGCTAGAGAAGGTCTGGTATTGCCTCCAAATTCTAATCATGTGATGTTCTCAGTCTGCATGGTTTTTTAAGGGTTTGCTTTCTTCTCTAATTGTAGGAGTAGGATTTGTAAATTTGGTTTCAGACCTGAATTACATTTTCTGAACCCTGTTTTAATCATGATGCATATCATGCTGAAATTGGGATTTACTTTGTGTTTGATGTCGATCAAACATTTTATGCGTCAGCAATAGTTTTGACAGTATTAAACATGTAGGTGAGTTTGATGATGTTTTGGATATCAGCAGTTCTAAATCTCCTTCGGATCCCATTGAAGGGATTCAACTTATGTATTGCAATGCGAGAAATTCAACCTTAAACAACTTAAATGGATCCACACCTCTCGGTAACTGTGAAAAGTTACTGGAGATCGAGAATTTGACTGTACAGACACCAACTGAAGCTACACTTGTTAGGGAATTGTCATTGGAGATTAATGAGAAGGATCATATTCTGGTTTGCATTCTTTTATTTTATTACTCAAATTTAAATGCTAAGCTGGTGCAAGTATAGCATAAGCTAATTCTAAGTATATAACTTGTTTAACAGGTTGCAGGACCTAGTGGGAGTGGTAAAACTTCATTGTTAAGAGCTATTGGTGGTCTTTGGAGTACTGGGAAAGGAAGCATCAGATTCTACGGGAAAGATGCTGAGGATCGTAGTTCACCCCTTTCTCCAGATCCAGTTACTCGTGAATTAACTCCTACATGCAATTCTAATGTGAATCTTGAAAGATCCAATTCTAGAGGGGTATTTTTTCTTCCTCAGAGACCATATATGGTTTTAGGAACACTTCGTCAACAATTGCTTTACCCTACATGGACTGAAGAGCCATCTTCTACACCGAATAGTACTAAATCAGCTGGTATGAACTTTTACTTCTTTGTCTCCACTTATCACATCTCCTTTATATGCTAAATACATAGCTGAAGATCCATACAAGATCGTTACATGCTAAAAGAGTTGTGTGTAGTTGGACAGTTATCAATATTAGTGATTTTGCATTTCTCTAAATCCACTAGAGAGGCGGGGAAATGTCTAAAATTTATAAAGCTGAGTGCATGCTGGAGAGGGTATAGTAGGTAAATCCATTCTCTGCATTTGACTTGCACTTATCTAACTTTTTATATTATTTTTTAAAACCCTGGTTACTAATCCGTGTCCTGCAATAATTTCTCTCTTTTGAGTTTTTGTTTTGTCTTGGAATGATTTTAATTTTGTTCTGCAAATTTTTTTTAACTATTTCCTGCAAATGTGGATGGAAATACAATCGTTTGGGGATGCAAATACTATCATTTTGTGAAAAATTGATCTCTAAATCTCTAATGAGACTAATCTTTGGGGGATGGAGGGTGTATAGTAGAAACTATTTCTTTTTCAGAGTTGGCTAGAATACAAGTATTTTTTTAAATAAAAATAATAATTATGAATCAATTATTTTCTTGTGTCTTGCTGATTTTTTCTTATGAAAATATGTTGGAAAGAAGAGAAATAGATTTTACTGCTTGACTTTAACCTCTATGATTGATTAACATGTACTGTGTGTGCATGTGGATTGTATCAACTCTCTTTTTTTTTGGAAAATATATTGATATTGTATGTTATACAAGAACGAAAATCAAGGTATAATTCTTTGAGGAGCTAAAGGTGATATAGCTATCTCATTTGCAATGCATCATTACATTTGGCAATATTTTTCTTAATTATTGTTGAAGTGCTTGATGAATCAGTTTCTCTAAAAGTAGTTTTAAATAGACAAGGATGAGGGAATGAATTATGCTGATTATGTAGCCTTTGATTTACTGTCTGCATCTCGATGATGTCATAGAAGAGATAACTAATTACCGGTGTGAGACTTGCACTTCTGACTTTGAGATTGTCAATCCAACTTATTTTTCAGATTCTCTGCCTTTCCTTACGCGGACACCACAGCCAGAATATGTGAATTCAAAGCTTCTGAAGCCCACAACGGATAAGTTAGTCCAAGTCCTAGAAGATGTTCGGATTGACTACATACTATCACGCTTTTCTCTTGATTCTACTTGCGAGTGGTCAAATGTCCTTTCGCTGGGTGAGCAGCAACGTCTGGCATTTGCACGTCTCTTGCTTTCAAAACCGTACTTGGTTCTTCTTGATGAATCTACTAGTGCTCTAGATGAAGCCAATGAGGTAATTGTGGATGACTAATCTCTCTTTCTCTCTGTCTTTTGTATTTCCATTATATTTCTCATATCCAGGCCATGCATAGCCATTTAAAAATGACTACTACATATTTTGCTTTGTAATGTACTGACAAATCCACATTTATTCAAAAGTTGTCAAAAATAGGCTAGAAACCAAAACCAGCTTTCGTGAGCATTAGTTACATTTCAGATTCTCGTTTCACATCTGTTGGTCCCCACAGATGTTAGCACTCTAGATAACTTTTACTGGTACTGAATCAAGATTGCCATGAAATCATATATGTGAGTTAGATTGTTGCTTATCCGGTCATTCTGTTATTAGAGTCAGATGTTTACATTAGCCTGTTTCTCTGTTTACGTGGTCAGTTCATCTGTTCATTTGGTAGAGTCACTGTTTGTTGGTTCAACAACAGTTGTGAGGTTGAAACTCCCGTTTGACTTTTAAGTTTTAAGTTGTATATTAATGTATTCAGGTTTGTCAGTCATACGCCTAAAGATGATTTTTCTCGTTAACTTTTTCAACAAATTTTAGCCTTAAATTTAACGTTAAATATCATCAATAAATTTATATGCAAGTGTGTATGACAAACCTTAATAACATGAAAAAACATAAAAAGTCAAATGGGCTCTCTTTTTGGGACGGAGGGAGTAATAAAAGAAAAGAGAACGTAAACATGGTGTAGCAGTTCAATTATTATCCTTGGTACTTGTAATTTCATACTCCACCAGACCTTTATAATCCAGGATGGTTAGGCTTCTCTCCTTTTTCTTCTTAATCTCTCTCTCTCTCTCTCTATATATATATATATATATATATATATATATCTTGTAGTTATGGAAAGCTGGATGGTGGGCACATTAACCAATTCCTTGTTATATACCATGTGTGACACCATTTTATGAAGCTGAGTTAATCCAGTCACTGTTAACAAATCAACATGGAGGTAAACCGTGAGCTAGCCTGCCCATTGCTGTATAATTCCATCTTTTTTTAAAGGCATAATAGGGTAGGTAACAACTAACAAGTGCTTGAGATTTCTCTGGCAAGTTACCTGGAACCTTCTAAGGTTTTGAATATATAGTAACTTGAAATAGAGGCTGAATGATAGTAATATCTAGACACTACTTTTTTTAAAAGAATTTTTTTAAAAGGGAAAAAACTAACATGATAGCACCAATCCTGGAAACCATGCCTTTGTCTTTGATTTTGATACGAAGTCCAAAATGTATTCGCACCATTTCCTACCACAAACTGGTGAAGACCCGCAGTCCACTGGTTACTGGGCTAGGACATTTACCTCCTCTTAGTGCAAATACACGCAGTATGTAATATGTACACACATAAAATAAGGAACTGGTGATAGAGGATGCGTTGACTTTTAGGAAGCTAATAATCAAAACAAATTAAGACAATTGCAATTGTAGCTATTTCTGATTCAGATGATTTAGTATAGTTGTTGCTAGTTGTTTTCATAGTTAGGTAAAGTTGCATTCTCTATGTTCAAGTTTGATGGAAATGTTTCCTCAATCCTTGTTCCTTATAATTGTAATCATTTCTGCAGGCCCACTTGTACCGCCAGATTGAAGCTGCAGGAATATCGTACATAAGTGTTGGTCATCGTACATCTCTTTACAAACACCATAACAAGATCTTACGTATATCCACAGCAGATCCTGATAGTAACCAGCGAAATTGGTTCATTGAGTCGATCAAAGAAGGAATTATATCCAATGCGACAATTCAGTAGCGGCAAGCTACAATGGATTGCAAGATCACAGGGTTTGCTGAATAGCCTGTATTGTATCTTGTTAAGTACATAGGTTTCAACAAAGCACTAGTATAGGGTTTCAAACAAAAAAAAATGTAGATAGACAGGCGTTGGACTGCGAATTATTTATTGTAACAGAAGGTGAATTAATTTGTGCAACTCCATTTGAAATCCTGGTTTTTGCTGTTATGAACAAATTAGTGCCGGATCCCATCGGAACTCTAAAGTTAAGCGTGTTTGAGCGAAAGTAAGACTAAGATACTTGACTCCCTGGTAAGTCCTCGTTTTGCATTCCTTTTGAAATATAGAAAAGAATATAGCTTAAGCAGGTTGATTTGGATGCAAGCAAGTATCATGTGCTGTTTTGGACTTTGGTTAATAATAGTGGATTACATAATTTTGTATGATTGATCTACTCATTATTAAGTAGTAATTGGTATTAATTGTAGTAGGGATATTATTACGCAGTGTAGTGTTCGTAAAGGCGACGGCATCAAGATTTAGTGTGCAGAGGGGCGGATTCAGAATTTAATTTTAGCAGGGGATAATTTTTTTTTTGGAGAGAGCGAGAATTTAAATATATTATACACCAAGTGTTTAATTTTTTTTAGAGTAATAATTTAAGATTTTTTTTGCCCCTTAGTTTAATTTTTTTTATAAATTTGTCCCTTTAAATTAATATTAAATTTTATTTTTGCTTCTCTCACTGTACCTATTAAAAAAAAATTGAGCATATGCAATATCCCATTTACACTTCACGTAGATCCGCCAGTGAGTGTGCTACAAAAATACTTTCTGCCTGCCTGGTGCTGCGGTGTGCTTCCGTGTTTGACCAGTAATCACAGCTACTATTACGGGATTGAAAGATAAATCAGAATATTGAAATGGATTTATTTAGCTTTAGTTAATATAATTTAAATTCATTATATTGATTTATAATTTTCAATGAATCTGAATTAATTTTCAATGAATCATCTCAAATTTAAATTTTAAATTTTTTTTACAAGTAAATAATAATCTTATAAGTAAATTTAAAACAAAAGTAGAACATATATAGTTTTAAAAAAACTTTAATCTGTATTGTTGCCTATTATTTTAGATGGGTTGGCTGAAAATAGTCTCACATCAGTTGAGAATTGTGGATTTTATCCCTATATATATATAATGTAGTTTTGGTTAATAAAGTGATAAAATAACAATAATATTATTTAGGGAATTGATTTTTTTATATTTATTTTTGATATATTCACATAAACATACATGTGAGAAGGAACAATATGAAAAATATCAAAAATACATATAAAATAATACTCTCCTATTATCTATTAAATTAATTAAAATAATACAACTACTCGTCTATTCGAATTGTAATACTTGATCAGTCACACTTAGATGTTGTGGTCATCAGTCATTTTAACTCATATACATTAAGGAGTGAACAACTTGGGTGAGAGGAACACATGATAATATAAAATACCTTTTGTTGCTCCCAAAAAATGGTACCTTTAAATGATCCACATCAATTGTTATGAATTAAAAATGCGTAAAAACCATCTATGTCATTCAATATATGAACCAACGACTGAGATTAGAACTGAAAATTTTAGTTCCGCTATTAATAATAGCGGATGACAGGTGTCGTCCGTTATTAATAGTAACTCGCTGAAAATAGTAATGTCATCCGCTATTATTAGTAGCAGACGTAACTCGTCGTCGGCCGGACATGAATTTTTCAGTTCTAATCTTGGCCGTTGATATAGATGATATATACTTGTTTTTGATTTATAACAAATACCTTTTATATATATATATATATATATATATATATATATATATATATATATATAGAGTCCGGATCCAGTCCGGGATCCCGGACTCTACTAAAATACGGACCTTTTTTTTTTTTTTTTTTTTGCTTTTTTTTTTTGAAACAACTAAAAAAAAAAAAAAAAAATTTATGGAATTGAAATTTTTCCATAATACAGTGTTTTGGGCGTGATTTGGATGCCTATAACGAAATATGTCTGTACAGTCTGGGCAGACTGTACATACATTGGTTGGTGTAGGTATTAAAAACACGCCCAAAACATTGTATTATGGAAAAATTTCAGTTCCATAATTTTTTTTTTTTTTTAGTTGTTCTACAAAAAAATAAAAATAAATAAATAAAAAATAAAGGGTCCGGATTTGATCAGGTCCGGGAGTCCGGACCTGATCAATCCTGTATATATATATATATATATATATATATATATATATATATATATATATATATATATATATATATATATATATATATATATACGGGAAGCTTCAAGAGCATAATTCTTAAATAGCATAATGTCTTAAATAACATAATTTTATCAAAACGACGTTGTTTTGTAAACACGCGGTGACATTTTTGTAAATACCATGCCACTGCGTATTTACAAAAATGTCACCGCGTCTCTCCAAAACTACGTCGTTTTGATAAAATTATGCTATTTAAGGCATTATGCTATTTAAAAATTATGCTCTTAGAGTTTTCCGTGTATATATATATATATATATGCATGCATGGGGCCTGGGGGAGGAAGAATTGGAAGATTGCGTAGGACTAATCGATCCGTTTGGGTTTGGGTGTGAAATGAAAGCTCTGAATTTTTTACTAGGGTGAGGGGAGAGGGGGATTAGTTTAAACCTGGCGAGACGTTGGATAGTGTAATATTTGTTGGATCAGGAAGCGTAAATCCCACGGAGATTGAGGAATTTGGTAGCTCATCAACGTTCACGTGACAACTCCAATGCCCCCAGCCAGCTAGATGCATCCTGTCAATTTTTTCAAGGCTCCACTCAGGAAATTAATTGTTGTACAAAAACTAGTCTTGGAGTTAGTTTTTCATTTTGCATGACTTTTAGTTTACTGGTTCTATATACTAGGCTTTTTTTTATTATTCTATCTGTCTCATAATACTCATATGAATTGTTTATAACAATTAAAAAATAATTATATATCAATAAATATAGTATTAATTGTCTATCGTACCAATTAATTATTATTCTCTCCCTCTCTCTCATCTGTAATATTTTTTATGAGAGGTAATTTTAGAAAAATTATGGGTAATTCCCCTAGATTATATAAAATATTAAAAAAATAAAATTATCTAAAACATCATAATATTATGGGACAGAGAGAGTAATACTATTTAAACACAAAATTTTAATCAAATATTCAAGTGTGTGAGAACAAACTCACCTTAATTTTAATGTTTTTATACTATTGAAAATATATTATACATAGGGGGAGTGAGTGATATGTAGGCCCATATTTTTTTAGGAGTGACTCATTGTCAATACATTAGACTTAAAAATCAGTCTCAGTGTTAATCATTGAGTTAAAACCTCTACTATCACTTATTCTTAATACGCCTTAAAAAGGTTAACACCTCACAATAAACTCTAGAGGAGGGCAATCCATTATGTCTATCAATTTGTATTTAAAAAAGAAAAGAAAACTCCAAAGAAGTTAATTATCTTACAAAAGAATTTGTGGTGAAAATAAAATCTTTACCAGATTAATTTTGATCGCATGATATATTAAATGTGAAGATATTCGCAGTGGGTTGTAGTAATTTGTTTGCCAAGTTGACCAGATTTTACCATTTGGGGGTGGGGCTTGCTTTTCTTGGGATTGTGTCTCATTACTAGGGGGGTGAGCATTGTGCGGTTTAAAGTCCAAACCGCACCCGAAACCGCTTAGGTGCGGTTTGAAAAATTCAAAACCGCACCCAAAACCGTTTGTGATTGGTGCGGTGCGGTTTTAATTGGTGCAGTTTCGGTTCCAAAATCAATTGAAACAAAAAAAAAAGTCTAAGCCTTCAATGATATTTAACATAAAACTTACATCAAACAATTAACTTAGTGACAGAGTCGGCAATGAGAATTATATCAAGCATGCTTTAAAACTAAAACATACGCTATATAAAATAACGGAGACCATAAATTCGATAACAAGCAAGAATGTTTATCTAGTTCCCCAAAAATTAAAAGTATATACTGGTGATAGAATGAAATTCTATCTTATATATTGCAGAGATGACTTATAGAATATAATCATAACTATACCTAATTTGAAAAATAATTTATTAAACTATTACTATTATAGTATTGACATTAACCAATGCATCAAGTGCTCGAACCCCTCAACTATAAGCCCCTCCAATAACGCATCAAACAAATTCGAAATTTCAAAACCCAATTGCTTAATTTTTGACTCTATAACCTCTAACATCTTCTTTCAATTGGTGGAAAAATGACAATGCAAGACTGAGATTTTCTCTGAGCGTGTTCAAGTGAAAAGTAACTTTAGAATTTATTAGAGATAATACATACATACACACACATGGTGCGGTTTCGGTTTTATGTGTGCGGTTTTAACTAGTAACCAAACCGGAACCGTAAATTTGGTTATTTAACTCACCTAAAACCGCCACATACGCCGGAACCATTGGTGCGATTTTAATTGGTGTGGTTCGTGCGGTTTTTAGTGCGATTTCGGTTCCAATTTGGTTACTTGCTCAACCCTACTCATTACCACGTGAAATCCTCTATATATAAATAGATATATAGTGGAATAACGGAATGAAAGAAAAATTCCAAATTCTTTTCACACACACACACATATATATATATATATATATAAAGGTTCTCCGATAGACCAGTCGGTTGACAGATCGGTTATGACGACGATTTTCTGAGCTATAGTGGCGGTATAAACCGTCGTTATAGTCGATCTATGTTATATATGACGACGATTCATATTGTCACTATAACTCATAAAATCGTCGCCATCAACAGACCGATCCGTTAGAGAACTGACTTGTATATATTCCTTCTTTGGCTCGCATGATTATGAGGTTGATGGATGATTCTCTAATTAGGGTGGTGATAGATATTGAAAGCCCAAAAATTAAATATCTAACTAGGTTAGTTGTTTTCATTTGGACTAATAAACCCTAACTATTAATTTATGTTATGATTTTTCATCGTATTTTAATAACAATGCCATTTTTGTCAAAAACAAAATGCAGTAATAATCATGTTCTTGAGTCCTAGTAAAGTAGCATCAGCATGAAGTTTATTTTTGGGTAAGTTGGTCAATTGACCAACACATTGCTAACATGCAGACGAAATTGTATGTGTGTCTGCATTCTATTAATCTATTGACCAACATACCAACAAATAAACTTCATGCTAACTGAATCCCACTATTACTATTGGTTACAGTACAGTAGTATAGGCAGCAAATTTGTCAAATGTGCAGAATTTCATGAGTCTAATGTGGCGAATATTGGGATATGGGGTCTCTGTTCAACCGACATTTTCCCAAGTCTCATCATACCCTCAAGATCTCCTTTACTATTCCACTAAAACTACTGTTAGTTATTTCTCTCTCCTAATAATAATAAAAAATAAATACTCTTTTCGTTTTTTTTAGTTGTGAAAATTATTCATTTTTACTTGTGTTTGTAGATTTTAAAAAGGCATAAATGTCTGAAGTTTTCATATTATTTCTATATTAAATATTAATATTTTATTTTTTCAATAAGTTTTAAAATAGTACTCGAATTTTAATAATTATTTTAGTCAATATTTAAACAAAGCATTTATTACATTTTTTTTAAGAACCACAAGTAAAAAGCAACAGAGGGAATATATAGTTTTTCTTTATTTCTGTACCCATGCATCCCATCCAGTATCCACCCTCGATTCTATCAACTGGGAAACTTTCTTCTTATTAACCTTCACAGATTACACTGATGAGCAACACCACCTCTCTCACTCTCTCTCTCTTCAAAGTTTAAACCCAGATTTGAAGCTCAGAAATTGGCTACTCCTGCCTGCTCTTGTCGTCTTTTCTTTTTGGCTTTGAGAAATTAAGAAACATTTTGATAGCTATAGCTAGCAGAGGTCTGTCTCTAATTTCTTTCTGTTAGATTTTTATTGTTTTGGCAGTCATCTCTTTATCTTTTTCTGTTTCCATGCATTTTTCAGACAAATCATGTAGTATATATATATATATATTAATTTCAGTTAATTTGATGGGTTTAATTTAATTTCTTGTTTCATTAAACGCTAGCTATAATATATATTCCTTGCATATAATTTTAATTTTGCCTTCTTAATTTCTTTGTAGGGTTAATATATAAATATATATATATACTTAATTTGGATCATTAAACGCTAGCTAGCGAAAGAGAGATGATGATGAGGGAATTAGGTGGAAATGGGGAGGTGGTATCAGTTCCTCCAGGGTTTAGATTCCACCCTACAGATGAAGAACTACTTTATTACTATCTCAGGAAGAAGCTCTCATATGAAGCCATCGACCTTGATGTTATCAGAGAAGTAGATCTCAACAAGCTGGAGCCTTGGGACCTCAAAGGTACTTCACCACCTAGCTACCTACCTCTTTTATTTGTTTGTTTCTAATAATTTCATTCATTAATTAAAATTTTTGAATCTGTCACTGTATATATATGACAACTCTATAACACGAAATCATGTATAATTTATATTTTATAAAGTTATGTTATATGTGAGAGAGACATAGGGAATGCAAGACATATGTATGAAGTCATTGATTATATATATATATATATATATATATAATGCATATAGCAAACAAGATCCAAAAGGTACTGTTTAAATATTGTTCCTAGCTTGTATACCTCATCAACTTTATGCATCATAATCGGATACAAAACCGATATCTACAATTGTATCTTGGTCTAAAATATATATCACACAGACTTTGGCGTAGAGGACAAATATATAGGGCAATGGCTATGCTCAACTTTTTTTTATATATAGATATAGTGAGGAGCAAAAATAAATTTTAATAAATTTAAAGGGGAAAATTTAATACAATGATGGAAAGTTTTACATTTTAGTTGGTTGAATAAGATATACTAGCTATAATTCTTTGAATGAATCAGAATCAGTTAGTTATATCATACTATTCATGCAGAGAAATGTAGAATTGGGTCATCAGGTCCTCAGAACGAGTGGTATTTCTTCAGTCACAAGGACAAAAAATATCCAACCGGAACTCGAACAAATCGGGCCACGGCAGCTGGTTTTTGGAAGGCTACTGGGAGGGACAAGGTGATCCATCTCAGCAACAATTCCAAGAGAATTGGAATGAGAAAAACCCTAGTCTTTTATACAGGACGTGCCCCTCACGGCCAAAAGACTGACTGGATTATGCATGAATATCGTCTAGACAGTGCCGAGGTTCAGGTACATATACATTCACTGCATTCATCCGTCGCATGCAACTTCTTACTTTGATTTCATACTCACTAGTTGTCTACTATATATAATTAATTAGTATATATATATAACCATACAATAATCAGCCAATTTTTATAATATTTCAAAATTTGTTATATAATAAATAAATTATTGTTATTTTTCACAATTAGTTATTTGTGCTAGCTATGTCCCTCTCTTCAAATGGATTTATGATAATATACAGCTCGCCTTCAATATGATTATGAGATTTATTCTATTACATATTAATTCATTTTCTAGCGCAATGTACAACATTTAATATGCATACATGGTATAACAGTGTATACAAGAATGCATTGTGCTGCCTGGTAATGGCATTTCATTAATATCCCTTGAGTAATTAATGTCTCCCATTGATTATACTCATACCACTCGAGCTTTGTTGATTTATACAGGAGTCCAGTTCTGCTATCACATTTCATGTCTCATCTACTTATAATTAGATCTCTCCCTCTTACATATTCTTGTCACCTAATCCTTATTCATTTAGCTAATTAAATTATTTTGTAAATGACGAATAATTAAAGATTAGTAAAAAGCAATACATGCATGGAATGGATAACAAATTCGAATTATATATATATATATATATATATATATATATGTATATATACAGCTACCCTAGCTGAATTAATATTAATGGCGCATGCATATGTTAATTATCATTAATTTAATGTGATGAGAATATTAAAAGCTTAATTATATATCTTATTAATTATACATTTTTGTTGATTATATTTGAGCATGCAGGAAGATGGGTGGGTAGTTTGCAGGGTATTCAAGAAAAAAACCCATACAAGAATTACCTATGAACCTGACCACCTCCATTCTCAATTAGAAGAACACCACCACTTGCAGGTTGCAACTAGACCCCTCATGGAGCCAATTAAACAAAATAATCACCAAGCAATATATGATCATCAAAATGGTACAATATTCGATGGATCAATGCAACTCCCACAGCTATTCACCACCGACCCATCTTTTTTATGCCCCAGCCCGGCCATGGAAGGCTCTCAGAACCTTCTAAGGTTGACATCTGGCGGCCCGGGATTGGTTCAAGCACCGGAGAGGTTTACGGCTGATTGGTCATTCTTGGACAAGCTTCTTACAGATCACCAAACCTGCAGATGTAACCCTTCATCCCAAGCTCTATATATATCTGGGGGGTAGTACTACTTTCAGTGCCAAGGTTTCCATTTCAGTATCTTGGTTAGTTCATGTGAAGCTACTCATGACAACTTTAAAGTTTCCAATTAAGTGTGTAATTCTAGTCTTGGAAATTATTTTAGTATTAATTTCAATTAATGGAGATATAATAAATTTCTCCAAGCCAAGCCAACCCAACCCAACCTCTCTCTCTCTCTATATATATATATATATACACGACTTGATTTCAATTCTATCTTTGCCTATAATCATTTTAATTTATTGTTCTTAAAAATTAAATTAATTACGTCAATTTTGGATGCGAAAACATCTTAAATTGATCAACTTAATTAATCATTTGCTTGATGATCACCTACCTATTCATATCATGCTGAAGCTTTAATTTAATTTAGCCCATCATCATGGGGCACTGCATATATAATATAATAGATGGGATAAAGTGGAATGCTAATTAAGAAGATTCATTAATTATATTATAGCTCGGAGTACATACTTGTTGAAGAAGTATCATTTAACCGTGGAGTAATTGTTTACCTTTTGCGTGATTAATTAGGAAAGTTCCTACGAGTAGTGTATATATATATATATGGTGGACAAAAATGATTTGTTAGCTTGCTAAGTTAGGAAATTTCGTTGTAATATATATGTTTGACTTATTGTATGCTTTATATTTTACTATTATATATATATATATATATATATACACGGTCCGAATCTTAAACTCATCCCTTATCCAACTCACCCGAGTTTACTCCCCCTTTAGCAACGGACCCTACGACGATTCGGTCATACAATCGTCGTCTATACTTTTAACGACGGACAACATATAGCGTCGCTAAAAGTATAGACGATGGCTGTATGACCTAACCGCCGCCGGCTCCATCGCTAAAGGAGGGTGAGCTCGGATGAGTTGGATAAGGGGTGAGCTTAAGATCCGGACCGTATATATATATATATATATATATATATATATATATATATATATATATATATATATATATATATAGCTGTGTAGTACATAGTCGTCTATGACGACGATTTTTTTGGACTATAACGACGGTTCACCCATCGCGTCGCTAGAGCTATTCTGGTCATTCGTTGCCATAGACAACTGTATATTACACATATATATAACCCATTAATTAATGATATTATGTTATAATCATAACACCACTCGTAGCTCCTGACTAGACAATTTACTTTTGACTTATCTCATCACGGGGAGGCCGTTCGAACTAATTGATCAATAAAAATCGATTTTAATATTATTCTTTTTTCTTAATTTAAGAAAGAGTTGGAATACATGTGTAAGCTAAGTAAATCAATGGTTAATAGTCCTATTCAAAATACGAGTGAAAGTGAAGATCTCAATAATATATATGTGATATGAAACTTTAGCTCCTAACTAGACAGCTTAGTTTTGGCTTATCTCATCCGTGATGAGGATCTGCCAATGAATTCAAACCCAAATGTATTGTCTTCTTCCTTTTCTTCACATGCCCTTTAATTCGATTGAGATGTTTTTAGATTCTGATTCAGCCACCAATTATTTAATCCATGAACTTAGATTGAGATATTTTCTTAGTATCTTTTCATATGATTCTGTTTTCCAATGTAAAAAAAATACGTGTTCCGATATTTCACATGAATTTTACATTGGATAAATTAAGACTGTAGATGAGTTAATAAGTATGGTAGAGTCTCAGCCTAATAAATTAAACTTTTAGGTAAGGAGGTGGAGCAAATCGCAGACCTTATGGGTGGAGCAAATAGAGTTGAATTAATCCCATGAAACACGGAAAGTGAAAGTTCAAGAGTATCGATGTGTTAATAATTGAATCGTATAATTTCGCTACAATATGTATATGTTAATACATATTCCCTAAATATAGAGAACTGATGTTACAAACAAAAGCCATATTTTCAAAAAAAAGAAAAAGTAAATAGATTACACGTTGATTTGAAAATAATAAATTTAGTAAAAACACAACAAATAATTTATTATTTTTTAAATTAATTCTCAAATTATTTTTTCTTCCCTTTAAAGAATGATTAATGTGATGTCCCCAAAACATGTATACATCATTCATTTTGAGTCGACAAATACATGATAAATAAATAACTACAACTTCATTAATACAATTGTCGTGCAAAATATGACAACACATATACTGTGAGTTTAAATACAAATATTATCTTCTAGACAATATTCACACTCAAATAAGTCATCATTACAATTATTAATACACTATTTTATAAAATAGTGAGGACTGCTAAAACAACCGACTTGAAACATCACTCCACACCCCGATTAGTTTCTGCTATATTCTCGTCTCCTGAGAAGAAAAATGGAACAAAAAAAGAAAAAGTGAACTCAACTAGCCCAGTAAAGAATATTATGACTAAGATAATGTATAACAAATTATCGTTAGCCTTCAATAAATTAGATAAAATATAATGTACAAACAGTTTTAGATCAATATTCGCAGCGGAAATAACAATTCATTAAAAGAGCTAAGTAGAGAATGAAATCTACTATCATCTATGAATTTAAAAGTCCATCATTAATATTTTATCCATGTAACATCAATCAATATACATCTTGAATCAAATATTCATCTTTGCACTACGGGCCAAAGATATTCATTTGTATCACCAGTTGATCATGTTCATCTCAAGACTTGACCATCTTTGTACTACGGGCCAAAGATATTCATCAGATAATTGTGACGCCCCAAAATTAGGTATACATCACCCATCTTAGGTCGCCAGATACATGGTACAGAATTCAAATACAACTTACTAATACAACTGTCGTGTACAATACGACAAAACATAAACTGTGAGTTTGAATACAAATATTGTCTACTAGAGATCATACAAACTCAAAAGGAGTCCTCATTACAGTTATTATCACACTATTTCACAGAATAGTGATGACTACTATTGCTATCCTCTGGACCATTACTCCGTTCCCCGACTCGTCCCAGCTATATTCTCATTTCCTGAAGAGAACAGTGAAAGAAAGGGTGAGCTCAACTAGCCCAGTAAGAAATATTATGACTAAGATAATGCAGAATAAATTATCATTAGCCTTCAACTGTGACGCCCCCAAAATTAGGTATACATCACCCATCTTGAGTCGCCAGATACATGGTACATAATTCAAATACAACTTACTAATACCAGTGTCGTGTACAATACGACAAAATATAACTGTGAGTTTGAATACAATTATTGTCTACTAGAGATCATACAAACTCAAAAGGAGTCCTCAATACAATTATTGTCACACTATTTAACAGAATAGTGAGGACTACTAATGCTATCCTCTGGACCATTACTTCGTTCCCCGACTCGTCCCAGCTATATTCTCATTTCCTGAAGAGAACAGTGAAAGAAAGGGTGAGCTCAACTAGCCCAGTAAGAAATATTATGACTAAGATAATGCAGAATAAATTATCATTAGCCTTCAACAATGTTAAACTGATAAAATACAATAACCATCAAGTTTAACTACAGCGGAACCAGCAATCCATTAAAAGAGTCAAGTAGAAAATGAAATCTACTATCTTTTATGATTTAAAAGGTTTTTCATCATCGTTATAGCTGAGACTCAGCTTAATAAATATTCCACATCATCGAATCACCCCCGCACTACGGCCAAGGATATTCTTTAGTATCACGACCACAATTATTCATGCACTACGGCCAAGAATATTTGTGTATTCATTAATGGTCATGATCATGCCAACGACTGTCCATCAATGCACTACGGCAAATGAGACTTTTACCACATCATTTGTAACATTACGGTCATGATTATACCGAATAATCCCTGGTCATAATCATACCAAGTCCATCCATGCTCTACAGGCCACAGATGACTTTCAAAAATATAAATAAGAGGATGATGACAATTTTATAAGAATTCAATAAAACAAGTTCAAGAATTATTTTATCCAGAAATTATTAACGTCCAAATTGTCAACACGATACTGTTTTGTGGTGTAAAATTCAAGAATGATCAGAAGAATATTTTCATGAAAAGATACTGGATGAAGCGCAAATATCAAGGATATTCCACTAATTTCATGGAGTATAGAAGTCAAAGTTTTATCCAACTGAGTAATACCGAATACAATAACAAAAGATATCACCATGCATGCGATAGAGACCGCACAAACAGGTTATTCCAGCAGAATAATAATAACGGAACCAGGTCAGGTGAAATTCACACCGACAGGATGTTCCAACAGAATAATAAATACGGAATAGTAAATGATGGAACCAGGTCCGGCGTATAGCACAGACAGGATATTCCGACAAAAATGTAAAGACAGAGTAGTAAAATGGAACCAGGTCTGGTGTAAAACACACAGACAGGATATTCCGACAGAATAATAGAAGAATGTCACCAAGTATAGGGTAAACCGCGTATACAGGTTATTCCGACAGAATAATAAGAAATGGAATAACGTAAGGATTTCACCAAGTATAGGGTATACCGCGTATACGGGTCATGTATAGGGTATGCCACTTTTACAGGTTATTCCAACAGAGTAACAAAGAATGGAATAACATAAGTTCTCTTCAAGAAGAAAGAAGTACAACAAATAATATTCCCTACCTTAGAAGAACTGGATATAAGTGAAGTAGCAGAAAACTCTTCTTCTTTCTCTCTTATTCTCTATACTTTCTCTCTCTATAGCTTGAACGAATTCGTAAGAAATAATGAAGGAATGAGCTTTCTATTTATAGAAAAACTGAGGGTGGCTCTTGGTCTTGACGAAGGGTCAAAATGACTCTTGGTAATATTGAAGAGACAACTACTATTTGCGAAAGGGTAATTAACCCTTGGAACACCGAAGAGGCAGTTAACTCTTGGTAATATTGAAGGGACAACTACTATTGACGAAGGTAATTACTATTGACGAAGTTAATTACTATTTACGAAGGTAATTACTATTTACGAAGGTAATTACTATTTACGAAGGTAATTACTATTTACGAAAATAATTACTATTTACAAAAGTAATTACTATTTACGAAGGTAATTACTATTTACGAAGGTAATTACTATTTACGAAAGAGACTCTTAGATGATGACATATGGCCCCCCATAAATAATTAAACTTATCACAAACGTCTAATAATAGACTCTTTATATACATCAAGGATTGAATAAAATTACCAAAAATTATTTTATTTTTAATCAGCACATATTTAATCTTTCAACAATTATTAATCATTTATAACTTGTCGTCTCAATTATTGTTTAAATAATATAACATATTATACAGATGATACTGTGACAATAATTGAATCAATAATATAAGAGATATGATGCAGCAATAATTGAGTATAGCTGAGTGACTTCTCACGTAAGCATCAATAATCAATACCGTGTGCTACTATGCAACCACGCGTATTACTGTATTTTTACTACCGAATAGTTCAACAGTTTTAACGGTAACACCTCCGCCGTTATTTTCATAAAGTATTTTTGTCGTTTTCTCAATCCGACAATAATTCAGTTGTGGGGTCCAATAATGATTGTGCCGTCGTACGAATATTCCCCGATAAAAAGAATATTTCCCGACCAAACGAATATTTTATAACAACTTGCGTACTTTGCAAAATTTATAAATATTACCCACAACTATAATATTATATCAAATCCACACCATAATTTAAAAAAAATATTTTGAGAAAAATTAAATCTTTATTCATAAAATCTGGGGTCTCACAATCTCCCCTCCTTATGAAATTTCGCCCTCGAAATTTACGTACGTACCTGGTATGCCGAACATGTGAGGATACCTTGACTTCACTTCAAATTCTAACTCTTGAGGTATAACCTTTGAGCGTCGAATATGATCCTTCTTATCCAAGATTGTAACACGTATCTCTTCAAACGTTAAATCATCCGCTATCTCGTCCGGTTCTAAATTAATAATGTGGTTCGGGTCGTCCACATATTTACGTAACATCGATACGAAAAAATGTTATGAACACGCAATATATTTGGCGGTAAAACGAGTCTATAAGCCACAACTCCTACTCGATCGAGGATTTCAAATGGGCCAATTAAATCGAGCGTTTAGACTTCCTCTATTCGTCAATCCTTGCTTCTAGAATAACGCCCTCTTGAACCTTCTTAATTCTTCACATTCATCAGCTCTGAGTGTGTAGCTTGAGCGACTTTAACTTTATCGATTAAAGTCGATTCTACTTGTATATTCGTTATCTTCACGTGAGTTCATATATTCGCACTTGTGATCGCATACGATCTTCTATACAACGCGTCAGGTACCACGTTCGCTTTTCCACGATGGTATTAAATGATATGATCGTAATCTTCAACAGCTCGAGCCAACGTCTTTGGCACGTTATACGTTCTTTTTAGGTGAAGAAAATATTTGAGGGTTTAAGAAATGGGTTTTGTACTGGGGTCAATAGAAAATTCGATTTCACGCTCCAGGGTAGGCTAAGAAGTCTTCAAGAATACGTCAGAAAATTTATTAACACTAGAAATATCATTCAAAATTGTGACCCTCATCCAAGACTTGGATAACACTTCACATTGATACCTATCAACTTGTCATCGTTATTCACAACGTCTCCTACGGAAAGTCTGTCTTCGGTGCATTCCACATAAGGAAGTCAACAATGAAAGGACTGGGCTCTTTATTTATGGCTTGAAATGACAATGATTGACTTTAGTGGTTTGATTGCTTGAATTCGCATAACAGGTTTGTTAGGAATATGAAAGCTAACAACCTTACGAAAAGCATGATGAGTAGTTAACCAATCGATTCCTAAAATCGCATCAAAGACAGGTATTTTCAAAGACAAAAGATCGACAGGTAACGTGAAAGTGTCGATTTGAATCAAACAAGATTTATAAATAGTGGAGGTAACGAAGGTTTCTCTCAACTGAGTTTAAACAGATATATCAAAGTCTAGCTTCTCCAGTGTTAACTTCAAACATTGAACACAACTAGGTGTAATAAAAGAGTGAGTAGAACCGGTATCTAACACGGTATAGACTTCGCAAGAGTTTATGACTAACATACCCGTGATAATTTTATTCAGGTTCCTCGTCACGGAAAAAAACGCTCTCTCTTAAACTACCGGCTTTGGCTTACCTGGGACATCCTTTGGTTCCTCCATCCTAGCTGAACTTGTCTTCGGTGAACGACAAAATCGGGCTAGGTGACCTTCTCTTCCACAATTATAGCATGCTTTGGACGGCATCGCGCAATTTGGACTGATGTGTCCCTCCCCTCCGCATTTGAAGCATATGATAGGTGGTCTTTCTCCTTCCTTAACGACAGGTGCTGGTGCTGACGTCTTTCCATCATTGTTGAATCTTCTCTTCTTGAAATGTCCATTCTTATTATTTTGGCCCTGATTACCACCGAAGTGGTTACCATTTTTGGCCTGTTGATTTCCTTCACGCTTGTTGTCACCGCTTCGATGACCACTCTCGTTGGTATTATAATTTTGCCGGCTGCTCTCTTTTAGTTGAGTTGACTCGTTATCGCGCTCCACTAACTGAGCCCTATTTACAACATCTGAATATAAACACAATTTATGAGAAATAAGATGTTGACGTATCTCCGGCTTCAAACCTCTTAAAAACATTCGCGCCATTCTCTCTTCATTATCCACCAAGTGGGACGCAAACCGGGATAACTCCGCAAATTTTGCCTCGTATTGCGACACGGTCATATTGTTTTGTTCCAACTTGATAAATTCCACCTCCTTCATGTGGCGAATACTTTCGGGAAAGTATTTGTCGTTGAACAGCTCCTGGAACTTCTCCCAAGATATCTTCAGTACAGCAGGTTGAGTACGTTTTACCGATTCCCACCAGTAATCTGCCTCTCCGCGCAACATAAAGGCGGCAAAGGGAACCTTTTGCTCCTCGGAACATCCCAAGACATCAAATATCTTGGTGATCTGCTTTATCCATGTTTCAGCTATAAGTGGTTTTGGCTCTCCCTTAAACTCTGGTGGTCCCAGCTCCTTGAACTGTTTAGCGGTAACCAACTGTGGATTGCCATTGCTTCCTCTTGCGTTATGAACAGGAGCCGCCTTCGCCTGATGTTGCATGAATTCTAAAAAGCTCCTAAACGTACCGTCGTTCGTCAATTGATCAGTGTTGGTGTTTGCATGAGGATTGTCGTCTTCCGGATGCACAATATCCTGATTATTAATATGTAGTGAATCAACGATCGCCTGTGCTCCATTACTATTCTCAACATTCTCAGATGTCATTTTCAGATACTGCCACAAAACAAAAGGTTACTTGACATATAACATATTATCTCTATATTCTGACCGACCAATAAAATAGCACATATGTGAGACCCCAGATTTTATGAATAAATATTTAATTTTCTCGAATTATATTTTTGAAAATTATGGTGTGGATTTGATATAATATTATAGTTGTGGGTAATATTTATAAATGTTGCAAAGTACGCAAGTTGTTATAAAATATTCGTTTGGTCGGGGAATATTCTTTTTGTCGGGGAATATTCGTACAACGGTACAATCATTGGTGGACCCCACAATGGAATTATTGTCGGATTGAGAAAACGACAAAAATACTTTATGAAAATAACGGCGGAGGTGTTACCGTTAATACTGTTGAACTACTCGGTAGTAAAAGTACAGTAATATGCGTTGTTGCATAGTAGCACACGGTATTGATTATTGATGCTTACGTAAGAAGTCACTCAGCTATACTCAATTATTGCTACAGTAATTGCTGCATCATATCTATTATATTATTGATTCAATTATTGTCACAGTATCATTTGTATAATATATTATTTAAACAATAATTGAGACGAAAAGTTATAATAATTGTTGGAAGATTAGTTATGTGTTGATTAAAAAATAAAATAATTTCTGGTAATTTTTATTCAATCTTTGATGTATATAAAGAGTCTATTATGAGACGTTGGTGATAAGTTTAATTATTTATGGGGGGCCATATGTCGTCATCTAAGAGTCTCTTTCGTAAATAGTAATTACTTTTGTAAATAGTAATTATTTTCATAAATAGTAATTACCTTCGTAAATAGTAATTACCTTGTAAATAGTAATTACCTTTGTAAATAGTAATTACCTTTGTAAATAGTATTATCTTTGTAAATAGTAATTACCTTCGTAAATAGTAATTACCTTCGTAAATAATAGTTACCTTCGTCAATAGTAGTTGTCCCTTCAATATTACCAAGAGTTAACTGCCTCTTCGGTGTTCCAAGGGTTAATTACCCTTTCGCAAATAGTAGTTGTCTCTTCAATATTACCAAGAGTCATTTTGACCATTCGTCAAGACCAAGAGCCACCCTCAGTTTTTCTATAAATAGAAAGCTCATTCCTTCATTATTTCTTACGAATTCGTTCAAGCTATAGAGAGAGAAAGTATAGAGAATAAGAGAGAAAGAAGAAGAGTTTTCTGCTACTTCACTTATATCCAGTTCTTCTAAGGTAGGGAATATTATTTGTTGTACTTCTTTCTTCTTGAAGAGAACTTATGTTATTCCATTCTTTGTTACTCTGTTGGAATAACCTGTAAAAGTGGCATACCCTATACATGACCCGTATACGCGGTATACCCTATACTTGGTGAAATCCTTACGTTACTCCATTTCTTATTATTCTGTCGGAATAACCTGTATACGCGGTTTACCCTATACTTGGTGACATTCTTCTATTATTCTGTCGGAATATCCTGTCTGTGTGTTTTACACCGGACCTGGTTCCATTTACTATTTCGTCTTTACATTTCTGTCGGAATATCCTGTCTGTGCTATACGCCGGACCTGGTTCCATCATTTATTATTCCGCATTTATTATTCTGTTGGAACATCCTGTCGGTGTGAATTTCACCTGACCTGGTTCCGTTATTATTATTCTGCTGGAATAACCTGTTTGTGCGGTCTCTATCGCATGCATGGTGATATCTTTTGTTATTGTATTCGGTATTACTCAGTTGGATAAAACTTTGACTTCTATACTCCATGAAATTAGTGGAATATCCTTGATATTTGCGCTTCATCCAGTATCCTTTCGTGAAAATATTCTTCTGATCATTCTTGAATTTTACACCACAAAACAGTATCGTGTTGACAATTTGGACGTTAATAATTTCTGGATAAAATAATTCTTGAACTTGTTTTATTGAACTCTTATATCATTGTCATCATCCTCATGTTTATATTTTTTTTAAAGTCATCTGTGGCCTGTAGAGCATGGATGGACTTGGTATGATTATGACCAGGGATTTTTCGGTGTAATCATGACCGTAATGTTACAAATGATGTGGTAAAAGTCTCATTTGCCGTAGTGCATTGATGGACAGTTGTTGGCATGATCATGACCATTAATGAATACACAAATATTCTTGGCCGTAGTGCCTGAATAATTGTGGTCGTGATACTAAAGAATATCCTTGGCCGTAGTGCAGGGGTGATTCGATGATGTGGAATATTTATTAAGCTGAGTCTCAGCTATAACAGTGATGAAAAACCTTTTAAATCATAAAAGATAGTAGATTTTATTTTCTACTTGACTCTTCTAATGGATTGCTGGTTCCGCTGCAGTTAAACTTGATGATTATTATATTTTATCAATTTAACACTGTTGAAGGCTAATGATAAATTATTCTGCATTATCTTAGTCATAATATTTCTTACTGGGCTAGTTGAGCTCACCCTTTCTTTCACTGTTCTCTTCAGGAAATGAGAATATAGCTGGGACGAGTCGGGGAACGAAGTAATGGTCCAGAGGATAGCATTAGTAGTCCTCACTATTCTGTTAAATAGTGTGACAATAATTGTATTGAGGACACCTTTTGAGTTTGTATGCTCTCTAGTAGACAATAATTGTATTCAAACTCACAGTTATGTTTTGTCGTATTGTACACGACACTGGTATTAGTAAGTTGTATTTGAATTCTGTACCATGTATCTGGCGACTCAAGATGGGTGATGTATACCTAATTTTGGGGGCGTCACAGTTGGTATCAGAGCTTAGGGATATGATCCCTGGCTAAGATGTGAGAATAGTACTAGGAGGGGAGAGACGGGGAATTCCTTCGCTAGTATGACCTACCTAAGTTTATGTGCTATTTTATTGGTCGGTCAGAATATAGAGATAATATGTTATATGTCAAGTAACCTTTTATTTTGTGGCAGTATCTTAAAATGACATCTGAGAATGTTGAGA
Source organism: Panax japonicus (assembly GCA_020205505.1). Lineage (NCBI taxonomy): Eukaryota > Viridiplantae > Streptophyta > Magnoliopsida > Apiales > Araliaceae > Panax > Panax japonicus. The sequence continues at coordinate 5,843,325 of CM035109.1, read as the reverse complement.
TTATCAATGGAGCACAGGAAACCGTTGATTCTCCACAGATCAATAGTCAGGACAATGTGCAACAGGATGGCGATAATCCTCTTGTAAACACCAACACTGATCAATTGACGAACGACGGTACGTTTAGGAGCTTTTTAGAATTCATGCAACATCAGGCGAAGGCGGCTCCTGTTCATAACGCAGGAGGAAGCAATGGCAATCCACAGTTGGTTACCGCTAAACAGTTCAAGGAGCTGGGACCACCAGAGTTTAAGGGAGAGCCAAAACCACTTATAGCTGAAACATGGATAAAGCAGATCACCAAGATATTTGATGTCTTGGGATGTTCCGAGGAGCAAAAGGTTCCCTTTGCCGCCTTTATGTTGCGCGGAGAGGCAGATTACTGGTGGGAATCGGTAAAACGTACTCAACCTGCTATACTGAAGATATCTTGGGAGAAGTTCCAGGAGCTGTTCAACGACAAATACTTTCCCGAAAGTATTCGCCACATGAAGGAGGTGGAATTTATCAAGTTGGAACAAAACAATATGACCGTGTCGCAATACGAGGCAAAATTTGCGGAGTTATCCCGGTTTGCGTCCCACTTGGTGGATAATGAAGAGAGAATGGCGCGAATGTTTTTAAGAGGTTTGAAGCCGGAGATACGTCAACATCTTATTTCTCATAAATTGTGTTTATATTCAGATGTTGTAAATAGGGCTCAGTTAGTGGAGCGCGATAACGAGTCAACTCAACTAAAAGAGAGCAGCCGGCAAAATTATAATACCAGCGAGAGTGGTCATCGAAGCGGTGACAACAAGCGTGAAGGAAATCAACAGGCCAAAAATGGTAACCACTTCGGAGGTAATCAGGGCCAAAACAATAAGAATGGACATTTCAAGAAGAGAAGATTCAACAATGATGGAAAGACGTCAGCACCAGCACCTGTCGTTAAGGAAGGAGAAAGACCACCTATCATATGCTTCAAATGCGGAGGGGAGGGACACATCAGTCCAAATTGCGCGATGCCATCCAAAGCATGCTATAATTGTGGAAGAGAAGGTCACCTAGCCCGATTTTGTCGTTCACCGAAGACAAGTTCAGCTAGGATGGAGGCACCAAAGGATGTCCCAGGTAAGCCAAAGCCGATAGTTTAAGAGAGAGAGCATTTTTTTTTTCCGTGACGAGGAACCTGAATAAAATTATCACGGGTATGTTAGTCATAAACTCTTGCGAAATCTATACCGTGTTAGATACCGGTTCTACTCACTCTTTTATTTCACCTAGTTGTGTTCAATGTTTGTACTTAACTTCGGAGAAGTTAAACTTTGAATCATCTATTAAAACTCCATTGAGAGAAACCTTCGTTACCTCCACTATTTATAAATCTTGTTTGATTCAAATCGACACTTTCACGTTACCTGTCGATCTTTTGTCTTTGAAAATACCTGTCTTTGATGCGATTTTAGGAATCGATTGGTTAACTACTCATCATGTTTTTCGTAAGGTTGTTAGCTTTCATATTCCTAACAAACCTGTTATGCGAATTCAAGCAATCAAACCACTAAAGTCAATCATTGTCATTTCAAGCCATAAATAAAGAGCCCAGTCCTTTCATTGTTGACTTCCTTATGTGGAATGCACCGAAGACAGACTTTCGTAAGAGACGTTGTGAATAACGATGACAAGTTGATAGGTATCAATGTGAAGTGTTATCCAAGTCTTGGATGAGGGTCACAATTTTGAATGATATTTCTAGTGTTAATAAAATTTCTGACGTATTCTTGAAGACTTCTTAGCCTACCCTGGAGCGTGAAATCGAATTTTCTATTGACCCCAGTACAAAACCCATTTCTTAAACCCTCAAATATTTTCTTCACCTAAAAAGAACGTATAACGTGCCAAAGACGTTGGCTCAAGCTGTTGAAGATTACGATCATATCATTTAATACCATCGTGGAAAAGCGAACGTGGTACCTGACGCGTTGTATAGAAGATCGTATGCGATCACAAGTGCGAATATATGAACTCACGTGAAGATAACGAATATACAAGTAGAATCGACTTTAATCGATAAAGTTAAAGTCGCTCAAGCTACACACTCAGAGCTGATGAATGTGAAGAATTAAGAAGGTTCAAGAGGGCGTTATTCTAGAAGCAAGAATTGACGAATAGAGGAAGTCTAAACGCTCGATTTAATTGGCCCATTTGAAATCCTCGATCGAGTAGGAGTTGTGGCTTATAGACTCATTTTACCGCCAAGTATGTTGCGTGTTCAGAACATTTTTTTTTCGTATCGATGTTACGTAAATATGTGGACGATTCGAACCACATTATTAATTTAGAACCGGACGAGATAGCGAATGATTTAACGTTTGAAGAGATACGTGTTACAATCTTTGATAAGAAGGATCATATTCAACACTCAAAAGTTATATCTCAAGAGTTAGAATTTGAAGTGAAGTCAAGGTATCCTCACATGTTCGGCATACCAGGTACGTACGTAAATTTCGAGGGCGAAATTTCTTAAGGAGGGGAGATTGTGAGACCCCAGATTTTATGAATAAATATTTAATTTTCTCGAATTATATTTTTGAAAATTATGGTGTGGATTTGATATAATATTATAGTTGTGGGTAATATTTATAAATGTTGCAAAGTACGCAAGTTGTTATAAAATATTCGTTTGGTCGGGGAATATTCTTTTTGTCGGGGAATATTCGTACAACGGTACAATCATTGGTGGACCCCACAATGGAATTATTGTCGGATTGAGAAAACGACAAAAATACTTTATGAAAATAACGGCGGAGGTGTTACCGTTAATACTGTTGAACTACTCGGTAGTAAAAGTACAGTAATATGCGTTGTTGCATAGTAGCACACGGTATTGATTATTGATGCTTACGTAAGAAGTCACTCAGCTATACTCAATTATTGCTACAGTAATTGCTGCATCATATCTATTATATTATTGATTCAATTATTGTCACAGTATCATTTGTATAATATATTATTTAAACAATAATTGAGACGAAAAGTTATAATAATTGTTGGAAGATTAGTTATGTGTTGATTAAAAAATAAAATAATTTCTGGTAATTTTTATTCAATCTTTGATGTATATAAAGAGTCTATTATGAGACGTTGGTGATAAGTTTAATTATTTATGGGGGGCCATATGTCGTCATCTAAGAGTCTCTTTCGTAAATAGTAATTACTTTTGTAAATAGTAATTATTTTCATAAATAGTAATTACCTTCGTAAATAGTAATTACCTTTGTAAATAGTAATTACCTTTGTAAATAGTAATTATCTTTGTAAATAGTAATTACCTTCGTAAATAGTAATTACCTTCGTAAATAATAGTTACCTTCGTCAATAGTAGTTGTCCCTTCAATATTACCAAGAGTTAACTGCCTCTTCGGTGTTCCAAGGGTTAATTACCCTTTCGCAAATAGTAGTTGTCTCTTCAATATTACCAAGAGTCATTTTGACCATTCGTCAAGACCAAGAGCCACCCTCAGTTTTTCTATAAATAGAAAGCTCATTCCTTCATTATTTCTTACGAATTCGTTCAAGCTATAGAGAGAGAAAGTATAGAGAATAAGAGAGAAAGAAGAAGAGTTTTCTGCTACTTCACTTATATCCAGTTCTTCTAAGGTAGGGAATATTATTTGTTGTACTTCTTTCTTCTTGAAGAGAACTTATGTTATTCCATTCTTTGTTACTCTGTTGGAATAACCTGTAAAAGTGGCATACCCTATACATGACCCGTATACGCGGTATACCCTATACTTGGTGAAATCCTTACGTTACTCCATTTCTTATTATTCTGTCGGAATAACCTGTATACGCGGTTTACCCTATACTTGGTGACATTCTTCTATTATTCTGTCGGAATATCCTGTCTGTGTGTTTTACACCGGACCTGGTTCCATTTACTATTTCGTCTTTACATTTCTGTCGGAATATCCTGTCTGTGCTATACGCCGGACCTGGTTCCATCATTTATTATTCCGCATTTATTATTCTGTTGGAACATCCTGTCGGTGTGAATTTCACCTGACCTGGTTCCGTTATTATTATTCTGCTGGAATAACCTGTTTGTGCGGTCTCTATCGCATGCATGGTGATATCTTTTGTTATTGTATTCGGTATTACTCAGTTGGATAAAACTTTGACTTCTATACTCCATGAAATTAGTGGAATATCCTTGATATTTGCGCTTCATCCAGTATCCTTTCGTGAAAATATTCTTCTGATCATTCTTGAATTTTACACCACAAAACAGTATCGTGTTGACAATTTGGACGTTAATAATTTCTGGATAAAATAATTCTTGAACTTGTTTTATTGAACTCTTATATCATTGTCATCATCCTCATGTTTATATTTTTTTTTAAAGTCATCTGTGGCCTGTAGAGCATGGATGGACTTGGTATGATTATGACCAGGGATTTTTCGGTGTAATCATGACCGTAATGTTACAAATGATGTGGTAAAAGTCTCATTTGCCGTAGTGCATTGATGGACAGTTGTTGGCATGATCATGACCATTAATGAATACACAAATATTCTTGGCCGTAGTGCCTGAATAATTGTGGTCGTGATACTAAAGAATATCCTTGGCCGTAGTGCAGGGGTGATTCGATGATGTGGAATATTTATTAAGCTGAGTCTCAGCTATAACAGTGATGAAAAACCTTTTAAATCATAAAAGATAGTAGATTTTATTTTCTACTTGACTCTTCTAATGGATTGCTGGTTCCGCTGCAGTTAAACTTGATGATTATTATATTTTATCAAGTTTAACACTGTTGAAGGCTAATGATAATTATTCTGCATTATCTTAGTCATAATATTTCTTACTGGGCTAGTTGAGCTCACCCTTTCTTTCACTGTTCTCTTCAGGAAATGAGAATATAGCTGGGACGAGTCGGGGAACGAAGTAATGGTCCAGAGGATAACATTAGTAGTCCTCACTATTCTGTTAAATAGTGTGACAATAATTGTATTGAGGACACCTTTTGAGTTTGTATGCTCTCTAGTAGACAATAATTGTATTCAAACTCACAGTTATGTTTTGTCGTATTGTACACGACACTGGTATTAGTAAGTTGTATTTGAATTCTGTACCATGTATCTGGCGACTCAAGATGGGTGATGTATACCTAATTTTGGGGGCGTCACAACATAAACTTAGGTAGGTCATACTAGCGAAGGAATTCCCCGTCTCTCCCCTCCTAGTACTATTCTCACATCTTAGCCAGGGATCATATCCCTAAGCTTTGATACCAACTGTGACGCCCCCAAAATTAGGTATACATCACCCATCTTGAGTCGCCAGATACATGGTACAGAATTCAAATACAACTTACTAATACCAGTGTCGTGTACAATACGACAAAATATAACTGTGAGTTTGAATACAATTATTGTCTACTAGAGATCATACAAACTCAAAAGGAGTCCTCAATACAATTATTGTCACACTATTTAACAGAATAGTGAGGACTACTAATGCTATCCTCTGGACCATTACTTCGTTCCCCGACTCGTCCCAGCTATATTCTCATTTCCTGAAGAGAACAGTGAAAGAAAGGGTGAGCTCAACTAGCCCAGTAAGAAATATTATGACTAAGATAATGCAGAATAAATTATCATTAGCCTTCAACAATGTTAAACTGATAAAATACAATAACCATCAAGTTTAACTACAGCGGAACCAGCAATCCATTAAAAGAGTCAAGTAGAAAATGAAATCTACTATCTTTTATGATTTAAAAGGTTTTTCATCATCGTTATAGCTGAGACTCAGCTTAATAAATATTCCACATCATCGAATCACCCCCGCACTACGGCCAAGGATATTCTTTAGTATCACGACCACAATTATTCATGCACTACGGCCAAGAATATTTGTGTATTCATTAATGGTCATGATCATGCCAACAACTGTCCATCAATGCACTACGGCAAATGAGACTTTTACCACATCATTTGTAACATTACGGTCATGATTATACCGAATAATCCCTGGTCATAATCATACCAAGTCCATCCATGCTCTACAGGCCACAGATGACTTTCAAAAATATAAATAAGAGGATGATGACAATTTTATAAGAATTCAATAAAACAAGTTCAAGAATTATTTTATCCAGAAATTATTAACGTCCAAATTGTCAACACGATACTGTTTTGTGGTGTAAAATTCAAGAATGATCAGAAGAATATTTTCATGAAAAGATACTGGATGAAGCGCAAATATCAAGGATATTCCACTAATTTCATGGAGTATAGAAGTCAAAGTTTTATCCAACTGAGTAATACCGAATACAATAACAAAAGATATCACCATGCATGCGATAGAGACCGCACAAACAGGTTATTCCAGCAGAATAATAATAACGGAACCAGGTCAGGTGAAATTCACACCGACAGGATGTTCCAACAGAATAATAAATACGGAATAGTAAATGATGGAACCAGGTCCGGCGTATAGCACAGACAGGATATTCCGACAAAAATGTAAAGACAGAGTAGTAAAATGGAACCAGGTCCGGTGTAAAACACACAGACAGGATATTCCGACAGAATAATAGAAGAATGTCACCAAGTATAGGGTAAACCGCGTATACAGGTTATTCCGACAGAATAATAAGAAATGGAATAACGTAAGGATTTCACCAAGTATAGGGTATACCGCGTATACGGGTCATGTATAGGGTATGCCACTTTTACAGGTTATTCCAACAGAGTAACAAAGAATGGAATAACATAAGTTCTCTTCAAGAAGAAAGAAGTACAACAAATAATATTCCCTACCTTAGAAGAACTGGATATAAGTGAAGTAGCAGAAAACTCTTCTTCTTTCTCTCTTATTCTCTATACTTTCTCTCTCTATAGCTTGAACGAATTCGTAAGAAATAATGAAGGAATGAGCTTTCTATTTATAGAAAAACTGAGGGTGGCTCTTGGTCTTGACGAAGGGTCAAAATGACTCTTGGTAATATTGAAGAGACAACTACTATTTGCGAAAGGGTAATTAACCCTTGGAACACCGAAGAGGCAGTTAACTCTTGGTAATATTGAAGGGACAACTATTATTGACGAAGGTAATTACTATTGACGAAGTTAATTACTATTTACGAAGGTAATTACTATTTACGAAGGTAATTACTATTTACGAAAATAATTACTATTTACAAAAGTAATTACTATTTACGAAGGTAATTACTATTTACGAAGGTAATTACTATTTACGAAAGAGACTCTTAGATGATGACATATGGCCCCCCATAAATAATTAAACTTATCACAAACGTCTAATAATAGACTCTTTATATACATCAAGGATTGAATAAAAATTACCAAAAATTATTTTATTTTTAATCAGCACATATTTAATCTTTCAACAATTATTAATCATTTATAACTTGTCGTCTCAATTATTGTTTAAATAATATAACATATTATACAGATGATACTGTGACAATAATTGAATCAATAATATAAGAGATATGATGCAGCAATAATTGAGTATAGCTGAGTGACTTCTCACGTAAGCATCAATAATCAATACCGTGTGCTACTATGCAACCACGCGTATTACTGTATTTTTACTACCGAATAGTTCAACAGTTTTAACGGTAACACCTCCGCCGTTATTTTCATAAAGTATTTTTGTCGTTTTCTCAATCCGACAATAATTCAGTTGTGGGGTCCAATAATGATTGTGCCGTCGTACGAATATTCCCCGATAAAAAGAATATTTCCCGACCAAACGAATATTTTATAACAACTTGCGTACTTTGCAAAATTTATAAATATTACCCACAACTATAATATTATATCAAATCCACACCATAATTTAAAAAAAATATTTTGAGAAAAATTAAATCTTTATTCATAAAATCTGGGGTCTCACATCAACAGTGTTAAACTGATAAAATATAATAAACATCAAGTTTAACTGCAGCTGATCAAACAATCCATTAAAAGAGTCAAGTAGAAAATAAAAACTACTATCTTTTATGAGTTAAAAGGTTTTTCAACACTGTTATAGCTGAGACTCAGCTTAATAAATATTCCACATCATCAAATCATCCCTGCACTACGGCCAAGGATATTCTTTAGTATCACGACTACAATTATTCATGCACTACGGCCAAGAATATTTGTGTATTCATTAATGGTCATGATCATGCCAACAACTGTCCATCAATGCACTATGGCAAATGAGACTTTTACCACATCATTTGTAACATTACGGTCATGATTACACCGAATAATCCCTGGTCATAATCATACCAAGTCCATCAATGCACTACAGGCCACAAATGACTTTCAAAAATATAAATAAGAGGATGATGACAATGATATAAGAATTCAATAAAACAAGTTCAAGAATTATTTTATCCATAAATTATTAACGTCCAAATTGTCAACATGAGACTGTTTTGTAGAATAAAATTCAAGAATGATCAGAAGAATATTTCCATAAAAGGATACTGGATGAAGCGCAAATATCAAGGATATTTTACTAATTTCATGGAGTATAGAAGTCAAAATTTTAATCAACTGAGTAATACCGAATACAATAACAAAAGATATCACCATGCATGCGATAGAGACCGCACAAACAGGTTATTCTAGCAGAATAATAATAACGGAACCGGGTCATATGAAATTCACACCGACAGGATGTTCCAATAAAATAATAAATACGGAATAATAAATAATGGAACCAGGTCCGGCGTATAGCACAGACAGGATATTCCGACAAAAATATAAAGACGGAATAGTAAATGGAACCAGGTCCGGCGTACAGCACAGACAGGATATTCCGACAGAAATATAAAGACATGATAGTAAATGGATGTCACCAAATATAGGATATTCCGCGTATACATGTTATTCCAACAGAATAACAATGAATGAAATAACATAAGTTCTCTTCAAGAAGAAAGAATAACACCCCTTACGAGTACAACAAATAATATTCCCTACCTTAGAAGAACTGAATATTGGAAAAGTGAAGTAGCAGAATACTTTTCTTCTATCTCTCTAGAGTTTTAGTGAATTTGTAAGAAATAATGAAGGAATGAGCTTTCTATTTATAGAAAAACTGAGGGTGGCTCTTGGTCTTAACGAAGGGTCAAAATGACTCTTGGTAATATTGAAGAGACAACTACTATTTGTGAATGGGTAATTAACCCTTGGAGCACCGAAAAGGCAGTTAACTCTTGGTAATATTGAAGGGACAACTATTATTGACGAAGGTAATTACTATTGACGAAGGTAATTACTATTGAAGAAGGTAATTACTATTGACGAAGGTAAATACTATTGACGAAGGTAATTATTATTGACGAAGGTAATTATTATTGACGAAGGTAATTACTATTTACGAAGGTAATTACTATTTACGAAAGTAATTACTATTTACAAAAGTAATTACTATTTACGAAGGTAATTACTATTTACGAAAGTAATTACTATTTACGAAAGAGACTCTTAGATGACGACATATGACCCCCCATAAATAATTAAACTTATCACCAACGTCTCATAATAGACTTTTTATATACATCAATGATTGAATAAAAATTATCAGAAATCATTTTATTTTTTAATCAACACATAATTAATCTTTCAATAATTATTAATCATTATAACTTGTCGTCTCAATTATTGTTTAAATAATATAACATATTATACAGATGATACTGTGACAATAATTGAATCAATAATATAAGAGATATGATGCAGCAATTACTGTAGCAATAATTGAGTATAGTTGAATGACTTTTTACGTAAGCATCAATAATAAATACCGTGTGCTACTATGCAACCACGCGTATTATTGTACTTTTACTACCGAGTAGTTCAACAGTTTTAACGGTAACACCTCCGCCGTTATTTTCATAAAGTATTTTTGTCGTTTTCTCAATCCGACAATAATTCCGTTGTGGGGTCCACCAATGATTGTGCCGTCGTACGAATATTCCCCGACAAAAAAGAATATTCTCCGACCAAACGAATATTTTATAACAACTTGCGTACTTTACAATATTTATAAATATTACCCACAACTATAACATTATATCAAATCCACACCATAATTTTCAAAAATATAATTCGAGAAAATTAAATATTTATTCATAAAATCTGGGGTCTCACAATCTCCCCTCCTTATGAAATTTCGCCCTCGAAATTTACGTACGTACCTGGTATGCCGAACATGTGAGGATACCTTGACTTCACTTCAAATTCTAACTCTTGAGGTATAACCTTTGAGCGTCGAATATGATCCTTCTTATCCAAGATGTTAACACATATCTCCTCATACGTTAAATCTTCTACTATCTCGTCCGATTTTAAATTAATAATGTGGTTCGGGTCGTCCACATATTTATGTAACATCGATACGAAAAAAAAATGTTCTGAACACGCAACATACTTGGCGGTAAAATGAGTCTATAAGCCACAATTCCTACTTGATCAAGGATTTCAAATGGGCCAATAAAATTAAGCGTTTAGACTTCCTCTATTCGTCAATTCTTGCTTCTAGAATAACGCCCTCTTGAACCTTCTTAATTCTTCACATTCTTCAGCTCCGAGTGTGTAGCTTGAGCGGCTTTAACTTTATCGATTAAAGTCGATTCTACTTGTATATTCGTTATCTTCACGTGAGTTCGTATATTCGCACTTGTAAACGCATACGATCTTCTACGCACACGTCAGCTACCATGTTCGCTTTCCCACGATAATATTAAATGATATGATCGTAATCTTCAACAGCTCGAGCCAACGTCTTTGACACATGTTACGTTCGTTTTAGGTGAAGAAAATATTTGAGGGTTTAAGAAATGGGTTTTGTACTGGGGTCAATAAAAAAGTCGATTTCACGCTCTAGAGGTAAGCTAAGAAGTCTTCAAGAATACGTCAGAAAATTTATTAACACTAGAAATATCATTCAAAATTGTGACCCTCATCCAAGACTTGAATAACACTTCACATTGATACCTATCAACTTGTCATCGTCATTCACAACGTCTCCTACGGAAAGTCTGTCTTCGGTGCATTCCACATAAGGAAGTCAACAATGAAAGGACTGGGGCTCTTTATTTATGGCTTGATATGACAATGATTGACTTTAGTGGTTTGGTTACTTTGAATTCGCATAACAGGTTGGTTAGGAGTATGAAAGCTAACAACCTTACGAAAAGCATGATGAGTAGTTAACCAATCTTTTCCAAAAATCACATCAAAGGCAAGTATTTTCAAAGAGATAAGATCGACAGGTAACGTGAAAGTGTCGATTTGAATCAAACAAGATTTATAAATAGTGGAGGTAACGAAAGTTTCTCGGAGTTAACTTCAAACATTGAACATAACTAGGTGAAATAAAAGAGTGAGTAGAATCGGTATCTAACATGGTATAGACTTCGCAAGAGTTTATGACTAACATACCCGTGATAATTTTATTCAGGTTCCTCGTCACGGAAAAAAACGCTCTCTCTTAAACTACCGGTTTTGGCTTACCTGGGACATCCTTTGGTGCCTCCATCCTAGCTGAACTTGTCTTCGGTGAACGACAAAATCGGGCTAGGTGACCTTATCTTCCATAATTATAACATGCTTTGGACAACATCGCACAATTTGGACTGATGTGTCCCTCCCCTCCGTATTTGAAACATATGATAGGTGGTCATTCTCCTTCCTTAACGACAGGTGATGGTGCTGACGTCTTTCCATCATTGTTGAATCTTCTCTTCTTGAAATGTCCATTCTTATTATTTTGGCCTTGATTACCACCGAAGTGGTTACTATTTTTGGCCTGTTGATTCCCTTCACGCTTGTTGTCACCGCTTCGATGACTGCTCTCGCTGGTATTATCATTTTGTCGGCTGCTCTCTTTTAGTTGCGTTGACTCGTTATCGCACTCCACTAACTGAGCCCTATTTACAACATCTGAATATAAACACAATTTATGAGAAATAAGATGTTGACGTATCTCCGGCTTTAAACTTCTTAAAAACATTCGCGCCATTCTCTCTTCATTATCCACCAAGTGGGACGCAAACCGGGATAACTCCGCAAATTTTGCCTCGTATTGCGACACGGTCATATTGTTTTGTTCCAACTTGATAAATTCCACCTCCTTCATGTGGCGAATACTTTCGGGAAAGTATTTGTCGTTGAACAGCTCCTGGAACTTCTCCCAAGATATCTTCAGTACAGCAGGTTGAGTACGTTTTACCGATTTCCACCAGTAATCTGCCTGTCCGCGCAACATAAAGGCGGCAAAGGGAACCTTTTGCTCCTCGGATCATTCCAAGACATCAAATATCTTGGTGATCTGCTTTATCCATGTTTCCACCATAAGTGGTTTTGGCTCTCCCTTAAACTCCGGTGGTCCCAGCTCCTTGAACTGTTTAGCGGTGACCGCCTGAGAGTTTCTCGTGTTTTCATCTACATTTTGGACAAGAGTCGCTCTCGCCTGCTGTTGCATGAATTGCATAAAACCTCTGAACATTTGATCATTCATCATTTGGTCAGTGTTATTGTTTGCATGAGGATTGTCGCCTTCCTGATGCACATTATCCTGATTATTGATATGTGGTGAATCAACGATCGCCTGTGCTCCATTACTATTCTCAACATTCTCAGATGTCATTTTCAGATACTGCCACAAAAAAAAAGGTTAATTGACATGTAACATATTATCCCTATATTCTGACCGACCAATAAAATAGCACATAAACTTAGGTAGGTCATACTAGCGAAGGAATTCCCCGTCTCTCCCCTCCTAGTACTATTCTCACATCTTAGCCAGGGATCATATCCCTAAGCTCTGATACCAATTGTGACGCCCCCAAAATTAGGTATACATCACCCATCTTAGGTCGCCAGATACATGGTACAGAATTCAAATACAACTTACTAATACAACTGTCGTGTACAATACGACAAAACATAAACTGTGAGTTTGAATACAAATATTGTCTACTAGAGATCATACAAACTCAAAAGGAGTCCTCATTACAGTTATTATCACACTATTTCACAGAATAGTGAGGACTACTACTGCTATCCTCTGGACCATTACTCCGTTCCCCGACTCGTCCCAGCTATATTCTCATTTCCTGAAGAGAACAGTGAAAGAAAGGGTGAGCTCAACTAGCCTAGTAAGAAATATTATGACTAAGATAATGCAGAATAAATTATCATTAGCCTTCAACAGTGTTAAACTGATAAAATATAATAAACATCAAGTTTAACTGCAGCGGATCAAGCAATCCATTAAAAGAGTCAAGTAGAAAATAAAAACTACTATCTTTTATGATTTAAAAGGTTTTTCATCACTGTTATAACTGAGACTCAGCTTAATAAATATTCTACATCATCGAATCACCCCTGCACTACGGCCAAGGATATTCTTTAGTATCACGACCACAATTATTCATGCACTACGGCCAAAAATATTTGTGTATTCATTAATGGTCATGATCATGCCAACAACTGTCCATCAATGCACTACGGCAAATGAGACTTTTACCACATCATTTGTAACATTACGGTCATGATTACACCGAATAATCCTTGGTCATAATCATACCAAGTCCATCAATGCACTACAGGCCACAAATGACTTTCAAAAATATAAATAAGAGGATGATGACAATGATATAAGAATTCAATAAAATAAGTTCAAGAATTATTTTATCCAGAAATTATTAACGTCCAAATTGTCAACATGAGACTGTTTTGTAGAATAAAATTCAAGAATGATCAGAAGAATATTTCCATAAAAGGATACTGGATGAAGCGCAAATATCAAGGATATTCTACTAATTTCATGGAGTATAGAAGTCAAAATTTTAATCAACTGAGTAATACCGAATACAATAACAAAAGATATCACCATGCATGCGATAGAGACCGCACAAACAGGTTATTCTAGCAGAATAATAATAACGGAACCAGGTCATATGAAATTCACACCGACAGGATGTTCCAATAAAATAATAAATACGGAATAATAAATAATGGAACCAGGTCCGGCGTATAGCACAGACAAGATATTCCGACAGAAATATAAAGACGGAATAGTAAATGGAACCAGGTCCGGCGTACAGCACAGACAGGATATTCCGACAGAAATATAAAGACATGATAGTAAATGGATGTCACCAAATATAGGATATTCCGCGTATACAGGTTATTCCAACAGAATAACAATGAATGGAATAACATAAGTTTTCTTCAAGAAGAAAGAATAACACCCCTTACGAGTACAACAAATAATATTCCCTACCTTAGAAGAACTGAATATTGAAAAAGTGAAGTAGCAGAATACTTTTCTTCTTTCTCTCTAGAGTTTCAGTGAATTCGTAAGAAATAATGAAGGAATGAGCTTTCTATTTATAGAAAAACTGAGGGTGGTTCTTGGTCTTAACGAAGGGTCAAAATGACTCTTGGTAATATTGAAGAGACAACTACTATTTGTGAAGGGGTAATTAACCCTTGGAGCACCGAAAAGGCAGTTAACTCTTGGTAATATTGAAGGGACAACTACTATTGACGAAAGTAATTACTATTGAAGAAGGTAATTACTATTGACGAAGGTAAATACTATTGACGAAGGTAATTACTATTTACGAAGGTAATTACTATTTACGAAGGTAATTACTATTTACGAAAGTAATTACTATTTATAAAAGTAATTACTATTTACAAAGGTAATTACTATTTACGAAAGTAATTACTATTTACGAAAGAGACTCTTAGATGACGACATATGACCCCCCATAAATAATTAAACTTATCACCAACGTCTCATAATAGACTTTTTATATACATCAAGGATTGAATAAAAATTACCAGAAATCATTTTATTTTTTAATCAACACATAATTAATCTTTCAACAATTATTAATCATTATAACTTGTCGTCTCAATTATTGTTTAAATAATATAACATATTATACAGATGATACTGTGACAATAATTGAATCAATAATATAAGAGATATGATGCAGCAATTACTGTAGCAATAATTGAGTATAGTTGAATGACTTTTTACGTAAGCATCAATAATCAATACTGTGTGCTACTATGCAACCACGCGTATTACTGTACTTTTACTACCGAGTAGTTCAACAATTTTAACGGTAACACCTCCGCCGTTATTTTCATAAAGTATTTTTGTCGTTTTCTCAATCCGACAATAATTCCGTTGTGGGGTCCACCAATGATTGTGCCGTCATACGAATATTCCCCGACAAAAAGAATATTCCCCGACCAAACGAATATTTTATAACAACTTGCGTACTTTGCAATATTTATAAATATTACCCACAACTATAACATTATATCAAATCCACACCATAATTTTCAAAAATATAATTCGAGAAAATTAAATATTTATTCATAAAATCCGGGGTCTCACAATCTCCCCTCCTTATGAAATTTCGCCCTCGAAATTTACGTACGTACCTGGTATGCCGAACATGTGAGGATACCTTGACTTCACTTCAAATTCTAACTCTTGAGGTATAACCTTTGAGCGTCGAATATGATCCTTCTTATCCAAGATGTTAACACATATCTCCTCATACGTTAAATCTTTTACTATCTCGTCCGATTTTAAATTAATAATGTGGTTCGGGTCGTCCACATATTTATGTAACATCGATACAAAAAAAAATGTTCTGAACACGCAACATACTTGGCGGTAAAATGAGTCTATAAGCCACAATTCCTACTTGATCAAGGATTTCAAATGGGCCAATAAAATTAAGCGTTTAGACTTCCTCTATTCGTCAATTCTTGCTTCTAGAATAACGCCCTCTTGAACCTTCTTAATTCTTCACATTCTTCAGCTCCGAGTGTGTAGCTTGAGCGGCTTTAACTTTATCGATTAAAGTCGATTCTACTTGTATATTCGTTATCTTCACGTGAGTTCGTATATTCGCACTTGTAAACGCATACGATCTTCTACGCACACGTCAGCTACCATGTTCGCTTTCCCACGATAATATTAAATGATATGATCGTAATCTTCAACAGCTCG
Source organism: Panax japonicus (assembly GCA_020205505.1). Classification (NCBI taxonomy): domain Eukaryota; kingdom Viridiplantae; phylum Streptophyta; class Magnoliopsida; order Apiales; family Araliaceae; genus Panax; species Panax japonicus. Next base: position 5,827,259 of record CM035109.1, on the reverse strand, counting down.
AGCCAACGTCTTTGACACATGTTACGTTCTTTTTAGGTGAAGAAAATATTTGAGGGTTTAAGAAATGGGTTTTGTACTGGGGTCAATAAAAAAGTCGATTTCACGCTCTAGAGGTAAGCTAAGAAGTCTTCAAGAATACGTCAGAAAATTTATTAACACTAGAAATATCATTCAAAATTGTGACCCTCATCCAAGACTTGAATAACACTTCACATTGATACCTATCAACTTGTCATCGTCATTCACAACGTCTCCTACGGAAAGTCTATCTTCGGTGCATTTCACATAAGGAAGTCAACAATGAAAGGACTGGGGCTCTTTATTTATGGCTTGATATGACAATGATTGACTTATTCATGAAGAGAACTGTTGTTATTCCATTTCTTATTATTCTGTTGGAATAACCTGTATACGCGGTCTACCCTATACTTGGTGACATTCTTCTATTATTCTGTTGGAACATCCTGTCTGTGTGTTTTACACCAGACCTGGTTCCGTTTTTATTATTATTCTGTTGGAACATCCTGTCTGTGTGTTTTACACCGGACCTGGTTCCGTCTTTATTATTATTCCGTTGGAACATCCTGTCTGTGTGTTTTACACTGGACCTGGTTCCGTCTTTATTATTCTGTTGGAACATCCTGTCGGTGCAAATTTTGCCTGACCTGGTTCCGTTATTATTATTCTATTGGAATAACCTGTCGATGCGAAGTACCGCATACATGGTGATTTCTTTTGTTATTCCATTCTTTATTATACTCAGTTGGTTAAAGTTTTGACTTCTATACTCCATGAAATTAGTAGAATATCCTTGATATTTGCGCTTCATCCAGTTTCTTTTCATGGAAATATTCTTCTGATCATTCTTGGTTTTTACTCTACAAAGCAGTATCATGTTGACAATTTGAACGTTATCAGTTCCTGGATAAATTAATTCTTGAACTTGTTTTATTGAATTCTTATATCATTGTCATCATCCTCATGTTTATGTTATGTTGAAAGTCATCTGTGGCCTGTAGTACATAGATGGACTTGGTATGATTATGACCAGGGATTATTCGGTATAATCATGACCGTAATATTACAAATGATGTGGAAAAAGTCCTCATTGGCCCGTAGTGCATTAATGGACAGTTTTTGGTATGATTATGGCTATGGATTCTCTTTGGCCGTAGTGCAAAGATGAATTGTTTTATGGCATGATCAGGACCGTTGATGAAAACACGATTATCTTTGGCCCGTAGTGCATGGATAATTCGTGGTTGTGATACTAAAGAATATCCTTGACCTGTAGTGCAGGGATGATTTAATGATGTGGATTATTTATTGAGCTGAGTCTCAATGATAAAAGTGATGAAAAACTTTTTAAATCATAAAAGATAGTAGATTCTATTCTCTACTTGACTCTTTTAATGGATTGCTTGTTCCGCTGCAGTTAAACTTAATGTCTATTGTATTTTATCAGTTTAACATTGTTGGAGGCTAATAATAATTTATTCTGCATTATCTTAGTCATAATATTTCTTACTGGGCTAGTTGAGCTCACCATTTCTTTCACTGTTCTCTTCAGGAAATGAGAACATAGCAGGGACTAGTCGGGGAATGGAGTGACGGTCCAGAGGATAGCATTAGTAGTCCTCACTATTCTGTGAAATAGTGTATTAATAATTGTAATGAGGACTCTTTTTGAGTTTGTATAATCTCTAGTAGACAATAATTGTATTCAAACTCACAGTTATGTTTTGTCGTATTGTACACGACAGTCGTATTAGTAAGTTGTATTTGAATTATGTACCATGTATCTGACGACCCAAGATGGGTGATGTATACCTAATTTTGGGGGCGTCACAAACTATTTTACAAATATTTTACAAACTGCTGATGTGACATACTCCACGCCAGCCTATTGATCAACAAATTGTTTAATGTAGTCTTCGGTCCCACACAAACTGTTGATATGGAGTATGCCACATCAGCAGTTTGTAAAAAATTTATAAAATAGTTTGTGTCTCTAGCATTATTCAAATTATTATAGTAGAATATAGTAGAGTAAACAAAAGCTAAATACAATATTTGCTACTATACTCTTACTAACAAAATGTTGTAATATTCTTAGTAACAATATGATGTAATAATTTACAAGCTATTCTAACATATTACAACATATTGTTACGAAGAGTAGCTCAATAATATTACAACATATTGTTATCAAAAGATTATATTACAATAATATTACAATCATAATACAAAAAGTCATAGATATTATAGGCTAATGGTGCGATTTTAATTTTATGCGTGCGGTTTTTGCTAGTAACAAAAATGAAATCGTAAATTTAATTTTTCAACTCATTTAAAACCGTCATATACGTCGAAATCGTTAATACAATTTTAATTATTGCAATTTATACAATTTTTTGTGCAATTTCAATTTAGTTGCTCAGCCCTATCTTTATTATTGGTGGCGTAAAAAAAGCCACGAAAAACAAGCCGTATAGGAAGTTTCCTTCCATCAATTTTAATTGGGGTAGGGTTGGGAGGTAGCTAGAATGGTGGGGTAGCTAGTAGCTGTAGTAATAGTAGGTGAATCACTTGAAATCTGCCTTCGGCCCGTCGAAGAATCTTACAAAAAGCAGCTGCTCAGCGCAGCTAAATCCCCAATTCCTCCGAGAAGGAGAGGGTAAGGAATAAGGATGGGTGCGATTAAGGAGGCAATCGGCGACGGAGTGTTGACTTTCTTGTGGGTTTTCTGTGTTTCAACTTTAGGAGCACTCACCTCCGTCATAGCCACCGCCGTCGGTGTTACAGGCCTCGTCTCCCTCCCCATCACCACCGTCCTTGTCTTCATTCTCTTGTTCATTTTCGGCTTCATTGCTGACGCTTTGGGCGGTGCCAGCTTCAACCCCACCGGTACTGCCGCCTTCTACGCTGCTGGCTTCGGTGGCGAGTCTTTGTTCTCCGCCGCCCTCCGATTTCCTGCTCAGGTTTTCCCTTCCTTATCTTACTATTTAGTTCTATCTGTCTATGTATGGATACTTTTGGTTTAGCACAGTTTTCTTTCCTTAACCCTAAATATTTCTTCATTTTTTTCTGTAGTTGTCAATCGATTAATAGGAAGTTCTGAATTTATTTTAGAAAGTCAGAGTAATGTTTTGATTGTGTAAATTGGAAATTGTGTTGGGTTGTAATCAGGAAGTTGAAATCAATTGCAAGGTAAAGGAAGTAAGAACCAACTTGTTTGGTGAAATTTACAGGATTTTTTTTGTCTTCTTGACAGGCAGCTGGAGCAGTGGGTGGTGCATTGGCAATCATGGAAGTGATGCCAAGTCAGTACAAACACATGCTAGGGGGACCTTCTTTGAAAGTTGATTTGCATACTGGAGCCATTGCTGAGGGGGTGTTGACCTTCACAATTACATTTGCTGTGCTACTTATTATTCTCAGGGGTCCCAAAAGCCCACTTATTAAGAATTGGTTGCTTGCCATGTCAACTGTAACATTAGTTGTTTCAGGTTCCAGTTATACTGGTCCTTCCATGAATCCTGCCAATGTAAGTACCACATTGTTTCTTCTGTCCTTGTATTTGCGATTATATTTTGACATTGCATACTCAACTTTTAATTGTTTACATGGTGATTTATGATAAATAAATAAAAAAGAGTTTACACTGTTGTTTACAACCTCAAACCACCGACCTCCACTCCCCATTAGGATGAATCCTATTGAACGTTGTTTATGGAACCCCTCTTCATATAGGAAGCCACAGTTAGACATATGCAAAACATGTATGTTTATATCTCAATCCTCTAATGTAGAAAGAGAAGAAACACAATAAAGTCACACAGTAAGATAATATGATAACAAGAAAGTTTTCCATATATAACACCACACAAGATGCATATGCTAGTATCCTCTTGCTCTCGCATTCGTTCTTCATAGTAAATCTATATTGCCTCGTCATTAGTGCTATATTTCACTGTTATGGGTTAGGAAGTTTTCCCTCTGTTTCTTTACCGTTAAAACTCATTCAGATTTTATTTTAAAAAATCTTGGACTTATACTAAATCCCGTTTTTGCTTCTCTTTTATTAATTTCTGGCAAACTTTTCAGAAATACTTTCAATATCCTTGATCTACTCAAATTTCTTTGGAAGCTCATCTTGACATGAATGCTGGAGTGGTTGCAGTACGTGGCGTTGAGTGATAGCTATCTAGTTTGTGGTATACAGTAGTGCCTACAAAATAAGTGTCAACCAAGTATTTAATTTCGAATTAACAGAATAAATATAAGCTTTTTTGCAAAACCTAATTTCACTCCCTATTTTGTTTTATACATCTGAATGTTCTCTTAACCCCTTAGTATATGTGAGACTTGTCTGGGGAGAACGAATTGCATTGTGTTAATGAAATCGGACTTGTAAAATCCACATGTCGGCATCTTTTTGTGTTGCTATCAGCATGCTACTTATCTTACTGTTTTGGCCATCATGTCATCTACACCCTATTTTTAATCCTCCTTCAAGACCTCTTTCATGAGTGCCACCTGTTTCTCCCCATTATCAATTGATAACACTTCCACGACGATCAGTGGTCCTGTTGTTACTACCACTATTAACAACCCAAAAAGTTGGCAGGTGAGATATCGTTCCACCACATCAGATGTGCTGCTGCTCGTCATTTTCTATCCGCATCTGAGTCTTGTTTCATGGATTCAATTTGCTATCTCAATAAAATGAGTGAAATTCTCTATTACTTTGAGTTCAAACTTGAATATACCGATGGCTTCCCAGTGCAAACTTGTGTAGTTTTGTTGTCCTGTTCTACAGTTTCCGTGTCTTCCAAGTTAGAATTTGGATCATTACCTTTAAATTAGTTAATATACACTTCTATAGCTCTGGCATAATGTAGTCAATTTTTCGGATTCACAGCTTTTGTTGTTGTCTCTGCAGGCCTTTGGCTGGGCATATGTAAATAATCGACACAATACATGGGAGCAGTTCTACGTTTACTGGATCTGCCCCTTCATCGGGGCCATATTATCAGCGTGGGTTTTCCGTGTTATTTTCCCACCCCCTGTAAAGCAGAAGAAAGCCTGAAGAACCAACAACGGCTCATCTAAACATTAAGCAGTTTCTGCCCTTAAGTTTCAGATGTTGAATTTGGATTATTTTCAGCTTTTTAACTTTTTTATGGGCAATTGGGCATTAATGAGCTGTTTTGCTTAAATAATATGCTAGTGAAATGAAGTTGTTATGATTATTTGGGTTGGATGGGAATGAACAATATATCTTTTTCAGCACTATATTGGTCAATTGATCAACTCATAATAACCGGATCCGTGATACACTTATCTGCTCTCCTATATTCTTAAAGAAATGATTTTTATGGTTCAAATTAGTCTATTTTGTTTCACTTAGTTTTTTAAAAATTATAATCCTTTCACGAAAATATCTTTATATTCAAAAGATGCATCAAAAAAATTTATCATTTAATTATAATTTTATTTACCTCTAAATGTAGTCTGAAAATTTGTTCCAATAAAACTATTTTAAAGAAAATCAATAGTTAGTAACTGATATATCTTTAAAATTTATAAATGCTGTAAATTAAACTATTTTTTGTATAGCGAATATAGTATTTTATTTATAAATAAAGCGTCTAATTTCTAGCCAGAAAAAGTCCATCAATATTTTTTGTTGTATGAAAAAAATACAATATCGGAATTAATATTTTTACACAAGATAGTTTGATAGTTCTATAAAACTCAACTCACATAAATAATAAAAATATATATTTTTTTTGTGAGTTTATATATCGAATTTTTTGTGCCACTTGCATAGATAAATATAAGTGACTAGCCTTTTATAAAATATATATATCTTATTTAATCTCATTTTTTGTATTTCACAATTATTTAGATTGGGACTCGCATTTATATGTATAGAATTTTATAAACATATCAAAATTTACTTGTAAAAATAACAATTTACAAACATACTTCTCCATTTTAAAATTTGACATACATTTTAATTTTTGAGGTCAAATTGATGTGAATTTATTTAATCTTAGTTGATACAATTATTATAATTGTATAATATGTAACAAAATTTATTTAATTTTAAATTTTTATGAGTTATACAAATTTTAATATGTTATCGTTTGATTTTAAAAGTCAAATTATATCTTTAATTTCGAAACGAAAAGACTAAGACAATATATATATATAGATCTTATAAGAAAGAGAGGAAAAAAGAAAAAGAAAAAGGCTAACCCGCCCGCCCGTTTTTATTTGGGTAATTAAAATTAAATTCATTTTCTGAACCACTAACGACCCCATTTATAATTCTTTCCATGTCTTTTAAATACTGAGAGATTCAGATCTATTTATCTGTCACTCCCTTCCGCTGAATCATACCCAAAATTCCATTTAGATCGGTTCTTTTTAGTGGCGGAGCAGTTGCAGCAAACGCCGGCATTGCCCTTTTTTAGCCGCCGTGGTCATTTATGTAATCACACCTATCAATTGAATTGATTGATTCATTGAATTGTATCATCGATCGATCTGGAGGGAAAAATTGGGTGAAATCGAATTTGATTTAGAAATTAATTAAGAAGAAGAGCTGGAGTCTGTACAGGAGACTCAGTCCTTAAAGCCTCCCGCTGCCGCTGCCGGAAACGGTCAGATCCGGTATCGATCACCATCGGCCGCCGAACTACTCGAAGGCCAGGTCCAGTTTCAACTCGGTGACAAGATAATGAAGCGGAATCGGCAGCAGGATTCGCTCTCTGATAAGGTTTATAGGTACCGAGGCGTAATTCTGGTGATTTCGGTGCCTCTCCTTCTAATTTCGTTTGTTTTGTTTCTTATGCCTGCTCGTGAGGATTCTATTGTTTCCAACCGCAAGATTGCTCCCAACTTTGGTCGGGATTATAAGTATGCGGTGATATTCGATGCTGGCAGTTCTGGTAGCAGAGTTCATGTTTTCTGTTTTGACAAGCATTTAGATCTTGTTCCCATTGGCAATGATCTTGAGCTTTTCAAACAGGTATTTCCCAATCTGATACACACCTTATTTTATGTTTTAGAATGGTTGTGATTAGATTATTAAAGTACATGTTAAATATTCACCAACGCTTTTCCCACAGGCAATTGAGTGTCTAGTTATTTGCAAAATCCTTATTCTCTCGTCTCAAAATGAGAGCTGTTGTGAATCAGGTTCCTAAACAAAGGCTAATAAGATCACAATTTAAAGTTGGTGCATTAATTTTAAAAGTGGAATTTTATTTTGGGACAAGACAGTATATATATTATAGATGTCTAATCCTGAATCACATTGCTTAGCCAATTTTTGTGAACCGCTAGTACTGTATGGTATTCTAAATAGTATAGGTAGATACGGAAAGAAATGCAAAATACAATACCTACACATCTAAACATATAAAGAAAATTCAAGCTTGATATAAAAATAGTCAAGTAAGCCTAAAAACAAACTTTAAATATTCATATTATAGTTTTAACACTGTTCTAAAAATTCCCACCTAGGTCCGCTTAGGCCCCCCTTGCGCCCCGCCTAGGCGTTAGGCCCCCTTGGCGCCTCTAGGCCCCCCAAGCGTCTCACCTAGGCCCAAGGTGACAAAAAAATCCCTCTAAGAAATTAGGCGAATTCTAGGCGGAGAGATTTTTTTTATTTTAATAACTACCCAAACCAAATCTTGATTTATTTATTTTTCTAATGATTTACCATATTCATAATACATTTTGTAACATATCAAATCACAACAAGAAGTGAACAATATCAAGTCAAAATGGATAATTTTATTATAGTTGTAATTTTTTGAACTTGTACCAACTTCAAATTATATAAATGATGATACATTTGTAATATTTAGTTTAATTCAATTTTATAATTCTTAAATTTATGTTTAGTTTCTTAAGTTTTAATATTGAATTAAATTCATGAAATTTTAAATTATTATTTAATAGCAATCTTGTTTATAAATAAACTAATACGTTAAAAATATGTTTAAACTTTGAATAATTGCATATTTGTGTTTGAACTTTGACATTAGCAATATGGATGTGTTTGAACTTTAAGAAAATGCCTTTATTATCTTTATTATAGGTTATTTTGCTTTATATTATTATTTTGTTTGAATAAATGTAAGATAAAATATTAAAATTGGCTTAAAATAAAAAATTTCGTCTAGGCCCCTCCCAGGCTCCGCTTAGGCCCCCTAGGCGCTAGGCCTCCCTCGGCCGGCCGCCTCCCGCCTAGCGCTTTTTAGAACATTGAGTTTTAAGACTCTTAACACTTTGTCTAGAGTATTTAACGAGTAGAAACGTAGAGAAAATAAGGGTAAAGAAAGTTGGATGACCTTCACTCCTCTTGTCTGGCAGTTTATGGAGAGAGAGTGAAAAGGAGATAAGAAATTTTCTCTCTTATTTGAGAGTTTATGGAGAGAAAAGAAAGGGGGTTAAGATAACTTTCTCTCCCCTTGTTTGGGAGTTGAGAAGAAACGAAAAGAAAGTTCATATTTTTACCACTGGACAATTACTCCTCTGTTCGGCTGTTCCACTTGAAATAAATGATAAGAACTTTGACACCAATTAAGCAGAGTATAGAAAAAATTCATGTGGATCATCACTTTAATTTGTGGCATCTAGAGTATTGTCTTTTCGTTGAAATGAATGCTTGAAAAGTTATCGCCACATCTCAAAATAAGAAAAAGCGGGACTTGATGGAACAGTCGATCGGAGACAATGTTCTAAAAGGCGGTCGGCGGGCGGTCGGGGGCCTAAGCGGGATTTTTTATTTTAAGTCAATTTTAATATTTTATCTTACATTTATCCAAACAAAACAATAATATAAAGCAAAACAATCTATAATAAAGATAATAAAGATTTTTACTTAAAGTTCAAACACATCCATATTTTATTGGAAAAGATTGTAATATCTTTTTATTATAAAATTAATATTAATTTCTTCAAAATCAATTTGAGATATTTTTAAATTTAAATAAATGTTATTTTTAAAAATTAGTGTGAAGTTTATTGAATGAGACATTTGATATTATTAATTATGAAATTATTTTTATTTGTGTAATCTTTAAAATTGAGGACTTACCATATGCTAAGTATGACTAACATATTTTTAACATATTAATTTTATTTATAAACAAGATTGCTATAAAATAATAAAATTTAAAATTTCAAGAATTTAATTCAATATTAAAACTTAAGAAACTAAACATCAATTTAAGAATTATATTGAATTTAACTAAATATTACAAATGTATCATCATTTATAATTAATTTAAAGTTGGTACAAGTTCAAAAAATTACAACTATAATAAAATTATCTATTTTGGCTTGATCTTTTTTCACTTCTTGTTGTGATTTGATATGCTACAACCTGCATTATGAATATAGTAAATCATTAGAAAAATAAATATATCAAGATCTGGTTTGAGTAGTTATTAAAATAAAAAAAACTTCTCCGCCTACGCCCCGCCTTTTCCGTCTAGCCCACCTAGGCCCCGCCTTTCCTGTGTAGTCCGTCTAGGCCCCGCATAATTTCTTGGAGGGATTTTTTTGTCGCCTTGCAGCCGTCTTTTAGAACACTGATCGGGGAAAAGTTTGAAATATTATACATCACCACTAACTTTGACTTGTACTGTTTTCATACAATGGGTGACGTTCAAAGATGTTGAGATATTGGAGACCTAACAGAAAAAAAGGATGGCTTGAAAAAAAAATTGAGTTAAAAGCTGAGGGTAAAGTTAAGTGTTAAAAATTTATACTAAACTCATTTTTCTGATATCTTCAAACTCTTTCATTTTTGAGAAGAAACTTTTGCAGAGAAAGCGTAGGTCATTTTCTCTTCCTTTCTCTCCTAAAAAGACATTAAAAGACACATATACTTTCATTTGCTCTCCCTAATAAAATTCCCAACCAGGGTGTAAACTAGAGGCCTAATTAACAATTACTTTTATTTGAGTAATTTTGTAAAGGAGCAAGAGAAAAACAATTTACCTTTTAACTATATAAGTATAAAACTCAAAGTTAAATGAAGTCCCAAATTGCATTATGGAGGATAAAAGTCAACTCTAAAGCATCGTATTTATGTCTCCATGTGAGAAAATGATGTGAAAAAGGAAAGTTGAAAAAAAGTCAATAGAAGAACATAAGAAACATTAGAAAGCATTTTCAGACTTGATGCATAGAATGATTGAACACCAAATCTTTCATTAATTAGTGTTAGTATTCCCTTAGAATGTGATAATTGTGCCTTTCAATGCATCATCCAGTTTTATCTTATCTTTCCCAATTTTTAGTTGTTACATGTCAGATGTGTTTGTTTGCATGCCCTAACAAAGCTCAAGAAACCTCAAAAATGTCATCTAATGAAAGAATTGGTCTGGGTTTAAAATTTAAAAATGCATTTCTAAAAGCCGTCTTATACAAGCTCTAATTTCAATTCAAGTCAACTGCCTCTGCCTTTTATCCCAACTCAATTTTATTATTTGAAAGATGCATTCTTAAGGAAAATCCAGTGCTTTTTTCTTTTCTTTTTACATTTTCATCCTTTGGTAGAATTCCTATGATTACTCTCTCGTCTTCTATGTTCCTTTCTTTTTCTCATCCTGGCTCTTCTTTAATTGTAAGCCTCTAGTTATAAATGTTGTGTGCGCCACTGATTTTTTATTTGGTTTCTTTCTCTCTCATATCACTTTGTATTATAGCTAATACCAGGTTTGAGTGCATATGCAAAGGATCCAAAGGCTGCAGCATTTTCTCTACAACCCCTTCTAGAGAAAGCCGAGGCTGCCGTTCCACGAGAGCTACGTCGCAAAACAGCAGTCAGAGTTGGGGTCAGTGATTTGTATGGCTATAGTTCCATGTATAAGTATCTCATGATACTTTAATATTTTCTTATGCATGGAATATAATATGTTTTACTTGTTGTCCTCTCAGGCGACGGCAGGTCTAAGGCAGTTGGAAGGTGATGCGTCTGACAGAATTTTGCAAGCGGTAAACCTTACTTTATTGGATGTTTGCTAAATATCAAACTCTGTATTTGCTTTTTGCTTTTGTTTCTCACTTATGGCTTTGATCTTTCTTTTCAAAGGTTAGGGATTATCTCAAGGATAACAGCAAACTCAAATCCAAGTCCAATTGGGTGACTGTTCTTGATGGATTTCAGGAGGGTGCTTATCAGTGGGTATGTTGTCTTAATTTTCCATGTTTATGTGCTTCCAAGCGTGCTTCCTCTCTGTGAAGTGTCAATGTCATTTTTCCTTTTCTTAGATTAAATTTATTCATAGGCTTCCTTCCTTGGGTTACTCTTTATTACTTTTTGACGCCATAAGGAGAAATTACGGCACCGTCACCGGGTCTTATTATGAAATTAGTTAAATTTCTAGAAGGGAGCTAGAGAACTTAAATCAGTTTGTGAACAATGTACTTCTGGAAGTTACCGGATTTTTTTTATGCTTGTGCAGGTGACCATAAACTATTTATTAGGGAGCTTGGGAAAGACATATTCAGATACTGTTGGAGTAGTTGATCTTGGAGGTGGATCTGTACAAATGGCATATGCTATCTCAGAGGCAGATGCTGCCAAGGCTCCAAAGTTGACAGGTGGAGAAGATTCATATGTTAAGGAAATGTATCTCAAGGGGACTAAATATTACCTTTATGTTCACAGGTTCCACTCTCCTCTTTGATGACTTGTTTTACTTTTTTCTATTTTCCTTGAAAGTGATGATTTCTTGGCATATTTCTTCATGGACCATTTATTTCTGTGAGGTCTACTTTACTTTACTTTGGTTTATTTTGTTACTTGATTGAACTTTGCATTAGTTCAAATATTGGCTTTTGACTTCATTAGTACAGTCTTTGTGTGAGGTAAATGTAATAATTTTTATTAATGAAATTATCATCATAATCTACACCCTTAATATGGTTTTCCTATCTTTTATTCAGTTACTTGCTCTATGGCCTATTGGCAGCTCGAGCTGAGATTTTGAAAGTTACTGAAGACTCTGGAAGCCCATGCATTGTGCCTGGCTATGATGGTATGTTCAAATTTTTAGTTTTATAAAAGGTTTATGTTGTCTTAAATCACAAGTAGTACTGCTCTGGTATATGAAGAAACTTTATAATGCAAACTTGTCCATGTCATCATATAATGTATATTATATTACTCCTCTATTCCACAAAAAGAGTACCATTTCCAAAATGTGTGAATATTAAGGTTATTATTAGTGTTGTATGGTAATGAATTTATGGTAGCAAACTTGAGGAAATAATGTCATTTTATTCTACTATATTTATAAATTGGACACTTTTTGTGGAATAAGAAAAATTGACAAATGAGACTCTTTTTGTCTTGCAGAGGGAGTATTACTTAAAAGTTAATTCATATTACATGTTAACCCTACCATCTTATTCCTTATATATCTTCCTACACTCCCATCTGGCGGATTTCTAAATTTTGACATAGATGGATTGTTGCATATTCCAACATGTCTTACTGCTCTGGTTTATCTTGAGAGGGAGAAAGAGAACAGGGGAAAGGGTGGATTTCTTTTTGAGTATGCAATTTTCTTAAAAATGTGGGAAGCACATAATTCCCTACTAATCCCAGTAGATGCATTACCAAGCATCAGACATTATTTCTCCAGAGGTCATTTATGTGCTCGACCAACAGGAGAGGGACTTGAGGTATTCCTTTTGTGTGATTTGAATCCAAATTTCTCTCTTTGTCTAAAATCTGAGTTCGTAGGAAAGCCTTTGCTTTTACTTTTCTGTGAAGAGCCCAGTTTGTCGAGCGGCTCTCGAAGACCTCCTAGGGATAAGAGATATAGGGCTAAAGAGAGCCAAAAAAGAATCTTTCGTGTATAATCCTGCTTAATCTCGAATGTTATCAGTTCCGGGATGTAGACCAAATAATACAATGCAAGCAAAAGTTCCTAGATTCATGGAGATATAGAACAACATATAAGTTGTCTTTGTAGTTGTAGTCATCTAGCCAACAGTTACTCTTAAGTTACCCATGTGACATTTTGTTGGTGGCCTTTTTATGGCCATAGAGATTGGAGCCGTGGAGTTATCTGTCTTCAGTTTGCAATGCTGGGTTTGCCTTGGATGCACTTTATGCATGATCAAAAGGGAAATGATTATTTACAGCATAGCCATGTTGCTTCTGGATTTTACCTTTTTTGTTTTTGTTCAATTTTTCTCAACTTGGTAAGTTGATCAATAGCGAAGGAGGTAAAGTCCTTAAGGAAATAATAGAATCTGTAATTCTACAACCTCTTGGGTTTGGAATGGCCACTAAAGTAAATAGTCCCTTTTATTTTATCTTGTTTCCTGACGCACAAGGATTAAAACCTGTTTAATGGTTTTAGGATCTTACAAATATGGAGGATCGGTTTATAAAGCATCGCATTCTCCTTCGGGTTCGAGCATGCAAAAATGCCGGGAAGTAGCTACGCAGGCTCTCAAAGTAAATGAGTCAACATGCACCCACATGAAATGCACATTTGGTGGGGTATGGAATGGTGGAGGGGGTGATGGACAGAAGAATATGTTTGTTGCTTCATTTTTCTTTGACAGGGCTGCTGAGGTATGTCATATCCTTTCTTTAAATGCTCCAGAGTCTTGGAAGTTAAAATTGTCCAATTAAGGTCTGCGAAACTTTGCTGACTAAATTATTGCTAATATATAGGCTGGTTTTATCGATCCAAAATTGTCAGTTGCCAAAGTTCGCCCAGTGGATTTTGAGGATGCTGCTAAGCGTGCTTGCGAAACAAGCCTTGAGCAGGCCAAATCTACATATCCCCGAGTGGAGGCAGATAACCTGCCATACTTATGCATGGACCTTGTCTATCAGTTCACATTGCTTGTAGATGGTTTCGGTAAGTTATGCCCACATTTTGATCTCCTGCAAATACATTGCAATTTCCTATTAGACTGAAAGTCGCACTTAGCTTATAACTGGTTGCTCGCTCGCTCGCTCTCTTTTCTTAAACAGCCATAGATCCCTGGCAAGAAATTACTTTGGTGAAGCAAGTTAAATACCAAAATTCTCTAGTTGAAGCGGCATGGCCACTGGGCAGTGCCATTGATGTTGTCTCCTCGATGTAGACGGGAAATTTTTACCCTATTATGATTGTGTGGTCGACGGTCTGAATCCTTCAGCAATGCAATAATGCTCCGAAGATCTGGCAGAGAAATTTATTTGTTTCATCTAAATAGTTAAATTGAAATTCAATTTTGGGTTAGTATGAGAATAATTACAATTCAAAGTTCCATTTATCTTCATTTGTAATTAGTGGCAGATTATGCTGATTTAAGTACTTAACGTTGGAATAGAGAGGCTGTATTTTGTTGATACTTGCAAGTGATTTTTTAACTAATAATTTTAAAATAAGAAACAAATTGGAAAAAAATTGTGTACTTGGATATTCTATATAAACATTATTATACTATTAACAAAATGAGTTTTTGTGAGAGATACCATAATTCAACTACATAGGAGGGTTGGTTAAACATCCCACCCCTTCTTTGGTCTTATAAAAATTCTCAATACTCGCCCCAAATAATCATTTCCTCGTTGAGAATTATATCACAGCGAGGATTAGTATTTTATGGATTTGTTAAATACAAAATAATAATTTTAAATATATTTACAATAAAATTAATTATATTTTAACTCATACAAAATAAAATTAAGAAAAAATAATAATAATATATACACACACAAGGACATATATTTTAATTATGTAATATATAATAATATAAATATTAATTTAATTATTAAGGGACAGTACGCGGTACTTGGTGAGAATTGTGGCGGGAGAAACAAATATCATCCCTATCCCTTCCCCATCTCCATAAATAACACATTATGTGATTTTTCATCCTCGGTACTATTTTATTTTTAAAGCTTAAGAAGTCTATTTGTAAATTTCAAAATTTATGTGAATTTATGTTAGTTTAAAATAATAATAATTTATACTTAACTACTTTTTGAGATAATTTACAATATTTATGATTTTACTGACTAAATTTAAATAATTTTATATTAATTTCAAATTTTAAAATATCACATAAATTAACTTTAAAAAGGTAAAAAAAAAATGTTTCCAATAAACAGGTGTAATAATATTATTATTAGAGCATCGATCAGCCATTAAACCAACAGTTTAAGAAAAAGTGTTTTTTCATTGTTTTTATTTTACTATAAACCGAACGAAACAGAAAGAAAGTGAAGTTGGAGGCTTTTGCGAGAAAAGTAAGAAGGCCGTTGCCGCAATTCGACTTCAAAGTTAAACAAAAAGCTGGCATGGTGCGTAGCGTAGAAAGAGAAAGGGAAGACAGATGATGGAGGTAATGTTGTATATAGTATTAGGAGAATAAAACCACATGAAAATCTGTTAACTTTTCATTCAGTCATTTCTACAAACAGTTTGTGATCTCTATAATTGTGTGTACCAAAGCCATCACTGATTATACTTGAAAGGTCCTTTTTTCACTGAATTCATTGCTTAATTGATAACTGAAGTTGAAATCTTGAAGGATGTGGAAATTGAAAAGGAAAATCACCATATCTTTTCTCTCTCTTACAAAGCATAACCATTTAAATTCTGCAACTTATATTATCGAGCCAACTCAGACTACCCAGTTCCTTTCTCAATGTGCTTATTCGGTCACTGCCTCTTATTTGCGGCCTCCACTCAATGACCAATTGAAGTTAAAACCTTCTGGTTTCCCAGTTGGTTTTTCTTCTTTTACTTCCTTAACAGACAGAAATTCAAATGCCCTTACCATAGTTAAGCCTGATGATGAGATTAGTGATGATAACGATGATGGCGAAGGCAGTGAAGATGACAATGTCGAAAGTCTAAATAGACAGTCTGGTTTTGGGGATGATGAGGATTTTCTTCAAGATGTAGGGGAGATCATGGATATTTTGCGCACACCACGGAGCAGCTGCTCTTTGGTGAAAGATAAGCTCCAGCAGTGTGGTGTCACTGCCTCAACTGATTTGGTTGTGGAGGTTCTTTCTCGTGTACGCAATGATTGGGAAGCGGCATATACATTCTTTCTGTGGGCTGGCAGTCAGCCAGGTTATGCACATTCATTGCGTGAATACCATTCTATGATCTCTATATTAGGGAAAATGAGAAAATTCGACACAGCTTGGGCCCTGATTGATGAGATGAGAGGTGGTAAGACTGGTCCATCGCTTGTGACTCCCCATACGCTCTTGATAATGATTAGAAGGTATTGTGCTATACATGATGTTGGAAAGGCTATCAGCACTTTTTATGCTCATAAACGGTTTAAATTTGAGATTGGAATGGAGGAATTCCAAAACCTACTATCTGCCCTTTGTCGGTATAAGAATGTAAAAGATGCTGAACACTTGCTCTTCTGCAACAAAGATGTTTTCCGACTCAACAATAAGAGCTTTAATATTATTCTCAATGGATGGTGTAACATTATTGGTAATTCAAGGGAGGCGAAAAGAATTTGGAGGGAAATGACTGAAAGAAGGATTTTCAAAGATGTTGTCTCATTTGCAAGTATGATATCTTGCTATTCAAAAGTTGGCAGAATCAATGATGTGCTCAAGCTCTTCAACCAGATGAAAGCGCTGGAAATTGTTCCAGATAGGAAAGTTTACAATGCAGTCATTCATACTCTTGCTAAAGGCCGGCTTGTAAAAGAAGCTTGCAATCTATTGAAAACAATGGAAGAGAAAGGTATTGCTCCAAATGCTGTTACTTATAACTCGCTTATCATGCCCCTTTGTAAAGCCCGTAAATTAGATGAAGCACAGGAGGTTTTTGATGAGATGTTAGAGCGGGGACTTCACCCTACTGTTCGAACTTACCATGCTTTCTTTCGTATTTTAAGGACAGCAGAAGAAGTGTTTGCGCTATTGGAAAACATGAATACGAAAGGATGCCGTCCAGGTCATGACACTTTTATCATGTTAATTAGAAAGTTTTGTCGTTGGCGCCAGCTTGACAATGTCTACAAGCTGTGGACCAAGATGAGCGAGCATGGACTTGATCCTGACCGCAGCTCCTACATTGTGCTAATACATGGGCTATTTTTGAATGGAATGTTGGAGGAAGCGTACAAATATAATCAAGAGATGAAGGAAAAACATTTGATGCCAGAACCCAAGATGGATGAGATCCTTCAAATTTGGGAATCGGGCAAGCAACATCCAGAGGTGCAGGTGGAGTTAAAAGACCATCAAGAAAATTGTAGACAGTCAACAAAGGAAACCAAGACTGGCTTGGAAAAAGCTAATTGGGGAAGAGATTTTCGTCGACTACCTGAAACTAGAAGATTTGTTAGAGAAAGAGGCTATTCTTTTTGGGATGGTTAAATCTAAAGGTTTTTATTATGCTGCTACCTGTTTTGAACAAAAATCCATGACTACAAATGGGACATCTGAATACCTGCTTTGTATCAGAACAGTAAAGGTTAATATATAGTATACAGGTTTTGTCTTCGGCAACCATCAGCATCAAGTCAGCCAAAGAACTCTTTACAGGTGCATGACAATTTGCTTATTCCAAAGAGGCTCTAACACATACTATTATATTCCATAATTACAAATGATAAAGCCATAATTACAAATGATAAAGTAGATATCAAATTTACAAATTAAGTTCAGAAAATCTTGCATTTGTTGTATTAATGGCTCTAATCTAGTGGTTACTTCTAAATGGTGGATTTACCGATTTTACCCTGTGAAACATTCTACATGGATCCCTTTAATTTCCTTGGGTTTCATAACACTCCTTAAACTGTATGTTTTATCTAATTTGACAAAAAGAACTGCAGTAACCAATAATGCCTCAAAGATATATGATAATATGCCAACCAAAGTGAGACCCATTTTAGATTGTATGTGTAATTGATTTCTGTTGAGACTGATGGTACATGATGAAGGTCGTGTGTCTCTCTTTGATTTGTAATACTCTGGCTCTTCAGTTTGTTTGAAAGGTATTACTTTTTCGCAACAAGTTATTTCCTTTACAATTTTTAGTAGTGTTCAAAAATTGCTTGGCGGGCCTAGGTGGTTGAGGCGGCACCTAATGCATAGTAAGTCAAGCCTTAAGCGGGCCTATATATTGTATATATTTTTATTTAGTATGTAGAGATGTAATGTTTCTAAATTTTACATTAAAAATTAAAAAAACAATCTTATAAGACTTTGCAAGTTCATTCAGAGCCTCAAAACCTTAATTAAATCAATTAGGTAGAGGAGAGATTTCGCCTAGGTAAATCCCTAGGGGCCTAGTTAACTAGAGGTGGTAGAGGACCGCCGAGTGCTGGCCTTAAGCGGGCTTAGGCAGGAATTTTTAGAACACTGGTATTTAATTTTAATATAGAAAATATTAAATTGTTTTTGATTTTGGGAGCTTTTGTTTTTGCAGATTGCATTGATTTAAAGTTTGCAGTTTTTGCCACGACAAGCCCTTTCTTTTGAGTGAGTTGATCTCTTTGTCAGATAACTGATAAGGGAATGTATTTGGTCTGTGGCTATGTTTTTGGGGTTTTTTTTGTGCTGTGCATTAATTTTGCGTAACCTTTTTTGTGTAAAGTCTCATGTAATATAGCTTAGGTTATGTTGTTTTTAGTTTTATCTTCTGTTTTGTAGGATTGTATGGTGTTTGCTTTTTGTATTTTTCTAGTGTCTATTGGTGGCAGTTACTGGTTAGATTACAGGATGTCAGGATTTAGACTTTGTCAGCTCCTCGCGAAGTATAGTTAATCCCCCATTTATCATTTATTTTCGTTTTTATGTATTTTTACTCGCGTCTTTTATTCTTTACTGATGAAATGAAGTTGTTGCAGTTTCCTAAAAAATCGAAGAAATAAATACAATAACAGCTTTGCTTCTTCCCGCTATCACAAACCAAAGTGCATTTATATGATCTCTAACATGAATATCCAATTTGTACATAGTACCTGGCTCCCAACTTTAAAGCCTATAGTCAGTTTTATGTTGCGGCTAGAACCAAATACTATGCAAAAATATTCTGTATCTATCAAAATCATATATAAGGAGCTCCAAAGTGAGCCATGAAAAAGCAGCTTTATAACAGTATTGCTCATTCACAACATTTCCATTATCACATGTTCTTTTGTATTCCTTTTTCTTTTTCTTTTGCTTTCAATGCTTATTGCCAACATAGAGATGCATAGAAGCTGGAGTAAATTGTCCTTGTGTATCCCAACCATGTTTCCAATTAAGTTCTAATCTTTGCATTAGTACCGATTTTCTCTTTGTTTATGTTTTGATGAAGTGATGATCATGACTTTAGTTCTTGGTTGTTGATTCGCATATTACAGATACTGTATTTGATGGCATTAAGTACTGAAGGTTAGCTTTCATGTGCCTCACAGTCACGAATGCATGTCCTATTTAAAATTCTTCTACAGGTGCAACTAATCCAGATAAACTCTCAGCAAGGACTTGGAGGAAGGTATAGAACAATATAGGATATAATGGCGATAAGAATCATGCATGGAGGTGTTCATTAACATTGTCCTCTGGGAGCTGAAGAAAGGTACAAATCAAAGATGAAGAAGATTATTCCCTAATGTAAGTCTCTCAAACATGTTAAATTCAATAATATAGATTCCTGGAAAATGGTTTTTGAGAGTCTAATGGTATATGTTAGCTTAGTTATGTTAATTCAGACAGCAGCTGGTTGAGCCCTAAGAATGGTCAAAGCTGCATGCTTCTCGTCGTGATATATATGGTATGGGAAGCTAGCCCATAACTCTATGTCTGGTTGGTTCTACAAGTTTTCTGTACTCGTAAATAAAAAAACAATAGAAAGTCCTGGAAAATATAATTCATATATATTCGTCCAATTAATTCATATGTTGTGTTTTTTATTTGTTCTGGAGCAAGTAGTATTCTACTTCAAGACATTCTGAGCTAGTAGTTGTTCCTTTTCGTGCACAAGTATCTCTGCCGGAGTTTTCTTTTTTCCTTTTTAATTATTTACTTCTCTCTCAATCAATTTCGCATCATGTAATTGGAATTTCCATGGCTAGATGATTTGTGTAATTTGCTTGCATGTCTTTGCTTCGGCATATAACATCCATGTTACGTTTGGATTGGAGTAATGAATGTAGGAATGAAATGTCTCATTCTTATGGAATGAAAAAAAAAGTTATGTTTGGTTGCGATTGGAATGGATTAAACCATTCTTATTTCTTCCAAATTTATGAATTTTATTCTTGGGGAGTAAGAGTATGGAATAACTTATTCTATCTATAATGGAATACATCATTCCATTTTTCATTCCATTCCTTGAATCCAAACCTAGCATTAGTTTGAAAATGATGTGTGGGTGTGGTTAAAGACTCAACCTTTGCTGCTTCTGGCCCCTACTTTCATCTAATTATCTTGATTGTCAAACAGTCGCCTCGTTTGTTTGTTTGTTTGCAGATATTATGGTCTATAGTTATAAATATACTCTCTCCGTTCTTAAAAGATTGTCGTTTTAGAAAAAAAATTTGTTCCAAAAAGTTTGTCGTTTACAACATTCGAAGAGAATAAATTATTTACTTTCTTATATTACCCTTATCTCCTCTCATTGACCCAATAAATTATTTTCTTTGTATTAATAGTTTTTAATTTTTCATAAAGGGTAGTGATGAAATTTTAAATAAATTTTATTTGACAAATGACACTTTCTTAATTTATGTGCAAAACCTTAAAGGACACTCTTAGGAATGGAGGGAGCATAATCCAATATATTGTTTGTTTGTTTTTTTTTAAAAGTTTGTCTTAAAGTATGTATTTTTTTCAATAAAAGGCGGTTATATGACGTCATTATAGAATTAATGTAGTAGTAACACTGAACAATTATTTCCCACGTGTGTTTTTGTTTCTTTCGCCGCCTTTCCCAATGGTGCAAAAAAATATATGTGCGCCTTTTGGCTCCTAATTTTCTGCTATTTTTGGTCATTCGTGTTCGTTAGGCTATTCTTCATCCACCCACGCCAAAAAACATAGAACTAGGCAAAATAAATAAATAAATAAATAGAAATTAAAAAAGGGAATAAAAAGATATGTAGTGTACATGGTTGAACGTATAAGTAGTAGTATAAATTGGACTTTGCAAGTTGCAGCTGGTGGTTGTTTTTATTTTCTACAGTTGGTAGCCGAAATTTAATCATCCAGCTGGTAGTCAATACGTGGAGAGCTTTCACAATGCATATACACATATATATATATATATGGTATTCCATCCACAGCAATCGGTTGTTGGGGAACAACTATTTTTGGCCCAGCCGCTACAACCTGTACCGGCCTTAGACAAAATTTTTTTATAAGCCGCTACAGGTTGTAGCGGCTGGGCCAAAAGGGGTTGCTCCCAACAACCGGTTGCTATGGATAGATACCATATATATATATTGTAAGACCCCAGTTTTTATAAATAAAGATGAATTTTCATAATTATTATTTTTGGAATATTATGGAATAAATTTGATATAATTTTATAGTTGTGGGTAATATTTATAAATTTTGCAAAGTACGCAAGTTATTATAAAATATTCGTTTGGTCGGGGAATATTCGTACGACGGCACAATCATTGGTGGACCCCACAACGGAAGTATTGTCATAGTTAGAAAACGACAAAATTATCTTTCCATAAAATAACGGCGGAGGTGTGACCGTTAAAAACTGTTGAACTACTCGGTAGTAAAAGTACAGTAATACGCGTTGTTGCATAGTAGCACACGGTATTGATTATTGATGCTTACGTGAGAAGTCACTCAGCTATACTCAATTATTGCTACAGTAATTGCTGCATCATATCTCTTATATTATTGATTCAATTATTGTCACAGTATCATCTGTATAATATGTTATATTATTTAAATAATAATTGAGACGACAAGTTATAAATGATTAATAATTGTTGGAAGATTAAATATGTGTTAAAATGATTTTTGGTAATTTTTATTCAATCCTTGATGTATATAAAGAGTCTATTATTAGACGTTTGTGGTAAGTTGAATTATTTATGGGGGGCCATATGTCATCATCTAAGAGTCTCTTTCATAAATAGTAATTACTTTCGTAAATAGTAATTACTTTCGTAAATAGTAATTACCTTCGTAAATAGTAATTACTTTCGTAAATAGTAATTACATTCGTAAATAGTAATTATTTTCGTAAATAGTAATTACATTCGTAAATAGTAATTATTTTCGTAAATAGTAATTACCTTTGTCAATAGTAATTACCTTCGTAAATAGTAAATACTTTCGTAAATAGTAATAAATCTTCTATAAATAGAGGCCTAGGGCTTCATTATTTTTCACGAATTCGTTCAAGCTATAGAGAGAGAAAGTGTAGAGAGAGTAAGAGAGAAAGAAGAAGAGTATTCGGTTATTACACGACTGCAGTATTCAATCTCTTAATACGGTAAGGGGTGTTATTCTTTCTTCTTGAAGAGAACTTATGTTCTTCCATTCTTTGTTATTCTGTTGGAATAACCTGTAAAAGTGGCATACCCTATACATGACCTGTATACGCGGTACACCCTATACTTGGTGAAATCCTTATGTTATTCCATTCATTATTATTCTGTTGGAATAACCGGTATACGCGGAATACCCTATACTTGGTGACATCCATTTACTATCCTGTCCTTATATTTCTGTCGGAATATCCTGTCTGTGTGTTTTACACCGGACCTGGTTCCATTCTTTATTATTCTATTGGAATATCCTGTCTGTGTGTTTTACACCGGACCTGGTTCCATTATTTATTATTCTGTTGGAATATCCTGTCTGTGTGTTTTACACCGGACCTGGTTCCATTCTTTATTATTCTGTTGGAACATCCTGTCGGTGTGAATTTCACCTGACCTGGTTCCGTTATTATTATTCTGTTGGAATAATCTGTCTGTGCGGTCTATCGCATGCATGGTGATTTCTTTTGTTATTCCATTCTTTATTATACTCAGTTGGATAAAACTTTGACTTCTATGCTCCATGAAATTAGTGGAATATCCTTGATATTTGCGCTTCATCCAGTATCCTTTCATAGAAATATTCTTCTGATCATTCTTGAATTTTACACCACAAAACAGTATCGTGTTGACAAATTTGAACGTTAATAATTCCTGGATAAAATAATTCTTGAACTTGTTTTATTGAATTCTTATATCATTGTCATCATCCTCATGTTTATATTTTGTTGAAAGTCATCTGTGGCCTGTAGTGCATAGATGGACTTGGTATGATTATGACCAGAGATTATTCGGTGTAATCATGACCGTAATGTTACAAATGATGTAAAAATTAAAAATCCTCATTGGCCCGTAGTGCATTGATGGACAGTTGTTGGCATGATCATGACCATTGATGAATACACAAATATTCTTGGCTGTAGTGCATGAATAATTGTGGTCGTGATACTAAAGAATATCCTTGGCCGTAGTGCGGGGGTGATTCGATGATGTGGAATATTTATTAAGCTGAGTCTCAGCTATAACGATGATGAAAAACCTTTTAAATCATAAAAGATAGCAGATTTTATTTTCTACTTGACTCTTTTAATGGATTGCTGGTTCCGCTGTAGTTAAACTTGATAATTATTGTATTTTATCAGTTTAACACTGTTGAAGGCTAATGATAATTTATTCTGCATTATCTTAGTCATAATATTTTTTACTGGGCTAGTTGAGCTCACCCTTTCTTTCACTGTTCTCTTCAGGAAATGAGAATATAGCTGGGACAAGTCGGGGAACGGAGTGATGGACCAGAGAATAGTATTAGTAGTCCTCACTATTCTGTTAAATAGTGTGACAATAATTGTATTGAGGACACCTTTTGAGTTTGTATGCTCTCTAGTAGACAATAATTGTATTCAAACTCACAGTTATGTTTTGTCGTATTGTACACGACAGTTGTATTAGTAAGTTGTATTTGAATTCTGTACCATGTATCTGGCGACTCAAGATGGGTGATGTATACCTAATTTTGGGGGCGTCACATATATATATATATATATATATATATATATATATATATATATATATATATATATATATATATATATATATATATAGGGAGATGATCCATGGAAAACGTTAGATATTAACACTATTTCAACTAACGCTAATCTAGCCGTCCAATATTAGAGTTAATGGCTGAGATGAATGCCCAGCCGCTAGAGGGAGTAGCGGCCAGTCGCCGCTACTCCCTCTAGCGGCCAGCAGAAATGATTTTTTAATTTGGCTCGACTGGCCGCTACTCCCTCTAGCGGCCAGTAGAAAGGATTTTTTAATTTGGCTCATGCTCCAGCCGCTAGAGGGAGTAGGGCCAACAATTTTTTTTGGCTTAATTACATTATCCTGATTATCCTCTCACATACTATTTATTAATCAATAAATAAAATAATAAAAAATTATAAGAATAACTATAAGGATAATCAATAATTATCTTTATACTTATTAAGATATTATCCATATACATATTGCTTATTAATCAGTAAAATAAAATAATAAAAAATTATAAGGATAATTATAAAGATAATCAGTAATTATCTTAATAAGTATAAAGATAATTATTGATTATCCTTATAGTTATTCTTATAATTTTTATTATTTTATTTATTGATTAATAAATAGTATGTGAGAGGATAATCAGGATAATGTAATTAAGCCAAAAAAATTGTTGGCCCTACTCCCTCTAACGGCTGGAGCATGAGCTAAATTAAAAAATTCTTTCTACTGGCCGCTAGAGGGAGTAGCGGCCAGTCGAGCCAAATTAAAAAATCATCTCTGCTGGCCGCTAGAGGGAGTAGCGGCCAGTCAAAACGCCGACGTTTTGACTGGCCGCTACTCCCTCTAGCGGCCAGCAGAGATGATTTTTTAATTTATTGCTGGCCGCTACTCCTTTTAGCGGCTGGGCATTCATCTCAGCCATTAACTCTAATATTGGACGGCTAGATTAGCGTTAGTTGAAATAGTGTTAATATCTAACGTTTTTCATGGATCATCTCCCATATATATATATATATATATATATATATATATATATATATATATATATATATATATATATATAATCTGCTTCTCCAGTGAACTGGAAAGAGCGAATTAAGAACGTACCGGCTATAGCGACGATTTTTCCGTCCTTATAACATAGAAAATCGATTTTTTATGTTATAGCGACGGAAAAAAAACCGTCGCTATAGCTGGTTCGCTCATTCCAGTTCGCTGAAAACAACTGACTATATATATATATATATATATATATATATATATATATATATATATATATATATATATATATATATATATATACATTCATACGTATGAAAAAGAATTTATATACCGACTAAATTTGATGATAAATTTAGATTGTGGCGTGGAACCATAAGCAATATGAAAAAATAATAACGTTCGAGTTCTTTATTTACGAGTTTGTTTGGTTATCAACGTTTGCATCAGTTGAGTTTGTAATGTTTGAACCTCTAAATACATTGCATTAATTTTGGTGCGTTGCATTTGAGACTCAAATATTACGTTAGTGAATTAAATAAATTATTAAATTTTTTAAATTTTTAAACGTTTTAAATTAAATATAAATAAAGATACACTTGATGTAGTATACCAAAACAGCAGTTCTACGGCGACAGAATTTGAGCGACCGGTCGCTCAAATCTTGTCGCCCAAGACTTATTCATACCAAAAACATAAAGATCGTAACTACAAAATGCTCTTTCGTTTTTTGTTTTTATCTAGAATTGTCGTCTTTGTATTACTACAGTTTTTTCTGGTTGGAGCAGTTAGGATTATAACTACTAGCACACAAGCTGGAGAGAGAAAGGTTGGCCTACAAGCCTAGACTATTAAACTCCCTACCTACCCAAAGGGTCGAAGTCAATATTATTGACTTTTTAAATTTTTAATCAATCATCAAAACCCACTTCAATATCAATTAGTTGTAGTGAGAGATGGATTAGGAAAAATTAATTAGTTTTGATTAATGGAACTATGACATGACAAAATCACTATTAATAAAAATAAATAAAGGTGATGTCAGATATTTATTTTAAAAAATTATCTCAAAAAGTGTTTTAAATGATGTGGTATCATAACATTAGTTGCATAGATCTCATGTGATTGACTGTGCCATATATTATACTTAAAATATTCAATAACATGTCATTTTAGACCCCTAACATTTAAGAGTGTAAACAGGTCGAACCGAAACAAACATAGAGCTGCTCGATTTTGACTCGAAACTTTAAATTCATACTCGAATTCGATCCGACTTGGATCGAATTATATTTAAACTACTCGCGAGTTTCAAATTCACGTTCGAATTCGAGTCTCTATATAATAACTAATTTTATAATAAATATAATTATAAATTGAATTTATTATTTTACTAAGAAAGGAAAAAAAATATTTACTATTACACTTTACAAATATAAAATCACAATCATAATTAAAAATAAAAATAAAATAAAATAATAATAATTAATTAATTATTCTAATTTGATTTAAATTTGTATATATTATAAGAGAATTTATCGAGTATATAATTGAATCTGTATAAATCGAGTATGTATCGAATCACAATCGAGAATTCGAGTAGTTTGAATCTTAAACAAGTCGAGTATAAACTTGCTCAGATTCTACTCATATTTTTTTCAAATTATTTCTTATGCTCAAATTTTAATTATATTATTAACGAATTTGAGCCTCGCTCGTATTTTTTCAAGTCAAATCCGAATTAAATTTGAATTATTTAATTCGTTTACAACCTTACTAACATTACTCCTAAAAAATACTAATTTAAAAATAAAGTTTTTACTAACTAGATTTTAAAATTAAATTATTTTTGACTGCAACTGCCAACAAAATGTAATAACTACAATCATATCATCTTATATAAATATTGTCCAGCCCAAAATTGAATGCAATCAAGCTGCAATCAAACTGTCTGAAACCACGAAACAGATTTCCCCTCGAGGGATCATCTTATTAAATTCTCATATATAATTTGATTTTTGAGGTTAAACAAGAGTATATTAAATTTTAAAATTGGTATAATTCATAAAAATTTATAATAAAATAGTTTTTATAATTAATAATTTGTGTTATATACTATACAATTATAATTATTATATCAACTAAAATTAAATAAATTTATACTCCATCCGTCCCATAATATATGACGTTTTAGATAATTTAATTCTTTTTCAAATTATTTGAGGTTTTATATAATTTAAAAGAATTAACTACAATCATTCCAAAATTATCTCACTTGAAAAAATGTTACAGATGAGAGTGAGATAAGTACTCTATCTAAGCATTAATTATTTAGCTTTCAATATTACCCCAAATATTAAATATAATCTCGAAACTCTCACTATTTTAACACTCTTTTTTTTTCAATAATAGAATAATATAGATAATTAATATTATATTTAATACTATATAATCATTTTTTTGAATAGTTGTTGTATATGTAGAGTAAAGTAAATGACATCATATGAATGATCCCTTAATGGGCGGCGGAAAACTAGGCCCACCACAAAATCAAAAAGTCATCCCCTAGACTCTAGACTCTAGACTCTAGACTAGACTGTTACTACTCCATTAAGTTATTTTAAACAAGGGTTTTGTTCTTAATATAATTTTGATCCTCTCATTAATTTTTTTATTAATAAATAATATTTTTTTTCAATACAAAAATAATATAAATAATTAATATTATATTTATAATATATAATTATATTTTTAATATTTGTATAAATCTTTAAAGGTCTCCATCCACAGCAACCGGTTGTTGGGGAGCAACCCATTTTGGCCAGCCGCTACAAGCTCTACCGGCCTTAGACAATTTTTTTTTATAAACCAGTAGAGCTTGTAGCGGCTGGACAAAATGAGTTGCTCCCCAACAATCGATTGTTGTGGATGGAGACCCGTCTCTAAAATGATTTATATTAAGAGACGTAGTGAATAACTATTAAATTGTAAGACCCCAACTTTTTGAATAAAGATGAATTTTTTATAATTATCATTTTTAAATATTATGGAATGAATTTAATATAATATTATAGTTTTGGGTAGTATTTATAAATTTATAAATTACGCAAGTTGTTTTATAATATTCGATTGGTCGGGGAATATTAATTTTAATAGGGAATATCCGTACAACGGCGCAATCATTGGTGGACCCCACAACAGAATTATTGTCGGATTGAGAAAACGATAAAAATATTTTTATGAAAATAACGGCGGAAGTTTTACCGTTAATACTGTTGAATTACTCGGTAGTAAAAGTACAGTAATACGCGTGGTTGCATAGTAGCACACGGTATTGATTATTGATGCTTACGTGAGAAGTCACTCAATTTTACTTATTTTATAGACCCCCCATTTTTTTATTTTTTTAAATAACTGAAAAAAGGTTATTCATTATATATATATATATATATATATATATATATATATATATATATTTATGTTTTGAATTTTCAAGTTAGCTACAATTATTATGATTATTATATTTATATATAGGTACTAGTTGGAAGGTGTGGCAGGCAAAAATTCACGGGGTTCATAACCCGTGACTAATATTATATTTATATATATAAATAATATTATATTTAAAAGATTTTGCTTTAAATATGGATCGTCAGGTTAAAGTAAATCATTCTCGACCGTTCATGAGTTAGTTACTATGCATTCTATTTTTCTATAAATAGAAGCTCATTCATTCATTATTTTCTTGCGAATTCATTGAAACTCTAGAGAGATAAACTATAGAGAGAAAGAAGAAAGTATTCTGCTACTTCACTACTTATATATCCAGTACTCTTCTTCTTAAGGTAGGGAATATTATTTGTTGTACTCGTAAGGGGTGTTATTCTTTCTTATTCATGAAGAGAACTGTTATTATTTCATTTCTTATTATTCTGTTGGAATAACCTGTATACACGGTCTACCCTATACTTGGTGACATTCTTCTATTATTCTGTTGGAACATCCTGTCTGTGTGTTTTACACCGGACCTGGTTCCGTCTTTATTATTATTCCGTTGGAACATCCTATCTGTGTGTTTTATATCGGACCTGGTTCAGTCTTATTATTATTCTGTAGGAACATCATGTTTGTGTGTTTTACACCGGACCTGGTTCCGTCTTTATTATTCTGTTGGAACATCCTGTCGGTGCAAATTTTGCCTGACCAGGTTCCGTTATTATTATTCTGTTGGAATAACCTGTCTATGCGAAGTACCGCATGCATGGTGATTTCTTTTGTTATTCCATTCTTTATTATACTCAGTTGGTTAAAGTTTTGACTTCTATACTCCATAAAATTAGTATAATATCTTTGATATTTGCGCTTCATCCAGTATCTTTTCATGAAAATATTTTTCTGATCATTCTTGAATTTTACTCTACAAAACAGTATCATGTTGACAATTTGGACGTTAATAATTTCTAGATAAAATAATTCTTGAACTTGTTTTATTGAATTCTTATATCATTGTCATCATCCTCATGTTTATATTTTGTTGAAAGTCATTTGTGGTCTGTAGTGCATAGATGGGCTTGGTATGATTATGACCAGAGATTATTCGGTGTAATCATGACCGTAATATTACAAATGATGTGCTAAAAATTCTCATTAACCGTAGTGCATTGATGGACAGTTGTTGGTATGATCATGACCATTAATGAATACACAAATATTCTTGGCCCGTAGTGCATGGATAATTGTGGTCGTGATACTAAAGAATATCTTTGGCCGTAGTGCAGGGGTGATTCGATGATATGGAATATTTATTAAGCTGAGTTTCAGCGATAATAGTGATAAAAAAACTTTTTAATCATAAAAGATAGTAGATTTTATTTTATACTTGACTCTTTTAATGGATTGCTTGTTCTGCTGCAGTTAAACTTGATGTCTATTATATTTTATCAGTTTAACATCGTTGGAGACTAATGATAATTTATTCTGCATTATCTTAGTCATAATATTTCTTACTGGGCTAGTTGTGCTCACCCTTCCTTTCACTGTTCTCTTCAGGAAATGAGAATATAGCTGGGACGAGTTGGGGAACGGAGTGATGGGCCAAAGGATAGCATTAGTAGTCCTCACTATTCTGTGAAATAGTGTGATAATAATTGTAATGAGGACTCCTTTTGAGTTTGTATAATCTCTAGTAGATAATATTTGTATTCAAACTCACAGTGTATATTTTGTCGTATTGTACACGACGGTTGTATTAGTAAGTTGTATTTGAATTCTGTACCATGTATCTGGTGACCCAAGATGGGTGATGTATACCTAATTTTGGGGGCATCACATAAATACTACTAATAGACTTGGTATTAATTTCAACAATATATATATATATAGCAAGGATCAAGAGCATAAGTCTTAAATAACATAATTCTTTAAATAACATAATTCCTTAAAACGACGTCGTTTTGGAGTGGCTTAAAAGAGAGTGGTCCCACTTATTTTTCTTTTATTTACAAAAATGCCACTCGCGGTCACTCCAAAACGACGTCGTTTTAAGGAATTATGTTATTTAAGACTTATGCTCTTGATACTTCTCTCTATATATATACTCGAAAGTATAAAGTAATAATTTCGACCCCACTAACAAAAGTTTTTGGCATCGCCACTATCGATGATGTGGACATTTTTTGCCACGTGGAACTGCTTGCATGTGCATTTTCCATTTAATTGTCAAAAAATACGATTCGCCAAGAATCGAACCCAAAACCTAAATTTGAGATCATGGTCATGACACCACCTTACTACACAAGACTAGCTAATACTTTTGCCAAAGGATTAAGATTTATACCAAATCAATTCATTTTTCCCAACAGAATATTAAAAGGATTAAGTTTATTATTATATTATTCTTATTGTTATTGTTAATGTTATTATTATTATTATTATTAAATGGAACCCTCTTCCAAAACACCAACTCCACAAAAAAATCAAGATCTTGTAAATTAGAACTATGAATCCTCTAAGTTTGCAGCCTCCAGAAGAAATTGGACTAAATCTCAGATAAGCTACAATGAATGGAGAAGATGAGCTAAATCGTGGCTTGAATGTAGAAAAGACAAGCACCGAGTTGTGTTACATTTTTAATAGATATATAGATATGTTTAAGGCGGTAAAATGAGCAAACAATTCGAGCTCGATTAGTACGACTAAAAGTTCAAATCAAAATACAAATGAACCAAATATGGGCAAATTTTAAAGTTCGATAAATTATTCGAACCTTCTCAAATTATAATTTTCTATTAATACTCGTATCATATTCGTTCGATCCCGGACTTTGCTTATCATCTACATTTTGGTCTCAATTTAAAGAACCCTAACTTTTGAAGATCTGAAATTGCCGAGCTTTAGATGGGAGAGAGACAACAATGGAGATGATGGTGTATCTTAAATTAATGGGTATCTTTGACTTTTAATAATGTGGGGGAAAATAATTGTTTTGTTATAAAACTTAATCCTTAAGTAAATTCAATAATTACAAATTTTTTGACAATTAATTGTAAATATTCACGTCAGCGGTGACACGTGTGCCACTTCAGCAGATCATTCATATGTATTTTACCCTTTGATGGAGTTCGGTTTTGATAAATATAATTTATACATTAGAGAAATTTTTTAATGTTTAGGATAAATTTTTTATTTGTGTATTTATTATTATCATATTATTGTGTTGGGTGTGAAAATGTGTTAAATAAAATTTTAAAATCTTAAAAGAATGCATGCATCCTACTCAACAGCCCAAAATGGTGAGATTTGGAAGAAATAGAGTTGGAAAGCTTAGAAGATTTGATTTAGCACCTCCCCTTTTCCATCTCTCCTGCTCCTAATGAAGGAAAAACGTGACAAAAAATTGATTAATTAATTAGGAGTTATTATCTCAACAAATTAAAGAGAAAAATGACCCTATAACTCGATGGTAAATAAATTATTCATAAATTTTGAATATATGAAATTTTAAAATTTATTTTTATTAAAAATAAAAATATTAAATTTCAGTGGAATATAATAAATATAAAAAAAAGAAAGAAAATGGAAGGCTTCAATTCATGTCTCCAAAAGTCCAACCTATACAAGGGGCTTTGATGGCCTCTGTTTTTGAATGGATGTGAGATGAGTCTCAATCAGCTTCACGTGTGCCAGATCATTCTACTACTTAATTAGACATGTGATATATATATATATATATATATATATATATATATATATATATATATATATATAGGAAAAAATGTGTGTACACAACTGTGTATTATACAGTAGGCTATAGCGACGATTTCACCCGTCGTCATAACTATTCTGGGCTATGGCGACAGTTTACCGTCGCTATAACCCAACAAATCTGTCGTCCTAGGCCTACTGTGTAATACACAGCTGTGTATATACATATAGCCCATATATATATGGGGAATGATCCATAGCATCTATTTGCTATGGATTAAAAAATGGCATATAGCATTTACACCTTCTGTTTAATAAATGAATGACTGTGATTAAAATTGGGAACACGACATCCGCTAGAAGTATTAGCGGACGTAATAATTTAAATCAGAAAAAATTAACCACTTCCGCTAGTCTGTCTAGCGGACGTGAAGGTATGCTTTTGAAAATGGAGAAAAGTTGCCGACCTCTGAGCAATGACTCTAAAGTTCTTTAAGTGAATCGTGGAAAATGGAGAAAAGTTGTAGATCTCTGATCAATGAATCTAAAGATGAGGTATGCACCACGCCAAATTTTGGTGCTTTAAAAGATCTTATCTTCTACACTTGCTTCTCAATCTTTTCCATCTACTTTTTAAAATTGTCTTTTCTTTATACAGGTTAATGATATGAATACAGCAAGACGTGAACTGAAGTCTTATGAATGAAATGGTGGAGACAAACACTTTATCTAGACTGGTTGAGGAAAGATCAAGTGAATCAAAGTTCAATATTTTCAAATGATGAAGCAGGAGCTTCATCAAATCAGAAAGATACTTTTTGTGGGTGGATGATTACAAGTGTTCACTATGTCGGGTTGAACATAGTTGAAATGCCTCCCAGTTTTGTTTGGGAGAGGCAAGAACATTACATAAGCAAATTGTTATACCATACGCTAGTATGTCTAGCAGATTTCTATGCAATATTTTATCCATCCGCTAATAAGACTAGCGGATGTTATTAATCACAGTCATTTATTTATTAAACTGAAGGTGTAAATGCTATATGCCATTTTTTAATTCATAGCAAATAGATGCTATGGATCATTGCCATATATATATATATAGTCCGGATCCAGTACGGGATTCCGGACTCTATTAAAATTCGGACCTCATTTTTTTGCTTTTTTTTAAAACAACTAAAAAAAATTATGGAATTGGAATTTTTACATAATACAGTGTTTTTGGCGTGATTTGGATGCCTATACCAAAATATTTCTGTATAGTCTGGGCAGACTGTACATACAATGGTTGGTGTAGGTATTAAAAACACACCCAAATCACTGTATTATGAAAAATTTTTAGTTCCATAATTATTTTTTTAGTTGTTCTACAAAAAAAATGGGGTCCGAATTTTGATCAGGTCCGGGAGTCCGGACCTGATTAGTTTTCTCTCAATATATATATAGAACCGATCAGGTGAGGACTCCCTTACTTTGTTAAAATACGGACCTTTTTTTTATTTTTTTTAAAACAACTGAAAAAAATATTTAATATTTTATGGAACTGATATTTTTCCATAATATAATATTTTGGGCGTGATTTGAATACCTATACCAAAAAATGGTGATACAGTCTGCACAGACTGTACATACCTGTTTTGTTATACGTATCCAAATCACATCCAAAATATTGTATTGTGAAAAAAATTCAGTTCCATAAAAAATTAAACTTTTTTTAGTTATTTAAAAGAAATCAAAAAACCAAAAAAAAAGTCCACATTTTAACAAAGTAAGGGAGTTCTTACCTGATACTGACCCTATATATATACTAGCTGGGTCCCGTGCCTCCGGCACTGTATGGGCAGTGAGATTTATCTCAAATTTAGAAC
Source organism: Panax japonicus (assembly GCA_020205505.1). Lineage (NCBI taxonomy): Eukaryota > Viridiplantae > Streptophyta > Magnoliopsida > Apiales > Araliaceae > Panax > Panax japonicus. Next base: position 5,793,114 of record CM035109.1, on the reverse strand, counting down.
GGCCCAGATGATTTATTAAGTGAGCGGAAAATTCAAAATCATTATTAGATAGATTAGATAGATAGATGTATTTTATTAAATAGATGTATGGACGGTGAGATTTATCTCAAACTTTGGACGGCCCAGATGATTTATTGAGTGAGCGGGAAATTTAAAATCATTTATATTTTATTAGATATATATATATATATATATATATATATATATATATACACACACACACATACGGGGAAGCTTCAAGAGTATAATCTTTAAATAGCATAATGCATTAAATAACATAATTTTATTAAAACGACGTAGTTTTGGAGGGACGCGGTGGCATTTTTGTAAATACCATGTCACCGCGTATTTACAAAAATATCACCGCGTCTTATTAAAACTACGTCGTTTTGATAAAATTATGTTATTTAAGACGTTATGCTATTTAAAGATTATACTCTTGAAGCTTTCCGTATATTATATATATATATATATATATATATATATATATATATATATATATATATATATACACTATATTACGATGAAAATATAATGAGTAACAATATATGGTATATATATACTATATTGACTCATAATAGACTTTTTTTAATCACAACTTTTCATAAGTAAGTAATTCATTATTTATTTTTAAAAATAATATAAATTAGATTATTATTTAGTTTAAAATATTTTAAAGAGAGATACATATATTCAGAGGATATGAGTCATATGTAGTTAAAATTTGATTGACAAAATTATAAATTTTTAATCTGTCCCCGTATAATAGAAAATTAATAAAATTTTAGTGGGGTCAATTTATATATAATACTTAAAATTTTTAAAATTTACCTTACATTATAAAGTAATTTTTTTTCAGTGGGGTCGATTGACCCCATAAAGTTCCATGTGGCTTCGCCACTGATCATCGGTGTAACGTAGGTAGGTCAACGTACATGTGGCACATAGATGCTCAATATATATCCAAATTTTAGAATATAAAGGGTCTCGATACCAAAAATACTTAAAGTTCAGGGGTAATATATACATTTTACCCCTCCAATACCAAATTCAACTCACAAGTTGGGTTTTAAAGCTTCAAGGTTTTCTTTTCTAAATAAAAAAAAATTCCTATAACTGTGGAAACAAACTTCCAATAGATAACAAATAAATATGGCGACAAAATCCTAATAGTAATCTAATTCGAACTCATGAAGATCTGAATTCAACTCCCGAAGTCATAATAACGACCGAAGTCATTACGCCATCTGAAGCAGAACATCCGATCCCGAAAATATCAATGCCTGAAGCCGAATTTCCGAAGTCAAGTCAACTAAACACCAAAACCAGAAGACTCTCGTACTAAAAGACATCAATGACCGTAATCCTTACGTCGATCCACCAACGCATGGCATCTTAGCCATCAATGTACTATCTGATAACTCAGCCTCAACGGACTCAATCAAGCTTAGATCCTCCTGCATCACATTTTAAAACTTAATTTACTTATTAAAAATTATGAAAAAATAAAGTTTAAAATCATTAATATTTTTTAGATAGTTTATAATATTCATCGTTGTGTTAATTAAAATTAAAGAAATTTATATCAATTTTGTGTTTAAAAATATTTAAAATTAACTTTAAAAACTCAACAGTAATTAAATAATATGAAACCTGAAATAGTTGGGTCATTGCCAAAATTACCAGCTTGATTTTTTTTTTCTGTTTTTTTTTTACCAAAAGGTCGGGGGTTTCAATTCTTGGTGTGTGTGGTTGGTGGGGGTATGTGTCAAATTAGAAAAAAAAACTTATAGGATTTAACATTTACCAGCCTGATTCTCATTTTCTTTTAAGTTTTAACTACTTGTATACTTTTGTTATTATTAATTTATTATTACTGGTTTATATAAAATATGTTTTTTTACATAAGCCCTCAGTATTAAAATTAGAAGTATATATTTTTTATTCACTCAAATATTATAAGTATATTTTATTTAAATTATAAAGCAATACGAAAATTATTTTTATTCTTAATTAATTAAGTATATCTTACCACATATATTAAATTTTTAATCAATATTAACAATATGTTTTTAAAAAAATCTTTAAAAGTCATTATTTTGAAAATATATTTTTGATTTTGAAACAAAAGCAATAATTAACTTAAATATCAATTAAATAATAAAACTCATGTAATAGATGAGGAGATTATTGTCTAAAAAATAACTTAAAGAACAATGTCCGGATCATGGAAGTGGTTAGTATGAAATTTATTTTTGAATAAGTTGGTTAATTGGCCAATAGAGTGCTGACACGCAGACGAGGCTCTATATGTGTCAACATTCAATTGATCAATTGACCAACTTACCTAAAAATAAACTTCATGCTAACCAGATCCCCGGATCATAACCTCCAACATTTTATGTCAATACCACCTTCACCTTCGAATCAAAAGCAAAAAACTTAAATTATAAAATACGTTAAAAATCTATATATTACAAAATGTTTTCTATTAAATTAAATACTATCGAGTCTGACTCATAGTGATCATTTATTAAAGAATGACTCTGGCTATCAAATGATTGAACAACTGGGAACAATTTACTTGATATATATATATATATATATATATATATATATATATATATATATATATATATATATATATATATATATATATATATATATATACGGTAAGGATCAAGAACATTCTCCTTAAATTGAGGATCAAGAGCATTCTCCTATTTAAGGTGGAATGCTATTTAAGGAGAATGCTATTGATCCTGACCGTATATATATATATATATATATATATATATATATATATATATATATAAATATATATATACAGGCAGGATCTAAAGCGGACCAAAAAAACGGACCAAGGAGCGGACCAAGTCAAAAACACGCGGGTTTCAGGGCGCGGGTCGGACCAACCCGCGGGTTGGCCCTGAAACTCGAGTGTTTTTGACTTGATCCGCTACTTGGTCCGTTTTTTTGTCCGCTTTAGATCCTGCCTATATATATATATACGGGAAGCTTCAAGAGCATAATTCTTAAATAGCATAATGCCTTAAATAGCATAATTTTATCAAAACGACGTAGTTTTGTAAACACGCGATGATATTTTTGTAAATACCATGTCACCGCGTATTTACAAAAATGTCACCGCGTATTTACAAAACTACGTCGTTTTAATAAAATTATGCTATTTAAGGCATTATGCTATTTAAGAATTATGCTCTTGAAGCTTTTCGTATATATATATATATATATACACACAACACGGATCAGGTCCGGGAGTCCGGACCTGATCCAAAATCCGGACCCTATTTTTTTTTTTTTGGTAGAACAACTAAAAAAAATTATGGAACTAAAATTTTTCCATAATATAGTGTTTTGGATGTGTTTTTAATACCTACACCAACCAATGTATGTACAGTCTGCCCAGACTGTACAGATATATTTTGTTATACGTATCCAAATTACACCAAAAACACTGTATTATGTAAAAATTCAAGTTTCATAATTTTTTTTTTTTAACAAAAAAGCAAAAAAAAAGGTCCGAATTTTGTTAAAAACCGGGAGTCCGGACCTGATCCGGACTCTCTCTATATATATATATATGGTGAGTTGAAATTGAGAGATAAAGGTTGAGATGACCGGTGGTGGTACATACGCGTAAAATAACGTGTATTGTGAGCCTCATCCTCTAACCAATTTCTTCTTCGTTACTATATATATCGTCAGCATGAGCTTGTGAATTAATACTGTTGATCGTCACCCTCATATATGGATTTATACTGTTTCATTTTTATAATTAATAGAGTTGATCAAATTAATTAAATGCCACCATAATTATAATATTTATAATTTATTAAATTAATTAATTCAAATTAAATGCCAGGCGCAGTATGTATGAATGTAATAGTAATATATTTGATGTATGCTTGGCCGCGTGAAGGATAATTAAAAAAAATGAGTTGCTGCGCCAATTTCTTTTTGACTTTTGAAGCATTCAATTCCTGGATATATACCGACTCTTATAAATTAAGCCAACAAACTCACTCAATTATCTTACAATAAATATATATAAAAAAAACTTTCAAGCTAGGCAGTAAAGTGAGACTTTCTTAGCAGTTAATTAATGTAGCTACTTCATTAAATACTGCTAATCACATAATAAACATGTTAATGATATATTAGCATATAAGCTAAGATTGGAGTCCTAATTAACCATTATGTGTGTGTATATATATTTATATACATGTGGGTTTGCAATGTTTAGAAGAGCAAGGATCAAGTGCATACCCCTTATCTTACTCACCCGTGCTCACCCCCCTTTAGGCGACGTTTTCGGTCATACAACCGTAGCCTATACTTTTAGCGACGGACAACATATAGCGTCGCTAAAAGTATAGGCGACGATTGTATGACCGAAACCGTCGTCTAAAAGGGGGTGAGCAGGGGTGAGTAAGATAAGGGGTATGCACTTGATCCGGACAGTATATATATATATATAAATAATAGCAATATTTTAAAGGGATTAATTGTTAGGGTGATGCAAATAGAATATATAGGGATCTCCAAACCCCACCACCACCACCAGCCCCACCTCCTAACAAAGAAACTTACCTTTTATTTAAAAACCGATTTATCTCGCTCTTATCACATTCTTTTTCAACCATGTAGATGTCTACCATATAAAGCCAAGCAATGGATCAAATATTAAACCAACAAATAAAATAAAAAACAAAACCCACGAGCCTTCCTCAAGAAGTGCCTTGTAGCCTACGTAACTTGTTTGGTCATACCTTATGCTAGCTCCTGCTAAACCCTCTTTCTTTCTATTTAAGGCCCCTGTATTGTCCTCCTTTCTAAACTGCTGCTTCCCTTTCATAAAAATATCCCCACCAGAATTTCCTTTTTTGTTTGGCTTTCTAAAAAGCTTTATTTTAGTGAAAATATATAAACCATATATCATATCAATTAATTAATTAATGTCCATGGAAGGAGCTCCAATTGTGGTTGACGACGAAGGAGATCAAGAGCTCCTCAATTTGCCTCCAGGATTTAGGTTTCATCCAACTGATGAGGAGATTATTACTCACTATCTTACCCAGAAGGTGGTCAACAACAACTTTTCTGCAACTGCTATCGGAGAAGTTGATCTAAATAAGTGCGAGCCATGGGATTTGCCAAGTAAGGATCGATCTTCATTATTCGAATCATTTTCTTCTTTTCTATTTGTGTACGTACGTGTTTTAATTATCTGATTTAAGAAATTCATATAAAGATATCTGAATCTAGGACCTCCTGCTTTGATGTTCAGGCTTTTGATATACCAAGCTAGCTCTATATATTTCAGATAATTATTTGTATTTTCAAAGCATTTAATTTCTTATTTTATGATTTGAGGCTATCATAAAAAAAAGTTGTATCATATATATATATATATAGAGAGAGAGAGAGAGTACACAATGCTTGTCTTACCTATATTTTTATTTGTCATGAGAATTATTTATTTATTTATTTTGAAATTAATTAAGTATTACTTAATTACTTGCAGAGAAAGCAAAGATGGGAGAGAAGGAATGGTACTTCTTTTGCCAGAGAGATAGGAAGTATCCGACGGGGATGAGGACGAACCGGGCGACAGAATCAGGATACTGGAAAGCCACCGGAAAAGATAAGGAGATTTACAGTAAGGGGAAAGGTAACCAGCAGCTTGTTGGGATGAAGAAGACCCTTGTTTTCTATAAAGGAAGAGCCCCTAAAGGAGAGAAAAGCAATTGGGTTATGCATGAATTTAGACTCGATGGCAAATTCTCTTATTACAACTTCCCCAAGTCAGCTAAGGTACCGTACCCAATGTCTTTCTTTTTTCTATCTTAATTACCTTCTTATATATTGGAGTAATTAATTATGGTACATATATATATACTCATTGTTTTGGTTGTTAATTATTTCCATTTTTGGTACATATATATATATATATACTCATTGTTTTGCATAATATATAATGATATATGAACAATTTGCTTAATATGAAATGAATGGATTGATCGATCCCTTATTAATCTTTAATGGGAATTAACTAATGATCATGCATATAATTATGATCGATCAATATTGCAGGATGAATGGGTTGTGTGTAGGGTTTTCCACAAGAACACAGGACTGATAAAGAGAAGTAATACAATGACAGAGCTTACGAGGATGAACTCTTTTGTGGAAGGTCTTTTGGGTAGTCCTTCATTGCCACCTCTCATGGATTCTCCTTACTCCAATAATACCAATGGTAATATTGTTACTAATAATGAAGATGATTTCAAGGGGACAACAACCAGCAGAAACTCTATCTCATATTTCCCCACAAATCAAATACAAATACAAAATAACTGCTGCATGACCAATTTCAACCCCACCAATTACCAAACTAGTACTCCTCCTCCTCCGAGTAGTAATAATAATAATAATCACCAAATACTACCAAATTCCATTTTCTACTCTCAAAATGGAATATTTCCAAATGCAAATAATTTGGCTTCTTCTAGTCCTCTTGGCTACTTGCATTCACTTTCAAGCTTTTCGGGATTGGAGCAAACTGCAGCTCTAGAGAGGCACTTGAAGGTGGAACAGTTGTCGTCGAATCAATCAATGGTCAGCCGGTCGCAGGACACTGGGCTGAGCACTGACTTGACGGCGGAGATATCGTCAAAGCAACAACTGGATAGAAGAAGCCAGCAATCTTATAATGGAGATATTGAGGCTCGTCCCATTAATTCAGTTGCTCCCCTTTCAGATCTGGATTCTTTCTGGAATTACTAAAGTATTTTGCACCAAATTTAAGTTATCCGTTGATCCTATATATATATATATATTCAATTAATCCATTGATTGCTAGCTAGCTAGGACGACTTCTGTTCGATCAGAATATATATTGTTTTATATTTACAGTTAGTCCAAAAGGGAATTAAATTTCCTGACATTCGTGTAAATATATATTTATATACCTTGGTTTAATTTGTTGATAGCTTGTAACAAGTCTAAAATTTACATTTTTTAGTGATAGATATTGTAGGAGATCTAGAGCTTAATAAATACATACATATATATCTTCTTTCTTTCATTAATATAACCTGTAGTTCATGTTCTTGGTAATTATACACTTAGTTTCTTTCCCTTTATATAATTCTTGAGCACAAGGGCGGAGTCATGAAAAAATTCCGTCATGGGCTACAAAATCGGAACAAGAATTAAAAACTAGAACATGGGACCAGAGCAGCGGCGCTCTATCTCAGTGCTAGGCTTTTGCCCAGAATTCTCAAATATATACCAGTCCAAATAAATGTTTCACACAAGTTTTATATGGGCTCAAAATTGCTCAGATACATCAGTTTTCTAACCAAACCAAAATTACTCAATTCATTTAAACTTACTTCTAAACCATTTCTAATTCAGTTAAGCCACTTGAGATACATATATTTTATAAACATAAGCTTTCTTGCTTACAATAACATCAAGTTTTCACTTTTAAAACTTCACACTCTCAGAGGAATTTAATCAAACAAGTGAAGTGCATAACTTTAAAAGAGAGATCTCATAACCATTTAGAAGTAATTAAGCCAAGAATTTTTCAATTCTTTTTCCTTATTACTCCACCCGGCACCCACCATATATATTCCCATTTCCACAAACAATTCACAAATGCTTATAACTAACATAGCAAAATCGACACTATGGCTTTAATTTCAAAATGAACTAAAACTTATGTTGTACATTTCATGAAAATTCTTGTCATCTGCATTGATGTTGGCCAAAATCAGTTTCCCCTTGCCGGGAATAAGCTTCAATTCCTTCCCAATTCAATTTGAAGCTTTCATTACATTATTACTTTCACCCGAAAACCAAGAGCAATTGATAAATGTTTGAAGTAGTTTAGAGAGAAGGAAAATATATGGAATGGACGGATAACAATTAACATGAGACATGTGATGTAAAGGAACAGGACTTATGAAGAATGGGCTGAGCTATTATAATATATAAATACTAAATATTTGTCAAAAAGTCCACCCGGGCTAGAGCTTACCCTTGCCCATGAGTGGCTCCGCCCTTGCTTGAGCATGAACTTAAATTTTGATTTTGTCAATTTTCTGAATCGGGGGAGTATATAAATTCAGGCATGTCAATTGAAGAACTCAGAAAATATATATAGTCCACTTCTCCTGCAAACTGGAAGTAGCAAACTGGCTATAGCGACAGATTTTTCTGTCGCTATAGCATAGAAAACCGATTTTTTATGCTATAGCGACGGAAAAAACCGTCGCTATAGCCGGTTCGTTCTTATTATATAGATATGGGAAAATGTATATACACAGCTGTACATGTAGTGCACAGTTGCCTATGACGACAGTTTTTTGGAGCTATGACGACGGTTGAACCGTCATCATAGATATTCTGGTCTATAGCGACCATATAGTCTAACAAAATCGTCGTCATATATAGCACAACGATGTATTATACAGCTGTGTATATACATTTAGTCATATATATATATGGAATTGAATTATTTATAACAAGAAATTCTAGTCTCTTATTAGACTTATATTTTTCATGCTAAAAATGCAATTACCATTGGCTTTAAGTGTTCAATTTGCACGCAATTGCTTCTTCCTTGCTACTATTTGATTATTCTCCTCTTTCTTTCTTTTTCTCCCTCGATAAATTAATTAATGACATTATTATGAATAATTTTGTCATTTTATTCATATTCTTAATATACGTAAAAAGTCCACCCGGACTTTTATCCTGGGACGGAGAGAGTATAAAACAACAAAATTAATCGATATTAGGATAAAATAGAATGTTAAATACAAAATTAAGTTTTATTTCTTTTTGTCTTTATAAACTCAATAAGAATATGAAAGAACTAAAACCTATGATTTTTCTATTCGTTTTTAAGGTAATTGATATTTTTAGAACAAAAATAAAAAAGAGTTAGAACAATAAGTGTCGCTTAAGTGTTTTATTAAGTGTCGCAATTACAAAATTACCGATAAATATATATTTGTTCTGATAGCATAATTTTTACTTCAAGGAATATATCGTTTTTTTTAATACTATAAGCTAAATTTCAATTAAATTTGTTGAAAGGTGGATGGATAAAGTCTTTGACTGCTCATACATACTAGAATTAATATAAAGGAAACCTAGCTAGCTAGCTAATTTACACCAACGAGTTTCCTTTGCAAAACCCTAAATTTAAGGGTTTAGCTGTCAGAATATTCTCTCCTAAATCTTATGCTACGCGTTTTGATAATCTTTCAATGTTCTGCGTCTTCTTCAATTACGGAACCATATACACTTGTCTTTCAATGCACAATTTTTTTGTTGATTTAACAAAATTGGATATAAAGTGTTTAGTAGCAATACAATTTGATACTAATTTGTATTCTAAGATTTGATGAACGTGATTTCTGAGGAAAAAATTATTATGCGTATGGAAACTTATGTGTGCCAGTGTGTATATATAAAGGCCGCTTCAGGTGTTGATCGTCCGCATGCGAACTGGTTAGGAGGCGGTTCGAACTGTTGTCATAGTCTAGAAAATCGTCGCCTATAACTATAATGACGATTTTTTGGACTATGACGACGGTTCAAATCGTTGTCATAGCCCGGTCCGCGTGAAAGGATATATATATATATATATATATATATATATATATATATATATATATATATATATATAGGGATATGATCCATAGCAAATACTTGCTATGGAGCAAATTTGGGCAAATAACATCATATCCGTCCATTCTATAAATCAAGGGCTCAGATTAAAAAATAAAAATGCCCTTACGCTAGACGATATGGCGTTCACTGAAGCTTTTAATATACCATACGCTACATCAACTAGCGTACCACAGCTTTAGATTAAAACTTAGCAATTAAAAAGGATTAGCATGAGCTGGGAAGTGTAATTGAAGGCATAACCTTCAAGTGGTATTAACAGGAGCTGGAATGAATGTGTTAGGATAGCTTTGCAAACTCAGCATGCCTATTAATGGGAGAGCAGGTACAATTCGTGAGGAGTAAGGATTGAGTTTATATAAGGCAAGGTTACTCTTCTTATCTCCTTGTTCACCCATCAAACTCTCTCATACGAAAATCTTGATTTCCTCACTTAGCTAAAGCCTGGATAAATGAAGTTCATGATTGTGCTGGGGCAAACGCTTGAGTAAATTAAAGGAGAACACAATTATAGCAGAGGACATTGGAGATTAAGGACTAAAGAAGGAAATCAAAACAAAAGGTATTCTTACTAGCTAACTAATGTTCTAAGCAACTGTGCTATGTTTGAAGTCTATGTTCCTGCTTAAAAAAATTTCTTGTCCTCTACCCAATTACTACTATTTGACTTCAATAATAGAGTACAAACAGACCATACCCTATTGGATCCATTTCTTCAATTTCCTGCTTAAGAAAAATAAAAAAACAGACCCTACATCCTTTCCTCCTCATACCAGCATACCTACCTACACAGATATCCAACAGAATTGCAGGAGAGAGAGAGAAAAAAAAGATAGAAATGGAAGGAATATAGCACAAGATAATCAGTGTCAACGGGCTAAACATTCACGTAGCAGAAAAAGGGGAAGGCACATTAGTCCTGTTCCTCCACGGCTTCCCCCAGCTCTGGTACTCATGGCGCCACCAGATCACCTTCATGGCTTCCCACGGCTACCGTGCGGTGGCACCCGATCTCCGCGGCTACGGCAACACCACCGGCGCACCCATCGACGACACCACCAAGTTCTCCGTCCTCCACGTCGTCGGTGACATGGTGGCGCTGCTGGATGCAATCACACCGGAGCAGGAGGATAAGAAGGTGTTTGTAGTGGGGCATGATTGGGGTGCACATATTGGGTGGCACCTGTGTTTGTTCAGGCCAGATAAAGTCAAAGCTGTGGTGAACTTGAGCGTTCAGTATCTCCCCAGGAATCCTTTGGGAAAGGTGGTTGAATATTTTCATGCTGCGTATGGTGAGGACCACTACATCGTCAGATTTCAGGTTCATCACCATCATTTGTCTGTCCCTAAAATCTAAATGAGTGTGACGTTTCTTTTTGATTTTATTTCCTTCATTTTGTCACAAGTTATCAATCTATCCGATCTACAATTAGAAATATATATTTCTAATTTTATAAGTTTTTAATATGATCTCATACTTATTAAAAAATAATTTTATTATTTTTGGATGGATGGATTGATTTAGTGAAGTGTTTGTTGGTGCAGGAACCGGGAGACATGGAAGCTGAAATTGCATCAATGGGTACTAAAACATTTCTAAAGAAATTCATGTCGTTCCGCAAGCAGACTCCATTCTACTTCCCAAAAGGTAAAGGGTTTGGAGACGACAATGCTCCGGTTATCTTGCCATCTTCATATTTATACGGTGCGATCTCTTGGGGGCAGTTTGAGTTAGAATTTTTTTTTAGTGTACGCTACTTCAACTAGCGTACGGGATGTAGGAATTTTCAGCATACGCTAGACGAACTAGCGTAAGGGTATTTTTATTTTTTAATCTAAGCGCTTGATTTATGGAATGGACGGATATAATGGTATTTGCCCAATTTATATCCATAGCAAATATTTGCTATGGATCATATCCCATATATATATATATATATATATATATATATATATATATATATATATATATATATATATATATATATATTATATGTGTGTGTATGCACTTCATATATTTATGGGTATTAGTACGTGTGAATGGATATTCTTACAAATAAAATTTAGTATTTTAATCAGTTCCTTTTCACATGAGTATGATATATAATCATTTACTATTTTCTATATATTTTTATATGTTATTTGTATTTGTACAGTTGAACTAAAAAATAAAAATAAAAAATATTTTATATTTGAAATGACCTTAAATTATATAATATTAATCTTAAATATCTTTCACTTTATATAAATAAATACACTATTATGATGCAATAGTAGTAATGAATAAATAAATGAAGAGTTGGCCGGATTTATTGCATTAGAACATGGGGACCAACCATTTATATTCCTGCACCACGTGTCGCTAGCAAGCTGTCTATGTGAAAGCAACGTGCTCGACCCGGCTGGCTACATCTTCTTTTTTCTTCTTTCCTAAGCTATTTAATCCTCTTCTTGCTACATTTTTCTACACATGTACTACTGGTAAGTAGTACTCTCCATCCTCCTTAAATTTACTAATAATCCGACCGTTTCTTAATATAAGTTGTGGTTTTAAAAAAATATTTTTATTTTTAAATATAAGTCGTTTAATTGTTTAGTTTTTAATATTAATCTAAGTAATAAATATAATTTTAATTTTTTTTATTATTTTTTGTTCAATAAATATCAATTCTTTTTTTCAATACAAGAGTAATATAGATAATTAATATTATATTTAATAATATACAATCATTTCCTTAATACTAAAACGACTTATATTAGGCTGGAGGGAGTATCTCTTTAGTGGAATATTCTTTTTATTTGATCATTCCCAAAGTGTAAAGAAAGGGAAGAAAATGAAAGTTTGGCTTTAATTAGGTGATCTCCTGCTGAGATCATTATTAGAAATTATTGTCGCCGGCGTATTTCCGATGGTGTGCTAAAAAATGCTTATTGGGTCTGCAAAACCTTTGGTTATAAGAAGTATAAGAGAGACCTCCTAAGTCCTAGCTAGATATATTTGGTTTTGCTGTGATTGGAGACTAATTAATCTTCATTCTGCTCACAATTTTTCTTCAACTTATTTCATCTGTTGATGCTTATTATATCATGTAATTTGTTAATACTCCCTCCTATTCAGATTAAATGTTATTTTAGAGTTAAGCATAATTATTAAGAAATAAGACAAAATGTCTTTTGTTTCCCTAATTAATTATTTCTCTATCCACAATTGTCTCTTCTCATTCTCCACAATTGTCCCTAATTAATTATTTCTCTCTCCACAATTGCATTTACTAAGCATATTAAATAGAGAAGTAAATTAAGAAAAAATAGTGCAATATTGCTTAGAGATTCCAAAACGACACTTATATAGAATAAAATTAAACTCCCTAAAACGACATTTAATCTGAATAAGAGGGAGTATAAATTAAGTCAGTTATCAACTTGGTCAGATCTCAGACTATAGAGCTTGACCGGTGTAGCGACCGGACCCTCATTTTTTTTGATTCCCTAAACCCAAAACACTAAATCCTGAACCCTAAATACTAAATTCTAAACTTACATATTTTTAAATTACACCTAAATCACTGAATCTTGTAAAAATTTGAATTAAAATAAATATTATAAATTTTTTGGAAATCAAATAAAAACCCTAGAATATTTCCAGACTATATTATATTTAAGCTAAAGATTGTCAAATTGGCCTATTAGCTCAGCTGGTTAGAGCGTCGTGCTAATAACGCGAAGGTCGCAGGTTCGAGACCTGCATGGGCCAAATTAGTATACTAAGTTTTTTCAATAACACCCTAATGGCAGTTGTCTGTCTTTGCAAATTGATCAATTCTTTTTCCTTACCATTTTGATGTTAATTAATTATATCTCTTATTTTTGTTGTATAAACGACATAGCTCTTGCATGGTAATGAGCCTAATGTAGCAACTGTTGGCATCTCATTATCTAAGGAAAGCATAGTACAAACCAAAACTTTGATTGTCTCAATTCTTAGAGTTGAATGCAGTTTGATTTCCCTAGATTTTATTACTATCATTTAGGGGTGTGCAACCCGTAAAAACTAAACCGGATCAGTTGAAATTAGTCAAATTTTGGTACCGGTTGGACCAGTATACAATTTATAAATGAATTCTTTGAATTTCACATTTTCAGCGCACTGACACATAACAATTTTCGGCCAAAAAGTCATTAACTGACTGACAGAGTTGGTCTATTTTGAATCACTTGGTGTCTTTTTAAATGTAAAAATTTCACTGTTAACATGTGGATCAAAACAACTTAATTCAGCCATCTCAACAAACCATTTTTTGGTCAAAAAATGTTATGAATTGTAGTAGTAATCTGATAAAAATAACATTCTTTAATAAATTCAACAACTAAAAGATAATTTTAAAGGGCTAGGCAATAATAGACCTGACAATATAGTTGGTTAACTGTCGGGTCAAACCATATTAACTGGAACTAAATGAATTGGTTAACTATATTTATTTATTTGGATTGGTTAAAGTTTGGAACCATATTTTTAAAATGAAATATAGTTTCAATCCGGTTAACCATTTTTCGACCCATATTTTATTTCAAATCCAAATTAAAAGTTCTTTCCACCCATATTTACATATTTAAGAAGCTCAACCACTCACCTCCACCAAAAAAAAATATTATATGATTATGTATACACCCTTACCCCCACCCCTACCCCTACCCCTACCCCTACCCCTACCCCCAACCCCAACCCACCAACCCCTCACCCACCCCACCACACCACCTATCCTACCCACCCAACCCTACCCCAACCCCCACCCCCACTCCCACCCCACCCCACCCCACCCCACCCTACCCTACCCTACCATACCAAAAAAATATATTATGTGATTATGTATACACCCCTTACCCCACCCCCTACCTCACCCACCCCACCCCCACCACCACCACCACCCCCACCACCTACTCCACCCACCCCTACCCTCACCCACCCACAATTCACAATATATATCTATTATTAACGTTATTTAATGATTATATCTTCTTAAATATCAACCCTATTTTTAATAATTCAAAAAAATTGGAGTATTTGACTTATTTTTGGGCCAGGTTTGTAGCATTAACATATATATATATATATATATATATATATATAGAGTCCGGATCAGGTTCGGACTCTCGGATTTTGTTAAAATCCGGACCTTTTTTTTTACTTTTTTTTTTTGAAACAACTAAAAAAAATAAAATTATGGAATTGAAATTTTTACATTATACAGTGTTTTGGGTGTGATTTGGATGCCTATAACAAAACATGTCTGTACAGTCTGGGCAGACTGTACATACATTGGTTGGTGTAGGTATTAAAAACACACCCAAAACAATGTATTATGAAAAAATTTCAGTTCCATAATTTTATTTTATTTTATTTTTAGTTGTTCTATCAAAAAAAAAAAAAAAAAAATTTGGGTCCGGATTTTCTCCCGTCCGGGAGGTCCGGACCTGATCTAATTTCTATATATATATATATATATATATATATATATATATATATCTATACAAAATACAAATGATTTTGAAAAAAACTAATTTCCCGCCTACCTATAAAAAAATCTCAACCCTCAAAAGTTTGAGACAAATCTAGCCCTTCATTTAGATAAGAGAAACCGATTGGAACAAATCTGCGATCGACGGTAACAAAAGCATACTAGCACTGCTCTTCTTCTCCAAAGCATACGGAGAGAGAAAATCCAGCGAGAAAGAAAATCGAGACTGGTAAACCCAGCGAGAAAGAACACTGACAAAGTCAGTATACTAACAAAAGCATACGGAGAGAGAAAATCCAGCGAGAAAGAGAACCCAGCCACGATTCCAGCCACGATTCCGGAGATTCCAGCGACGATGACGACCGGAGAAAGCCCAAATGGTCCCAGCGGCCTGGAAATGCTTCCGGCTACAGCAACGGTAACTAAACACTGCTCTTCTTCTCCTTCTTAGTTTTTTATTCTTTGGAAAATCTGTGTTTTGGGTTTTGAAATTAGCGAGACTGAAACCCCTGTTAAATTCAGAATCATGCCGAATCCTTGGTTCCTATTGTGCGATCCAGCCACCAAACCAGTATTTGCCTCCATTTCTGTCCATTCATCACAGAAAATTTTGGCTCGCATAAATGTTCTTCATACTTTTTAACATTGAGAGTCTAGGCGGGTTTTCACATGGTAAATTGTTAAATGATCTGCAGGTTGATTCTTAGCATTTTTTGACTATTTTGAACACGGAAATTGTGTGTTACATGGTTAAAGTAGGATCCTTTCTTTGTTGTTCTTTATAGTCCACATTATCGATTTCAAATTCATATAGAATGCCTCTATTTGCAAATACAGTATGGGCTTAACCCTATGTATATGTGCTTAATGCCGTGTTACAAAGCCAAGTCCCTCTGGTCATCATATAAATGACCAGAACTATATTTTCCCAAATTTTAATAGTTTCGAGTTATAACTTTCAAAACTACAGTACTCTTCTCCATAGAGAAGATGGGTATTCCAACTCGAACTGGAGGTCCAACAATGGGGGCAGATATGCTGAGCGAGAAAGCGGCCATGATGAGAGAATCACTGTACAAGAGTCAATCCGCTACGGACAACATGGTCTCTATGCTTGGCTCCTTTGACCACCGTCTCTCCGCTCTTGAGACCGCCATGCGTCCAACTCAGGTCCCAATTTTCTGGTCTTTGATCTGTTCTTCTATACCCATTTCATTCCTGTTTCTGACAAACCAGATTTTTTAGAAGGAAAAGGAAAAGTTTTCCGGAAAATGAGAAACAAGAAACCAATTTAGAATTTGACTAACTTCTTAATTCTTATTGTATGTTAGCAAGAGAGAGATTTGATTCTCTTTATTTCCATGTTGATTTCAACCCTCTGTTTGGTTACTAAAAAAATTAAGGAAAACTTAAAAAAAAAAGGAAACGATTTTTCATACTCAAGTAAGGAAAGAGGAATCTAATTCAGTATTCTGATCTATTTATGCTTATGAATTTTAGGAGCTAGATTTTTACTGGGTCTGATGTTAAAAAAGGGAAACCTTATTTGGGTTTGCTTTATTGAACTTTGCTTGGCTTGGTCTGCTTAGTACTATTAAAGGGTAAGGTGAAAGTGGAAACAAAGAAAGGAAAATCATAATTTTTAATTACAGTGACTGAAACCAGCCACCAAACCAGTATTTGTACACCAACAAAACTGAAACCCCTGTTAAATTATTGGTTTGTTTTGATACAGATCTTAAAATTAAATTTGAGATGGGGTTTTGCTCAATGGGGTTGTGTTTGATCAAATTGATTATAAGTGTAATGGGATAACTTGATTATAAGTGTGAAAATTATTCTTTTGGGTAGCTTTTACTAGATTATCTGCAGTATAAGTAGCGTTTAGATCTGAGTCTTCAGCTGAAAATTGGTTCTTTACATGAAAACTGGGAAATGGGTACTGCTTAATTTTGATTTGGACTGTTAAATTTGGTGTGTTTTTTAATATTTTGATTTTTGGTTGATTCCTTTTGTAAGTGTGAATGTTGGTTGTATAACTGTATAAGAATGAATAACCTCAAAGTTTGATTTTTTTTTTTGTATCCTTTTGTTCTCACGGATCAATTTTGTTTGAATGATCAAAACTTCATTCAAACAAAATTGATCCGTGAGAACAAAAGGATACAATAATATGCTAAACCTGAGATTGAGATTGAATTGTTCCAAATTTTACATGCTAATTTATTTGCTTAACCACGATATATGAGGTCCTTTAGGTTTTATGGCTTCTTCTTTTTGTTTTATTTTTCAATGACTGTGTTTGGTTGCTTCACTTTCCAAACCTTAAATTTGATTAAGGATTAATTGGGCATTTTGGAAGTGTAATTTTGTATACTATTACTTCTTTTGATTTGTTTATAAACAATTGCATAATAAGGTTAAATTGTTTTTCAAATGTCAGGATTTGTTCAGGCTATATTGAAACCCGGTACACTGGAAGATTTTGCACTTTAGATTGTTCAAGAAGCCATAAAACCTCAGGTTGAGAACTTTCCCCTCTATCTCATATTCCTTATTCTGTGTTAACGTGTCTTGATTTTTAATTTTAGTTGCTGGGTGCATGTTAATGTTTTAGTTAGTGTGGAGGGATATATTGGTTAACCTTTTGATTGCATATAATTTATTGAGATAATCCGAAAATTATTAAATTTCCTAATACAAAAGCTTACGTTTTCAAATTTTATGCTCGGATGATGCTGAATACGAGCTAGAGAAACATAGAATTTATGAATGTGAAATTAGGGGAAAGTACCGAAGATACCTGACAAAATAATCCCTGTTGTTGGATGTTCCAATTGATGGAGCACGGACTGCAAATTTTATTTCGAAATTTTGTATGATACAGCTTATTAGTTTGCGGGACGAGTTAAGGAAGGTGAATCACTCGGTTGTGGAGAAAGGGAAAACCTCTGATATAGTGTCCCAGGAAAGCTTATCATCCTTTCTACGCCTTCGATCCAAAAAGGCTGGTCTCATAGGTGTAGCAAACATGTCGACCCTGCAAGTTAGCATTGCTACGATTTCTGACATTGGTGGTCTTAGGTTTGCATGAGGCTGAAGACATAGAAGAGCCACTTGGATTGTTTGCATAACATCCCTCTCTAAAAATCCATTTTCTTGCATTCTCGGATCTACTAGATCGATCACCTTTGACCTTTCAAAGAGCTTCCATGCCTAACATTAAAATAAATATTTATTATCTAGCAGTTTTTCACAATTTCACTCCGTCCTCACAAGTGTAAAATGACCAAATTGTAAATGTTGCATTTCTGATTGCAAAGTAAGATCTGTATTTTTCCTGCAGCTAATAATTTCAAGCACCAGAATTCCAAAACTGTATATATCAGCCTTTTCAGATAATTCTCCTCTAATGGCATATTCAGGGGCTGTATAACCTCTGCAGAAAAGGGAAAGCAGATGATTGTACAACATGTATTGAACCAAGAATTAATAATTTGACAGAAGCATATCGCGTGGTCATCCATTCTTTTGGGATGAGTTCATCACATGCGTTTGTGATTTGTGATATGGAAATGGAGTATTTCTTAGTTGGTCGGTGAGTGGGCTTATAGACTAAATGCAGACAGAATTTCTCATTTACATAATTTCTGAAAGAAAGAGAAATTCTTAATTTGTTTTGTTCAGGGAAATCTCACAAGTTTATCAACTAAACTTAAAAAATGTTCACTTGGATTTGAATCAAATGATAAATCTCCTTGGGATCCTTTCTAAAGTTTTGATTATCTTAGGGGTAGTTGCTGACTTGCATAACTAGCAAGAATATATTTTTCTTCTTTTTTTCTTTTTTGACAAATATTTAGGATATTCGGGAATGGAATATATACACAAGACTACAAGGATATGCACCAGGGATTAAAAAGCAAACAAAACAAGCAGGAGGAGAAGCCCTTAAGTCCAGCAACTACTGTTTCTGGGCCAGGTCGAAAAAGGGTAGCTTCAAGCAACAACATTTCAAGTATTTAAGCAACATTTTTATTAGATCAAATGAGTGTGATTGTGATGATGGCAATGGCACTTCAGTGGCAGAGGTCATTGTGATGGTACCAGACATTAAAATCCTTTCCACTGAAGCTTTAAATCAGAAATTTTATAAAATACAGAACATTTGTATATCCTGCATGCTACTTATCATTTTCTTTAAAGACCAATAATGCACGCATTTTTTATCTAATAAAGGGGCCATTGCTTGATGCAATTGAGTTGAACAATTGGTTAGATGTTACTGAATTAAATGTCCGGAGTCATGATTTAGATATATTTCTATATTAGCTTGAATATATAGTGAATAATTAATGGCAGGTCATGTTTTAAGAATATGAATCGTTCGAAATAAGGATTGTGGCCTAATAAGTAGGTTTGTGGGGCCCACATGTCAGGCGGAGACCCACATTATGCATGTGTGTATGTGAGTATTATGTGAGCCTTTTTTATATGATAGTAGCATTGTTGTTGTGGTTAAGTGGCTTGCGGTACTAAATCATGATAGTGGCTGAATCATTGGCAAAGGGATTATAACATTCCATGAAGAGTCATACATGTAAAGATTCATGTATGACTCATGGCTCATTGCCTCAGTTATTAAGTTGAGGCCCAGAATATATACTTAGTAGGACATGTATGAACTGTGAAGGGGTATTCATTTGTAATCAATGTGGCCCTAAGAAGCATATAAATTGATAAAAACAGGTCAATTATAGGAAGATTCAATTTGAGATGGTTTCTGTGATTTTTGTTTGTCCGTTCCATCAAATTTTACACAATAATGTTGTTTCTTAGCTGAACATGTTTATGTAAAAAATAAACTCTAAAACCTGCACATTTACATTTTAGGATCTTTGTTTCACTATTCCATCATTTATTCGAGTCCATTTTTCTCTCAAAGAAGGGAGAAATCAAGACCTGGCATCAAATCCTTTTCCTTTTCCTTCATCATGTCTGGCGATCACCAAGGCATCACAACACCGCCAAGCGGCGAAGTTTACATAGGTGGGGGCGGAGGTATTAACATTCACGATAATGGCGGAACTGGAAGGTATTAACATTTGCGATAAGCGGCGAAGTTTACATTTGTAATGTACATTTTATTCAATTCTATAGATTTATTTTGTTCTGCTGAATATATTAAGGCTTTTATCAATCGATTGCAGTGTTAATGTTCATTCTTCTTGAACTGGAGTCTTATCAAATGTTCTTTTTCCCCCTATTTTTTATTTATTTTTGGTGGTGGGTGAAATTATAGATTTTATAAACAAGTAAAATGTATATAAAAACTAAAGGGGGCATCAGCAAATTTGGTAGGGCTAACCTGTTGTTTCTCAATCTATTAGAATATAAATGATATACATGCTTACCAATTTTTTATGTGACTATACGTAATAAATAATTGTCTTTGAAGTTGCAGTTATTGTGCCAGCGGTAGTGGGGGAAGGGGTTATGGTGGCAGTGAGGGAGGGGGTTATGGCGGCGGCCGTGACGATGATGGCCGTGATGGTGGAGGCAGAGAAGGTAACTAATACTCTACTCATTTTCTTCTTTAAAGTAAAAACGAATTTCTCCTTCTGAAATTGTAGAGATTTGTGCTTGAATTCTTCTCAATTAGTACTAAACTCTGGCATTTGTGCTTGAATTACACGGCTAGAATGGGGATATTTTACCTACGCAGTGTTTATCCTATAATTACACGGCTAGAATGGGGATATTATTCCCTTTTTTGAGTACACGGCCAAATTATATCTGTTGCTTGCCTAGAATGATGTGATGTATCCCAAATTATAAACTAGCCGGATATAATGGGAATATAATTACACGGCCAAATTGTAAATTATATCTGTTGCTTGCCTAGAATGATGTTGCTTGCCTAGACATGTGGATATTATACCCTATTTGTTGCTTGCCTAGAGCATTGTTCTTTTCCATAACCAAATTCTATGTATCGATCAAATTCTATCGTTTTCTGTCAAATATAATTTTGCTTAACATATAACTTAAAAAGTGAATTCTCATTCTCTTCCAAATTCTTATTAAATATAACTATAAGAAAATTCTATTTATTATTATTACATATCATTTTAAAAAGATTACCATTAAAATCAATTAAAGTTTTGAAAATCATCTGATTTTGTTTTGTTATACACTTTACAAAAGAACGATGGACTACTTTTATTTAAAAATAATTATGTGAAAAAAATTAAGACTTACATTAACATTAAATAGAGGAAGAAAAAGAGGCTTTTATGTTCCTCTTCTCCTACTCTTAATTCTTGGCCGGATTAAGATCCTCTTCATTTTAAATAAAATAAAAAATCTCTATTCTTTGTATATTTCTCATCATTTCTCTCCTGTCATCACACGACCATTTCATTTTATTTAAAATGAAAAGATCCTAATGCAATTTCAACCAACCCAACCGTCTAAACTTTACTAACGTGCCAGACAGTCATTGGTTGAGAAGAATCGGTCGGCTTGAATGACTCCCTCCCTTCCCTTCAAGGGCAATGAAACATGGAAGATTAAAAAACATCAAAATCTATAATAATAATAATAATAATAATAATCTATCTATACAAAACACAATTGATTTTGAAAAAATTAAGTTTCCCGCTCAAGCTATTAAACGATCGGGACCGTTAAAAACTTGGGATAAATCTAACCGTTCAATAATAACTATTGTACTACAAGGGTAACAAAACACGAATGGAAAAAACAAGGGTTTCAGACTTCACTTGCTTCTTCTTCATACTCTCTATCAATCGGTTCCTCCCCAGCTAAAGAACGGGTCCGATCGTGAAACTCGACGAAGCGGACGTTTGGAACTCCGGCCAGGCCGCGTCGCCGGAGGTTCGTAAGGTGGTGCTGGATGTCGGCGCCGGAGGAACAGCGTCTTCGTTGCCGGTCAACGTGCCGGACTGTTCAAAGATACTGAAGCAGGACTATGGAGAGGATCGACGGAGAGATAGCGACGACGAAGACGGCGACGACGGTGGGGATCGAATTCCGCTGCACGAGTTTTTAGCCAGGCAACAATCTACGGTTAGCCCAATCTCTCCCTTCCTCTCTGAACTGGGTACTGTTAGAGAGTACCATTACGATTTAAAAAAAAATAATTGTAGATGTCATTTGAACCCATGATTTTAGCTCTTCTTGGGGCTTTTCGTGGTCCACACAACTTCCACAGATACGGACACACTTGAACATAATTACTTCAAATGATTTTTTTCAATATTAAACTTCAAAGAGTTAATTTTACAACTTTATTGAGAAATAATGTCAATTGTATCAAATGCTACCTTCTTTTTCATTAAAAAAAGGAAAGAAAAAAAGAGAGAGTAGGACTGTCATTTCAAGACAGAGTTGGTAGTAGGCAACAAAGATTTTGTCCCCCTACAGTTGTTCAGCATTACCAGATATAATATTTCACGAAGTGAAGTCCACAACTTCATCAATCATGGAAGAATTAGAAGGGATATCCACAGGTTGTTTACAAGTTACAACTGCTGATCCTTTACAAATGATCCAAAGACAGCATTAATCTAAAACTCTTTTTGAGAGAAGCATCATTATACAAATTTCATCTCCAAATTACGTACTTGAGATTATTCTGTTTAATTAGCCTTTCTTAACTCTCACTGCAACATGAAGTCTACTTCTTACCTACATTTTTTAATTTCAGTTTGTCTTCAAAGTACTCAAAGTTATATATGAGTAAATGTTGGCCTATTAAAAGGATAGATGAAAAAACCTCACGTTTGTAGGCAATTAAACCACAGTTAAATGTTCATTCTGTTTCTACACTTGCTCATGTTCTGGGTAAAAGAATTCAAAGTTGTGGTCTATGTCTGTAGACTCTGTAACCAGGTTGAAGTTATGCAAAATCTGGTCAGAAATAATCTTCTCAAAATCTGTTAAAATTTACTACATTTGTTCAACAAAAAGGGATCCATTAGTAAAATTTGCGAACTTTAAGTACTTTTATTCTGAGTTTCCCCCTAAATTTATTGAGTGTTTATTTTAGTTGTGATGGCATGATACTGGAATTGTGATGAAGAACTTGGGGATATTCTGTTATTTAATACTGTCAACAAAAGAAATGGGACTTTTTTGGAACAAAAAATTGACAACAACGACTCTTATACAGATACTAAAAGTTTGAGTTATATTATTAGGGATAGATTTGTTTGGTTTCTGACTTTCTGTTAAATGAAGGTAATTTATGGCATCTTAATCCGGACAATTTTTTGAGTGATTGAGGGATGGCTACCATTTTGACAATCCCCAAAGGCAGAAGGGCTGACTTGATAAAGGCTTTTACCATTGGTTCGCATTTTTTTTCTTCGAAGTTATTTAAAGTTAATTGATTAATTTGGTATATATATTTTTATTTTATTTTTATGAGGGTGTTACTGATTGTTAGTTTATCTGTTGCAGAAGTTGAGAAGTTTCTTCAGGTGTGTGATCCTGGTGAGTTCTTTTTTTTCTCTCTGTTAATTATCCTATTTTCATGGCATAAGTCTTTGTGATGATTTTATTGTAGTCCTGGGTGATGGATAAATAATAGGAAATGGATCCTTAGATGTATTTATAACCTTTGAGTTAAAAATCGGATGGAGTATTAAATGCATTTTGTAGTAATTATGTAAATTGATGGTTTTTGTTTTTACTCATCAGTCTGTGGTTTTAGATTGGCATCCAGTTGCAGTGCTTGCATTCCAGTGTTGTCTTGCCTTTTATCCCCTTATTTGTCTAGATCATGTAGAAGTGTAATCTGTTTTTTCTTATCCTTCTCTGTTAAATGGTTACTTGAATGTAGGGAAGCAATCAAATTCATGATATCAATACACCCTATAAACCCCCATGCTGAACAAAGATGGGCACAAAGAATGAATTTTAAAAAGACGGAAGAAAAAATGAATATTTGAAAACATATATCAATACACTCTCATTCTTGGACATATTTCCTTCATATATTCGAGCTCTCTCAGCCCGAAAGAGCATCCATAGCTTTTGTCTTCTCAATAGATTTTTTTCTTTACTTCCCAGCCATAAAAGTTGCACCTTCAATTCATTTCATGAAAGTATTTAACTGATCATATGCCTTTTCTTCGTCTATTTTGGCTCTGCAGTCATTAATCTTTTGACCTGTGTGGATTATTAATTATTGACCATGGTGTTTGAGTTTGAGAGTTATATTATTAGGGATATGTGAAGAAATTGTGTTAATTGATATCTGTAAACTTGAGTGAAAGATATGTGAATGCCTGAATTTTCAATTTTTTAGGATTGATTGCTATGAAATTTGGGGTTATAACATACTGAGATTGCTAATATACTGAACTTTTGAATTAAGCCCACTAAATATGTGAGTTAATGTTTAGAAGAAATTTACTGTCTAAACTTTTAGGGATTTGAGGATACATCTGTATGTATGTTACATATTGAGGTAGAATTGCTTCTAAAGTTTTGAATTGATAATATGATGAGTTTATTGAATGATAAGTTGATTTCAAATGATTTTTTATGGTAAAAGTAATTGTTATTGTCTGATATAGGCACAAGGAGATAGGTTGGTTGTGTGGGGTTATAAGGAGGCTAACATGGGTTTATAGCACAAGTAAATGGCTATAAAAAGGGTGAATTAAAACTGTGCACACCACATGTTTGTTAAAAGTCCCAAGTGGACTGTTTTGGCTAAAAAGAGAATTCTAGAGGGAATTAAAGTTGGGGTTATATATGTACATCCTATATAATATGAGGAGAGGTGTTTCAAATGGCAACAAAGAGTTGCTACGGTAAAAAGCTTCATTTACAATTATTATAACCACATGCATTTGTTAGTCTTTAGATACCCTGTTATGTAAATTTTTTTAGTTTGACCCTCTTTTTTAATTGTTGGAATTATTTGATGCCCTCACTTAGCTACCACATTCGACCAACTGTGGAGATTGGAACCACTACCTTCTGAGAAGAAATTAATGTGGCGAAGAGATATGGAATGTCTTCTAACCTGAATCCAGTAAGCTTGAGGTACGTGATATACTCAAAACTCCGAAAACCAAAGATTGGAATCAAGTATTCTATGATATATTTACTTCATATTCAGGAGTTACATTCTCTAAGATGATATATTTAAAGTAGTTAGAGCTTCAAACCTATGAAGCACCTTCTTATTTTAAAACCAATTTGATACTTCTAATTAGGATAGATGTTGGGATAAATGAATGCATAAACAACTATAATATTTATATCATCTTTTTTTTGAGCTTTTAGCCTTTGTACAACTGAAAACAACCTAAAACACAAACACATCATCATCAAAACTTCCATATGCTTGATAAATTTTTTGGAATATGACTATTTAACTACAAATGACTGGCCGATATTTTTTATTTATGTTTTTCGTGTGTGAAAAAAATCTTATTCATAGCCCCGAGCAATTTTCATGTGGGTCTGTAGTGTTTGAATTATCATGATGTTATTTAGTGAAACATTTGCAGCGATGTTAAACAAATGAATTTATTTATATCTGAACTTTTTCGTTTTCACTATATTTTGCATTTGATTAGTTTTTTTTTATACTTTTTTGAAGGAAGCAATAACTCCTTGCTCATCATTTTGAACTTGGGCTCTGTTAATTAGGTAATATGCATGCCACTTTAGTTTTTTCATTTTCCACCATCACCAGAAGCATCTTATGATCTATCGTGTTAGTATGTTATATACCCAATTTTTTTTATCTTCTTGAAAATTTTGAACAGTTTCGAAGATTCTGTTCGTCAGTACTGGATTAGGTGTGGGAGATTTCACTAAAACCGCAAAAAAGGAAAAATACTATCACGGGTAAGTTTGGATTTTTCTCATATTACAGATTTCTTTCTTTTAGATTTTGATATTGTGCATGAGGTGTTTGATAAAATATCACCTACATACCTACTTCTTACAATCTTATTCATTCATATATTTTTTGGATAAAATGTCACATATATACCTACAACGAATTCATCTGGCTTAAGGCGTTTTACTTCCATGAATTATTACAGTTTGTTTAATTCATTTGGTAGTGTTTCAATTTTTTAGATTAACCTTGCTATGACCCTGACTGCTTTTATGTTGAGGATAAGATATGCAAGTAGTTTGGTGAAAAAGGTAAATATTAGAGACTTGGATCCTTAGTCTAGCAGATCATATTAGATTTCTTTTATTTATTATTTTTTTGAAATTTATTATCTAATCTATAGACCTTCTTTACTATGTTGATCCACTGCATTTATTAAAATGACTTAACTCTACGATTGAGTAGTTTTTTTTGTTTTTTTGTTTTTTTGTTTTTTGTTTTTGGTATTTATGCTTCTCCTTTATTTCTTTTTCCTAAACTCTGAATTTTGTATTTTGAAAAAAACCTTTTTTCCTGCTATGTTCTGAATAGATTTGGTAATTAATAAAAGGGGATGTAACTAGACTTGATGAAAGGACTTTGGGAATGTATAAAATATCAATATTACATTGTTATGAGTTATTTTATATGCTAATATTTTTTCCCTTTGAATATTGAAGGAGGAGAAGACTGTCTCACAGGAAGTTTGAGCATTCCAGGCATGGCTTCCTTGGATTTCTCCCAAGGAAGCGCGCTGCTCTCCACAGAGAAAAAGGTGAACTGCTCGAATTACTTAGAATTTTATTTTTTTTTGCTCTTTTTAACATTGGATGTGTTCCTATTTCATTTTGAGTAAGGCATAGCACTGATGTCATTGTTTTGGATTGTCATTCGTCAGTTCACAGATGTACCCTTCGCATCTTTTTTGCGGTTTTGATAGTTTTTTATTTATAGTTTTTTATATATCCCAAGAAACATTGAAATATTTAATGAATTTGTGAGATTATAACAGATATAAGAGAGTTTACTCCAATACTTTGTTTTTTATATATCCCAAGAAACATTGAAATATTTATAGATAATTTATTAAATATTTATAAACATTGAACTTTTGAATTTAAGCCCACTAAATATGTGAGTTAATGTTTTGAAGAAATTTACTGTCTAAACTTTTAGGGATTTGAGGATACATCTGTATGTATGTTACATATTGAGGTAGACTTGCTTCTAAAGTTTTGAATTGATAATATGATGAGTTTCAACAACTCCTCATTAGACATTTTCGAAGGCCTCTTATCTTCAAATCCACCTGATTTTTAGAACCACAATTATTTTGTCCTTGACAATACTCAATCCTGATTCTAATCCAGAGAACGATTCGCAGTCAACAAATTGCTCACCTCTTCCTCCTCTCTATTCCCATAATCACATCAATCATAATTGCAGTACTCGACAAAGTTCTCCTCCTTGGAGCCTTTCCCTTCAAACAATTTATATAGCTCTATAACCTTCTTCTTTTGCTTAAATGTAGCACCTAGAAAATTATAACTAAACGATTCATTTTAATTTTTGCAGTCTTGGGATGATATTGCTATTGAATGGAAATGTGTTCATTCAACAAGTCGAGGGTGGAGAAAAGTTAACAAGGTTATGTGTATTTTATAATTCTTAAATCGTATTCAAGTAATCACGTGTCAATTGTTTCATTTTTGCGATACTACTAACATTTTGCTTTCTCTTATAAATAACAGATTTTTGTTACAAACAATATTTGTTGGTCGTGGACGTTGCCGATGGATAGCCTTTCTATGTACCGAATACATGGTAGAGCTTGACAGATCTACAAGGTAAATCTTATTATATGTATTTTCGGGTATATATTGAAGGATATTTGGTGTAAGCTGTAAAAAATATATTTGGTGTAAGATGTAAAGTAAAGGGTGGTGCTCAACATGTTTCTCTATTTTCTGCATATATGTATTTTTGTTCTCCGTCTTTTGTAAAGTTGGGTAATTATACATGGTTATGATGATTTTGAGTATGGAATGATGTTTTTTTTGTGGTTTGGATATGTATGGATGATTGTAAGTTTTTTAAACAGGTTTAGATTTTTCTGGATATCTATTTTTAAAGGAAACTCTGCCGAAATTTCTTGAAATTAGTAGCTACTAGCTTGATATTTTGGTGATTGAATGTGTTAATTATTGAATATGTATTAATTTTTGCATGGTATGATGATTTTGGGTATGAAATGATGGTTTTTTTTTTGTGGTTTGGATATGTATGGATGATTGTAATTTTTATAGACAGGTTTAAATTTGTTTGGATATCTATTTTTAAACGAAACTCTGTCAATTTTTTTTAAAATCAGTAGCGACTAGCTTGCCCAAATTTGCGATGGCCCAGATGATTTTTTTGGCTATATGTTTGACCAAATTACCTTTTTTTGTGGTTGGATCAATTATTTTTGAAGTTCTTATTTTATTTTAATTTTTATTTAATCAGGCAAAGGAGTTCCAAACTAATTTGGTTCACATGAACCTTTTAAGCAAGTGGGTATTATTATGCTATTTCAAAACTACAATGCTTTTACCTGTTAATGTATCAGTGACTGGTATTGAATGGACATATTTGTATGATGTATTGTGCTTAAAATAGTTTTACTAATCAATAGCATATAGGTGAAGAGAAGTGCTTTTAAATGTGCTTGAAGAAAATATGAAGGTTATTGCCATTGTGATTGTTTCTAATTTAATAAATGTAGTTAACTGTCCTAGGTCAAATTTATTGTTGAGTGAATGTGGATGTTGGCTTTAGTTGTTTCCTTAATAATTTTATTTTTTCTTGCCAGACTCGATTTGTAAATAATGAGTATGTAGATACAATTTGTGGTAAAATTCTTGACTTCTTTATTTTTTTGGGTGAAATGTCTATCTTGATTAAAAAATTTCTTATTTACAACAAAAAATTTCTAATTTTTACCAAATATATACTCTTTAAACATTGTAACTCACATTTTTCATTTAGATTTATCTTTAGGTATTAAATAATTATACGAATATTAGTAGTGCCGGAGGCACGGGTTAACCCTAGTATCTAATAAAATACAAATGATTTTGAATTTCCCGCTCACTCAATAAATCATCTGGGCCGTCCAAAGTTTGAGATAAATCTCACCGTCCATATATCTATCTAATAAAATACATCTATCTATCTAATCTATCTAATAATGATTTTGAATTTTCCGCTCACTTAATAAATCATCTGGACCATTCTAAGTTTGAGATAAATCTCACTGCCCATACAGTGCCGGAGGCACGGGACCTAGCTAGTATATATATATTTGGCGTATTTGTAGCGTTAGGCAAATATAAATCTATTTTATTAAGGAAAAACAAGAAAAATAACCGCTTCTTAAAGTTGTGTCATATTTTTTTTTAATGCCTTTAAAAATATGATTTGTTATAAATCTATTTTATCTACAGTAATGCATGTGTTACTGAGACTAGTTAATAATAATAATAATAATAATATATCGAAAGTACACTAAAAAAAAGTAGAAGATAGAATTAAAATTTCTGCGAACAAAAACGATAAATTTATAAAATATCTCTCACGTAAGTTATAAATAGGTCTCACTCATGCATGATATCAAAAGTATTAATTCCCAAAACAAGTACGATATTTAATTATTTGTGTCAAAAGAAATTATGCAAATACTACATGTGTTTCAAAATTAGATTGTATTTTTAATTTTTAAATTTAAAAAATGGCATGTTAATTTTAAATTAAATTATATTTTTAATTTGAAAACCGAGGGAGGGAGTCCACCTCAGTTTATTGATTAACAAATTATTTCAATGTAGTCTTTGATCACATACAATATACTGAGGTTGAGTATGCCACATCAGCCATTTATAAAATAACTAGCTGGGTCCCGTGCCTCCGACACTGTATGGACAATATAATTTATCTCAAATTTTGAACGACCAAAATAATTTATTGAGTGAGCGGAAAATTTAAAGTCATTTGTATTTTTTTAAATTATTATTAGATTATTAGATAGATAGATGTATTTTATTAGATAGATGTATGAACGGTGGGATTTATCCCAAACTTTGGACGATCCAGATGATTTATTAAATGAGCGGGAAATTCAAAATCATTTGTATTTTATTAGATAGATTTGTGTCACTAGCATTATTCTAAAGATAAAGAAACATAAGCTGATAAGCACACGCGTCGTGTATTGAAGGAAAGATCCGTTATGACCGTTAGATTATTTTGTGGATAAAGCAACTCCCCATTTTTTTATTCTTATCCATTTTTCTCTTTTCAAAGTCCCATCCCTTACCCGTCTTTGTAGGCGTATCCAATTATCTCTCTCCGAACCTTTTCTTAATCTAAACGCAAACTAAGAAATCACACAAAGAAGAACCAACCCTTTGAACAATTCCACTTTATCTAATCCCTTTCATTTGAAATTTGAATTTTTCATCGCAAATCTACACCGCCGGGAGCTGATTAATACCACGAATTAGGTTTGAAGAATTTGATTTTGTACAAAAATGGCGGAAGTTTTGAGCAATACTAACGTTTTCTCTCGCTGTAATGGTAATAGTAGTATTATTAATCAGCAAAAGCATCATCATCAACATATAAGAAGGGTATCTGTAATTCCGAGTAGTAAATCGACGAATATTTTTCTCAGATCTTCATCATCACCAATCAGCAATTTTTATGGCCGGAGAGTCGTTATTGGAGCACCCAATAAAGGGCTTAACAATAATACTCATCGGAAAGCTCCTGCCGGTGCTTCTAATGCCCGGGTTTGTTATTTAAATTACTACTTTCCAGTTATCCTTATCTTTATCTAAATTCATATTTAGGTCAATACAATTTTTTTGAGTTTTTTTTTTCAATTCCCTTGTGGTTTCCTAGCTATTGTTTTGTTTTTATTGTTACTTTATTGATTACATTTTTGGGGACCAGATCTTTTTATCAGGGATTCTTGAAAAAGTAATATCAACTGCTGTATGGTTTCCTCTGTGATATCAACTGTTGTGAAATAGAAATACCTTTTTTTTGCTTTTTTGTTATCGTCTTCGTGAAACTGGGTAATTCAGTGTTAAAGAGGAATGAAATATAAATCCAAAATAATTGTGTGTGGTATGCATCTTTAATTGAAAGTTTATTTCTTTTTAACAATATTATAACTGTATTCACATGATTTGATCACAAGATTTTTTGAAAAATAATATTTTGATTTTACTAGTTTCGTCTTTTTTCTTTTAAGAACTTGTACTATTACATTTCAATCCTAAGGGCCTAGGGGGCCTTGGTGAATGGCCTAAGAGGGGAACTAGGGGGAACGAACTTTTGCTATGTAGCTCTTGTGCTGATGTTGCCGTCAATTAGACTCAACTTGTGCGTGCGCACAACACAATTAAGGAATAGGCCTTATCACGAGTTTCCTCTTTTAAGAGAGGGCATATCATCTTTACCATCTAGGTCTTACATATAAATCATACTCTAACTGGGGTTATGCGTTTCTATAAATATATACAGATGGGCATTGGAATTGCGAAAGCTCAAAGATGGTGGGAGAAAGGGCTTAAAACAAACATGAAAGAGGTGGAGGGCCCTCAAGACCTTGTAGAATCTCTGCTGATTGCAGGGGATAAATTGGTTGTTGTTGATTTCTTCTCCCCTGGTTGTGGAGGTTGCAAAGCTCTTCATCCCAAGGTATCTTTCAGTTTCTTTTGTTACTTCTTTCTGGAGAAAATTCCTTTAAAAGAAGGTTAAATTGATTAAATCTGGCATATGGTCCTTGTTTAAAGGGGTGTTAAGTTCATTTGTATAAATTTGAATGTTTTATGTTGGCAGATATGTCAGTTGGCAGAGATGAACCCAGATGTGCAGTTCCTGCAGGTGAATTATGAGGAGCACAAATCCATGTGCTATGCCCTTAATGTTCACGTTCTCCCTTTCTTCCGCTTCTATAGAGGGGCTCATGGTCGTCTTTGCAGCTTTAGTTGTACCAATGCTACGGTTAGTTCTCAGTTTCAACTCTTTTTTAATGCCTTTCCTTTTTTTTTCTTTTTTTTTTCTGTTGAGCAAACAATTTTTTGTAAACTGCATAGCAATATGATTTATCACGGTCAACCTATGATAAATACTTTCCAAATTTGTTTTCGTGATAACTTGCAGATCTGATTTGTTTGTGCTAACTAATGTAGTTCTACCAGCTGAGGGTTTGGGTTCTTGAAATCTAACTCTACAAACTCATTTTCGGTTTCCTTCTGCATGTACCGTAGTCATGTGCATTGATCAGAATTCAGATACCATCTGCAGCTTATATCCCCTTTCATTTTGCTATCCTTGATTATATTACAGATCAAGAAATTCAAAGATGCATTGGCGAAACACAGCCCAGATAGATGTAGCCTAGGTGCACCAAAGGGGCTGGAGGAGAAGGAACTGGTAGCGCTTTCTGCCAACAAGGAGCTGCCGTTCACTTACAAACCAAAACCAGAACAACCAGTGGCTGTTCCGGAACAAGAGAAGATCTTCACAGCACCAGTATCGGCATCTCATTTAAACTCATATCCTCCTGCTCTTCTTCCTCGCTCTCTGCAGCCAAATACAGCATCAAAATCTGTTGAAGAGATCAAAGATAATACCTTGATCTCGTCGGGAAGATGATCGAGACAGCTTCCATGGTCGTGTACAGTTTTGTTATATTGTGTGGTGGGAAGGCCTAAAGATTAGCTAGATGTTGGGATATTTCACATGAATCGTACAATTCCACTACACTAGATAGGTAGAAGTATATGTTGTGTTTGTACTACCTAGTTTGCAGGCTTTGTGATCTACTCTCTTTTTAACCTTCCAGATCCAAGCCAAGCCGGCGAAGATTAGGGAAATTAGATGTGTATGTTCGATGGTTCTCTCTCTCTCTTTCTTTTTGTTTTGAGTGAAGAAACCTTCTAAGTATTGTTTTATTATAACTATAAAGGGGATAGATATACATATACCCTTTCACTTGGATAAATGAGGAAAGTTTCTGTACTGTTGGCTAAATTTGTGCTAGCACAAATCCAAGAAATAGGCTAATAAGACTTCCTAAGCTTGCTTCAACTGTTGTTCCTTGCAAATAAATTGTGCCCTTTGCATTTCTTGGTAATTTATTTTGCAGGAACCTCTGAGAAATTGGAAAAAGATTCAACTTTGGTTTAAGTTATTTTTGGTACCAAGAGTTGCACCTCTTGTGATGTCCCTTTCTTCCCAGTTTCATATGCTTTGGACCACAAAAAGAGTAGAAAAAGTTATGTTATTAAAATATCTTGTTCACAAAATATGTTGCAATTAAAATCTATAGTTACATAATATTTAAATATTTATGTTTGTCAGGTTATTGAACTACATTCGATATGAGTTTTAAAATCTATTCGAGTTCAAAGTTTGTCTCATCATGCGAAGTATGAAAATATTTATTTTTGTTTGGTTGTTTTTCTCTTAAACTCGCAGCAAAAATGTTAGGTTGGTTGCTTAGATTTCAGATGAACAAGAAGGAACAATTACGCATCTTATTTAGGTGGACTAAGAGTCTAACAGTTTAGTTATGTGGACGATTATTATCTTAT
This sequence comes from Panax japonicus, assembly GCA_020205505.1. NCBI lineage: Eukaryota > Viridiplantae > Streptophyta > Magnoliopsida > Apiales > Araliaceae > Panax > Panax japonicus. The sequence continues at coordinate 5,759,290 of CM035109.1, read as the reverse complement.
TTTCATCTTAAAACGACAACATTGTCATATTAAATCTAGCGTCTGCAGTATTAAACTGCGAATGAAACTGAATATTAAAACGATATTGTTTAAGATGAGTCCATAATTAGCGTCCACAATTTAATACTACGGACGAAAGGACTTGTATAAGAGGGGTATTTTGAATATATGTCCGGTCCGCAGTATTAAGCTGCGGAATACTGAAAACTAAATTAAATTGCGGAAGAGACTTCACAGTCTAGCGTCTGCAGTATTAAACTGCGAATGAAACTGAATATTAAAACGACATTGTTTAAGATGAGTCCATAATTAGCGTCCACAATTTAATACTACGGACGGAATGACTTGTATAAGAGAGTATCTTGAATATCTGGTCGGTCCGCAGTATTAAACTGCAGAATACTGAAAACTAAATTGCGCACATAAACTCTATTTAATTGTTCGATCATCTATTATAAAAATAACTTTAATCCAACAACGTTTATAGATCAATTTCCATTAAAATATATATTTTTAAATTTTGGAATTGGGATGTTGAAGAAATGTGTAGTTTATGATTATGATTATTATTTCCTTAAAAGGATGTAGAAAGGGAATAAAGAGCAATTGGGGGGGCGTCCGGTGCCTTATTGACCGGTACGTCCGGTGCCTTTTTTTTTTTTTTGGTTTTTTTTTTCTATAATTATGAGAAAAAAAAATAAAAAATAATAGAGCAAGTTTGAACAAAAAATTGTAAAAGGAAGTATGTTTTTTATTAAAAAAACACTGTAAACAGTTTACAGTGTTTTTTTAATAAAAAACATACTTTTTTTTACAGTTTTTTGTTCAAACTTGCTCTATTATTTTTTATTTTTTTTTCTTATAATTGTAGAAAAAAAAAACCAAAAAAAAAAAAAAAAAAAAAAAATTACACTGTGTACCGGACGTTAGTCCGGTACAATTGCACCGTACGCCCCCCCAACCCAATAAAGAGTGGGTATGTAATCTGTGTATATACGGAAACCGTGGAATACAGCGAGTCAACCATGTTTGTTTTTGTTTGTCCTCATTCGGGAACAGAATATAAGTACAACTTTATTATTAGTATTACTCCTATTATTATCTACATTATTATTATTAAACATAAATAAATAAATCAGTTTCACACGCCCACCGTCGGTAGAACTGTATTATTATTAAGCTTTTGTTCTCATCTTTGTCAAACCCTAATATTAACCTAACCAGATTATACGTTCATCACTCAGGTATGCTCTCCTAATTTTAATTCCTACTTTAAATCGAATTTGAAATCTATAATGAGTTTATGTAAGAGTAGCACTTAATTGACTTCATCATAAACTCGTAATACTTTCAGATGATTCTTTGCCAATTTTCCATAATACTTTTTAAGTTTGCTTATGTATTGTTAATTTTGTTTTTTTTCTCGAACTGGAATTGGAAAGTTTCTTCCTTTATATATTTGCATATAATTTTTGTATAGGTTATTACGAGATGGAGTAGCCTTTCTGGATTAACCTGGAATGCAAGGCCTTGAGATTATTTTTAATTCTGCCACAGAGAGTTTTTATTTATTGATTTAAATTTTTCTCTGATTTCGAGACACAGATTTTATGGTAAACATTTCCATTGGCTATGTTTGTTCGCAAAAATAATGGGCGAGTTAAAGACTACTTGTAATAATTTATGGCACTATTTTATCTTATGATTAGTCCACTATGTTTTGTCATTTCTAAGGTCAAATCTCATGTGAAAAGGTGGTATTATATAATCCCCTTTTGAGGTATCAAGTGACCTTCAAAATTATCACAAATAGTCCCTGGATTAAATAACAGACTAATCTTTGGGATAAAATAGTTTGTAGTTGAAATAAATTAGTACAATAGTCTTATTTCACCCATCATTTTTGCAAACAAACGTAGCCCTAGTGATATTTGTTAATCTTGTTGATTATGATATAGGTGCTGAATTACTACCTTATTTGTAGAAACTCCTTCATAAGTATTAAGCTATTATTGGTTTTTATTTTTCAAACACTTTATATGTATGCTTGGTTTCTAAACTAATTCCCAGTGTGCATGTAGTTTTATAAAAGAGAAGACTTACAAGTTATAAATGCAAAGAATCTCAACCGTATTTTGCAATAGACATAGTCCTATTGAACTTTCGTCTTAGAATACTACAACAAGCTTGCAAAGTGAAAGTTATGTAATTAAACCAAATAAAGTTTTCCTCCGTTCCAGAATATAAGAGCAAAATGATATTCAAAAGGCAAAAGAATGTGCTCTTATATTTTGAAACGGAAGGAGTATATCTCATAAGAATTAGATGGTTCCTATCCCCACACTCGGGACCAAGAAACCTATTCCAAGCTTGAATATTTCTTTTGTCCCTCTTGTTTTCTCCCTTTTTCCTGTATATCTAAATTATCTTTCCCAAATTTCTTTCATTTTGTTTTAGTAATATGAACGAATCACTTTCCCTCTATTTCTAATTGACTAATTGTGTATATGCTTCATTTATCAACACTCTTCCCATTAAGAATTCTCAATTTAGATGACATATTCTTCACAAAACATATCAATTTTTGAAGCTTGACCTTTTGTGTTCTTGATATCCTCAATTTGTAGGTGGAATATTTCTAAGAGAATGAAACCTTGATAAATGTGTAAAGGAAGAACAATCTTAAAAATAGACTGCCAATGTGGGAGCATTAGTCTTTCGCATATTTTGTTGGGAGATCAAAGTTCGACTGTTTGCCGAGTTATGTCTATTCATGCTCCCACAATATATTTCTAATATGTACTCTTGGTGGATTGTGTGATCATACTTTTGTGAAAGTAATTTTTCCGACCCCAGAACATCCCTACTGTTCAGATAGAAATAGCTAAGACGGGTGCACTTTGTTGTGTGGCCGCTGGGCCACATGGAGAAAAATCAGTTAAAACGGGAAGAGACCATTCCATGGATCTTATCGAACCTCATTGGAGGACAAATTTTAGTTTTTCTCCTCCATCGAGAATATGGGATTGCCGGATACGGACAGATAGTTTGCTGAATGGAACTGGAGATTCAGTTCATGGTACATCAACATCCTCAAATGGTAAAGTAAGCAAAAGAGGGTTGGGCAGTGACAGATACACCAACCATCAGCATTCTGTGTCTGATGGCATTCTATCTTATTCTGGTAGCCCGCCAGATAATGTCCAGGTCCCTCAATGGACATCACCAATTCTAAAGATCAACTTCGAAGACTTCGCTACCCCTTCTATTAGAGGTAATTTGAGTTTGATTTTTTCACTTCTCAATATTGAATACTAGTGAGTTTTAGAGCCTGGCTTAGATCGCTCAATTATGACTTAAAATGAAATCTTTGGTCACTATATTTTGATTGATTTTGAAAGTTGTATGTAATTAGATAAATGAGCCTAGTCTGAACATGATGTTAGCCTTGTTTGCTAAACGAGTCAAACTTGGTTCGAGTCGACTAAACTCAACTAAGCTCGTTAGCTCTATTAAATACAAATCATAATATTTTACACAGTAAGTATATATTCTACTCTTTATGCTTGATATGAGCTAAAGCTCAACTCGTGAGCCAAACAAACCAAGTTTTAACATGTTAGAATGAGCTTGACTTGAATTTGACAAAATCTTATTAAGTCAAGCTCAGAACTCCATCACTCGATTCGACTAGATGTGATTTCAACCCTAAGTGTGTGCAACCCCGTTGTTGGGCTTTCATTTATTAGAATGATGTTTTAACTTATCTAGGAATGAGCTTTATTAGGGTAGCAGTATTCTGGATTATGTGTACAGTCATCTTTCCCCAACAAGGGGTTGGGGAAAACTTATGCAGTGAGATAAAATAAGGGACGATCTTTTACATCTTTAAATAATTGAATTGTGCTGGAGAATTCATTAAAAATACACCTGTACTGGCAAACTCCCTTTTTCAGTTGTTGCTTTTAGGATGTTATATGATTTCACTTCTTTCTTTTTTGAGCTTTTTTAAGATGCAATGATAATTACACTGCTTGCATGTGAAGATGCAAATCTAGGTGCACCGATTTCAATACTATTTTGCTCTAACATAATGAGCCAATGTGGGAAGACTTGAACTAAGAAGTTCTGAAATCAAAGCTTTGATACCGTGTTAGATCATCACTTGTTACGGAAGTTTCAGTTATTGGATAATGGGACTAGGCTAGCATTGTATGTCATGGTCTAAGTTGTGTATTGGGGTAATGGTTTTTGTAGAGAGGTTGAATGCGTTGATGGTCATTTTTTTTATGAATTGACTCTGTGGTTTTTGTACAGAATGATATTTAGTCCCAACCAAGACATTGTTCCTTTCAGAGAAAGGTGTCTCAGCTTCAGTTGGCAGTTTAACTTCAGTGTTTTTAAAAGATCCCTCAAACTGTCACATTATTATAGACTTATAGTTGTTCCTGGTTCTATTATAATTCTCGTTGGTCTTATAATTAATTTTTGTTGCTTTTACTTAACCAGCATTCTTTCGATCGATATATTGTATATTCTATTTTAACGATGCTTGACCAAGCTTAGGTTTAAATTTCAGGTTCAAGGCCTGAGACTGCTTGGCTCCCTCGCTTTACTGAGGTGAATGTTTGTGTATCTCATTTCTCAGATAATTTTAAGCAAACTATCTTAGTAATTGAACAACTTTATCCTTTTGGTGTTCCTTTATGCAGAGGCAGTATGTTGCTAGTGCATCTGCAGCATCCTGCAGTTATGGATCTCCTTCCTCACTTGCAGAGTCTAGACCATGGGAATCATCTGGGAAACAGCCATCTCCCCTTTTTACGAGTCGCAACTTCAGTAGCCGGCGCTCCTTCATGTCAAAACCTGTTTATCCTCTAGTGATACACAACCCGGTGTCTGATTGTGAAACCATTGGTGATGCTGATACTTGCAGTATTGGTAGGTTGACACCTGGTAAGGATATGATCTTACCATCAAACTGGCCTGATATTAGCACAAATATTGAGCACAAATTTCATAAAACTCTTACTGAACTCCCAAAGATGGACACATCAACTGACCCCAGCTCAAGCTCTAGAAGAGAGGGTTTTCGATGGAGCAGTGCAAGCAGTTATGATATGGGATTAGATGAAGAGAATTTCGATGTATCCGAAAACATAGATGTAGAAAGTCTAAGATCACCCAATTACCATACAAGTGATCAAAAATGTGGAGTTTGCGCAAAGCTCTTGTGGCAGAAGTCTCCATGGGGTTCAAATAGAATCATGAGAAGTGGAGATCTGCCAATTGCTGGGATACTGCCTTGCAGTCATGTGTTCCATGCGGAATGCTTGGAGCAAGTGACTCCCAAATCGCAGATTCAGGACCCTCCTTGCCCCTTATGCCTAAAAACCATAGGGCTGTCTGAAGATTCCCCACCAGTTTCAGAACCCCTGATGATGGCGTTGAGATCTGTACGGCAGAGGAGAGGGGTTGTGACAAGTGATGCTCAGGAGAATTCTAGTATTGATGAAGTCTTCAATTATATGACAGACAGTACAACAAAAACCTCATCTAGTTCAAGGTTGCGACAGAAAGGCACTCATTATTTGTTAACAAATCAGTTCAAAAAGCATTTGTCATTAAAGGGGAAGACGGCCAAAAATTTCTTCAGTACAAAAGTTTTCCACAGGTCACGTTCATCATCTTCTGTCAGGGAACCTGTTCAGATTTAAATATCTCCTTACTAGCCTCGTCTGTGTAATTCATCCGAGTTTCTCTGGGATGCAGGGTTAGATGTAATATCTCATGTTCTCTCTTTTTGCTCATGTTTCGTACTTTGAGGGAATGCAAGTTATTAGGATCTTTCTGTACTACTTGTTGATGATTTGAACTCCTCTAAGAAGCTTCAACTTATGTTTGTTTCTAACTGTTGATGGAATCGCTTGTATTTCTTTGGTTCTTTTTGTGGCAAAAGTTGCACTATAGCCAGACTGCTTGCTGGAGAAATTATACTTTATATTGTAAGCTGATTTAGGATACTAAGGTTGGTAGTAGCAGATGAGCATTATCTTTTTTAGCATGTCAAGTGCATATTTGGTTGGTAATGGTAATGGTGGTGGTGGTGGTGGGTGGTGGTGTGATAAAGATGGTATAATTGCCACATCCATCCTCCTTTCCATTGGCATCTGATATTTGCATTAGGCATGCCATATTTGTCCTTGAGGAAGTGGCTGCATATGCTACAAAATGAGGAAATAGAAATTGCATAATTTATAGATCTCTGTTCTACTTAGAATTTTCTAAGTGTTATGTTTTGGTTGGTCTAAGAGTATGCAAGTCACTATATTTTGTAGATTAACTGTTTTTATAAAAGAAAAAAAGTGTATGGATATGAATATGATTACTCATAAAAGTAGTTTTCCTTGAGACTAGTTCCTACTGGTTAGGCACTAACCGGCGTGACTGGTAATTTTCAAATGCACGTGAAATTTCCACTATTAGTGAAGATGCTCATGGTTAAAGTAGTGTATATAGGAGCATGCGCATGCTGATGCTGGGTTCAATACTTTATATGCACAAATGAAGGACATGGTGTACGTTAGTTTAAAGGTCTCGGAGCGAGTCGTAAATTTGAACGTTCTGGGATCGAATTTCACTAACTTCAAATAGTCACAAGGCCACAGAACTGCAGCAGATGTATGAAAAATCTGGTCCGGAGTGAGAAAATTAGTTCGACTCCACATTATCAAAAAGAAAAGAAGAAAAGATATGTGGGTTGCCCCCGCCCATTGGTGAGCTTTCTACTCTACATGCATCATGCATGTGATTATACTGTTTCTTGTTGATGCATATATACTAACTAGTTTGGTGTGTCCAGTCCTCATACTAAACCGCCTTTGCAATCATGAAATAGCCCTACTGATAGCCTAAGAGTAAATATTCTCTGCATGTTCAAGTTTATATATATTTCAGCAGAGTTGATTCTGGATGATTGGTTCGGCGGTTAAGGGGTTGACAAGAGATGGTATATGAATATTCTATTGGACAGATAGATAGAATGAATGGTGTATTTGGAACATAATGATCATGACTCTCATACTAATTCTGTTAACACAGCTAAGACTGATAAAAAAAAAAAGGATAACAGAAGAGCCAGCCAGTAAGTTAAAAGACTGATACTCCTCCTGTCCCACAAAAGTACCAAATTACCCTAAAATAATTTAATAGTATAGTATGACAGTAAAACATTGTAAACCACACAACATTTGCCATTAGTTATTACATTTCAAGAAGCGCCAACAAGGAAGTCAGATTCAGCCAATTAGTTAGTATAAAAGTTTTATATACAAGTCCAAATTTATTGATTCTTCTAACTAACTAAACATGTGGAAAACTACAGCTGAAAAACTGCCTGCAATTTGCACATTCTTCTTCTTCTTCTTACCCTTTTTCAGTTCAGGGGTCAACACTGCCTGCCTGCCTGCCTGCCTTGCTACAGCTCAAATGACTTTAGTCCTAATGGTGCTACAAGCACATTTTTGTTGCACAACCGTGTAAAATTGCTTATGAAAATTCCAATCTAATGCTCCTGCAAAAACACATGATCCTTCTTTTTAACAGGTAAGCCAACCATTCTGTATTATCCTTTTCAATCATACGCGCATATACATATACATACACATACACATGTACAACTACACACACACACACACACATACACACACACATATATATAGGAAAAAATAGAGGTGCACAGCTGTGCAAGTTCAAGTTCTAAATTTACACAGTGAAGGTACGCATTAACTATCAACTACTAGCCAGTTGCCTCGGTAACAATTAAAAATGATGACTTCATTTGTATGTGGTATTATATTACTAACTCCTCCACTCACATCTATAAATATAGTTCCATTTCATATCATTGTTCCTCACTTCTTTTTCTTCCTCATTGAGTTCCAAAGTAGCAGAGTCTCAGAGCAAGCCTGGGAATCACCAGTAAGCAACTAACACAATATTTCGACATAATATCTTCTTCATACCTTGCTAATATTCAACAAATTGTGATATCAACTTATTTTCTTCTGCAGGAAATGGAATTCTATGGACTAGTTTCCCTTCTAATACTATCCTTCGCCGCATTGAGACGAGTTCATGGACAGTGGTCTAGCGCTCATGCTACATTCTATGGTGGGGGTGATGCCTCTGGTACAATGGGTAAGTACGAAAATCCATCCTACATTTGTAATCATTAGTTATTGTTAAAAGAGTGTTGATGACAACAAATTCTTGTTGATATTAAATACCAACGGATGTCCGTGGATACATGAGATAAGAGGGTGTGAACTGTTCTATTTTATCGCTTACAGTTCCATGTTAGTCGCAATTCACATTCAAAATAAAAACTAGTCGATATGATAATCATTTTCCTTGTCGAAATTTGTATTTAACATTTTGATGGCATAATATATGTTTAATAGGAGGAGCTTGTGGGTATGGGAATCTATACAGCCAAGGTTATGGAACAAGCACAGCTGCACTTAGTACTGCTCTGTTCAACAATGGGCTGACTTGTGGAGCTTGTTTTGAGATCAAATGCGTAGACGACTGCAAGTGGTGTCTACCTGGATCAATTATAGTCACTGCAACAAATTTTTGCCCACCAAACAGTGCACTTCCAAACAATGCAGGAGGGTGGTGTAACCCTCCCTTGAAGCACTTTGATCTTTCCCAGCCCATTTTCCAACACATAGCTCAGTACAAAGCAGGAATCATCCCTGTTCAATATAGAAGGTATGCCATCGATCACCATGGCTTTCTATTTAAGTTAATAAGCTCAATAACCTTAATATAATATCAAATGGCCCATCTCTTTACCATAATCTTATAGCAATGACTGTCATCACTTAGTTGCAGTTTCACTAACATATAAATAAATATATAGTGCCTCGAAGTTTTCAAATCCAAACTTCAAAATATAGTTTTTTTCAACCCTGCTGAACATCTTTAATAGTCAAACCCCCTTTTTAGGCTCTTCAAAGTTGTAAATTTCTAGCTCCCATACGACATTTTCCAAGGTAAACACCTTGTTCATAACCTAAGTACTTATTCTATACTATCTCTGTCTCACAGATTTTAATGTCCTCTAACTAACTACAATGTAATAGTTATTCCCAAGACTTCTAAACAAAAACCTAATTCCAATGTAAAGTTATTCCCAAGGCTTCTAAACAAACACCCTAGTCAAAACTCAAAACCACTTCTACTAGGACAACAAAAAATTCATGAACTCTGCCAACGGCCCAACAAACACCTCAGGCCAAACCTCTCTCTCTCTCTCTGTGTCTGACCCCACATTTTGAGTTCCCAAAAACCCGATACTAATCCTTTTATTTTGGTACTATTATACTTTAAAACATTTCAGCATTACACTAGGGGACAGGGGTAGGATTTGAACTCTACCCAAATGCATGAATGGTTGGCCAGCTCATTGTTGGGCCAACTTCTTATCCCAATTCAAGACTAATCAAGTTATATTCTTTTTCAATTTGACAGGGTTGCTTGCGGGAAGAGTGGTGGAATTAGATTCACCATTAATGGGCATTCATACTTCAACCTAGTGCTCATAACCAATGTTGGTGGTGCCGGTGATGTTGTGTCTGTCTCCGTCAAAGGCTCAAGAACTAACTGGCAACCATTGTCCCGCAATTGGGGCCAAAACTGGCAGAGCAACTCTTACCTTAATGGTCAAGTCCTCTCTTTCAAGGTCAAAACAAGTGATGGTCGCACCATAATCTCCAATAATGTGGCTCCTTCTAACTGGGGTTTCGGCCAAACCTACACCGGCAAACAATTCTAAATCTTCTTAACACATTTCACCCATGAACTAACCTGAAACCACCTTCCTCTTAAGTTTTTAACTATCCCAGTGCTCATTAGTTTCTTAAACTAATTACATATTTGATATATGCAATATATAGTGTATCAAAGTGATGATCATATCGAGATGGGTGCTTTATGAAAATGTCCCGATCGAATGATTTAACCCTTCTTTTCCTCCAGTGTTGATTGATGGGCTTCTGTAGCAGCTCTACTGCACACACCAACAAAGGGTTGGTGTGATGCTGTTTTGTACTTTTCTTTACCAAAATTTACTAGTAATTTTAAGGTTGTAGGAGTTGAAGAGGTTATGTAACTGTTTGTTTATTGTTCTCTGTAAAATCTGTCCTTAAAAGTGAGTAATGAAACTTGTCTTTGTACCATTATCCTTTATGTCCCATGTCTTATCATGAATGGTAAAACCTTAAAAGCTTTCTTGTTTCTTCATACCAGTAATGGCTATATGCTAAAATATTCTTGAAAGGCGTTTGAGCTAATTGAGAAGAACATGTGATATATCAAGTGGCTGGTCAAAGAAATGACAGATTTAATTAATGTATGCAGTATGTCAAGCCATATACACCTCAACTTCTGGAGAATCAGGTGCTGCTAATTAACTCTGCACATGGCTCTGATAGAAATCTTTATGTATAAACCTCAACTTGTGGCGAATCAGGTGCCCTATTTAACTCTGCACATGGCTCTGATACTAACCTTTATGATGCAAAAAAAAAATCATTTTCAGAAGCTCAGTCCGCCGCATAGCCTTCATAGTTCATTGGCGGGTGCATGCAAAATAAAAACTCCATGTGTGCCTATAATAATAAAAGAGTCCAATATCAAATTGTGACAATATTTTACAAATATATATTTGGAATTTGTAGCCTATCTCCAATATATCACTTCTTAGCATTGCATAGTATTACAGTACACGAAAAGCAGATAGAAATCGAGAATTAGGAGTTCCCCTTAAAGGAGAAGCCTTTGTAGTTTACTTTAGCACAACCCAAACTACCTATGACAAAGATAGATGCACACAATGTATGTGTACACACGGGGAGGGAGGGGAGCAATTAAAGTTCACTGTGTACTGAAAGATCATAGGCTCATGTCTGATTTTTAGCATAGCATTCCCACGACTGGAAAGTGGAAAGGTCTGCCTCTGTGCACGAAAACAATGTCACACAAGGAACTCCAAAAAAAAAATAGATCAAGAAGCATAATTAACTAAAAGAAAGCTCTAATTCAATCATGTGTTTACACACATGTGCAATCAAGTTATAGTTATATAATATGCAGTCTTATACAGGAACTTTAGTTTTTCCTTTTTGTATCTTTTGGACAAGGATAAAAGCTTGGGAGGGAAGGAGCATGGGGGGTGGAGGACGGGGACAAGTTCAAAGCAACAACTATATGTCTAGAATTATTCATTGGTTTCCCGAGGAGAATCGTTTCATGTGGAGCTAAGAAGTATGATTTCTTTGTTATCACTAGGCAGCAATAAAGCCTTGCTTCAGACACTGGATTTTCAATTGTCTGAGAACTGTGTCTAGAATGATTCAATGGCTTCCTAAGGAGAATCGTTTTATGTAGAGCTAAGCGGTATGATTTCTTTGATATTCAATTGACATCACTACCCTACACCACAGCTATTATTTGAGAATTTGAAAATATCAACACAAAAACATGAGTTCAAGTTTGCAGCCTTCAGCTCTATTAAGCCAAGCAATTTGTTGGGTCAACAAGATAAACTAAATCTAACTGCTGTCCAGGTAGAACCCAATCTATTTCACTCAGCCGTCCACTCATAAAACGAGTGCACAACTCACAATTAGTTTGGCATTTATACAACAGAAGTACTATAAGAGTAATTCATGATTAATTAGAACTGGCATACCTCTGTATTTATTTACAAGGATCAAAATAAAGTATTTGTTTACAAGGATCAAAATAAATATGAAATACATTATATAAATTCAAAAAACACTTCATACAAGTGACAATGATGATTCTTACAATGTTTCTCTTTAAAAAATTTCTTCTTATTGTCTAATCAAGACATGTGAGGCTGATAAACAACAGGACAGTTGAACTAGAAACCCTTCTTTGGCATTCATTCATACACACACACACCAGCATCTCCAAGTGAACCATCACATTCTCAACAGATAATCCTTGGTCAAGGCTCCATGAGTAGGAAAGTTTTGCCTTTTCCATCAATTGTGCTTGATACACATTACTTTGGTATGTTCAGGTCACCTATTTTTTTTTCACATCTCTATATTGTGATCTTGCATTTTCTTCATAGACTTTATATGAGAAGAAGAGAACCATCAGCCAAGGTAGCATTCAAGAGGTAAGTTGAATACTAATATGTTGGATTACAAATCCAATAGAGAAGCTCAGGCAAGTAAATGTGCCAAATCATAAACCATGAGAGAGAAAAAAAAGAAAGAAAAAGAGAAATAAACCAAATTGAAAGCAAATAAAGATCAGAAAACTAGAGTAAGTAGTAAAACATATTAAAATGTGGATTAAAGATAACCAAACAGCAAAAACTCAAAATATGAATGACAAGTCAATAACACCATTCAATAATTTTATTTTACTGAGTTTAATAATGCACTAAACAAGCTGAGATAAAACCATAAAACTTTAGAACAGTTGACATTGTTTCTGAAAATCCGCCAGGACTCCATCAATTGAAAAAAAATTCAGTCATCGCCCACAAAAAATTAAGTAAAACCCACCAGACAGAAAAAAAGTTGCTCATTAAATCTCAGTTGAAAGGGTGAAATACATTAACATTGCAATCAAGTATAATATCACCGTTCCATTGATGACTAATTAATCAGAAGTATAAAGTATACAGCAAATCAAACTTGAAAACACCTAAAATTCTTAATAAACAAGATTGAACTAAAATCAACAGAAATAATTATTTTTAAAAAAAATCCAAACTTTAAGTTGCAGTACTGAAGACACGCAACTTAAAAAACAAAAAACTATAACAATAAAAATTGATGTTCTTTTTTGGGGAAAGCCCGCACAGGCATCATCGCCGATTGAATAAATCAATCTCCATTATTAAATGGAAAGAAAGGCTCCGATTGCGGACAGTCTTCATCGCAGTGATGAGAGGATTGAAGCTAGGAAATATGTGGAGAAGAGATGTGTAAGCCACCTGCATCTCGCCGGAGGCGAATGGGCAGCAAATTCATTCTCTGCACAAAATCTCTGATCGCCGCCGTTCCAAGCCACCACTGCTCGGATAAGATCAAGTAGTGTTAAGCCTCTTTCTAGGGTTTCCTTCCTCTTTTATAAGCACAAACGGTAAACTTCCCTGCGAGGTTGCGGCCGTCTTTTCTTCTATTCCCTAAAATACCCTCCTCTATTCGAAGGAGAAATGAAAATAGGGAAAAAAATCTTCATCCCATAATTATAGGTTGATTTCTTTTGACACATAATTTTTTTTATATTATGGTGTGAATTTGAGATAATGTTATAGTTGTGGGTAATATTTATAAATTTTGCAAAGTATGCAAGTTGTCATATTATATTCGATTGGTCGGGGAATATTAGTTTTAAACAGGAAATATTCGTACGACGACACAATCATTGGTGGACCCCACAACGGAATTATTGTCGAATTGAGAAAACGACAAAAATATTTTATTGAAAATAACGGTGGAATTTTTGCCGTTGATAATGTTGAACTACTCGGTAGTAAAAGTACAGTAATACGCGTTATTGCATAGTAACACACGGTATTGATTATTGATATTTATGTGAGAAGTCACTCAGTTTTGTTCAATTATTGCTACAATAGTTACTGCATAGTATCTCACATTATTTGATTCAATTATTGTTGATTTAGATTTTTTGTTTTATTCGTATTATTAACGTAATAAAATAGAAATATCTTTTTATATAAAACAGAATACTTTATTAAAGTTATTCTATAAATAGAATATATTATATTTTATTATGCATAGTATTTGCATAGTGCCCGTATAGTGTTTGCATATTAATTTTTTTTTTATATATAAATAGAATATATTATATTTTATTTAAAAGATTTTTCTTTAAATATGGACCGTCAAATTAAAGTAAATCAATCTGGACCGTTCATGGATTAGTTACTATGCATTCCATTTTCCTATAAATAGAAGTTCATTCCTTCATTATTTTCTTACGAATTCACTGAACTCTAGAGAGAGAAACTATAGAGAGATAGAAGAAAAGTATTATATCAAGTATTATTTTACGGTAAGGGATATTATTCTTTTGTATTCAAGAAGAGAACTTCTGTTATTCCGTTTCTTTATTGTTCTGTTGCAATAACCTGTATACGCGGACTACCCTTTACTTGGTGACATTCTTCTTTTATTATGTCTTTATTATTCTGTCGGAATATCCTGTTTGTGCTATACGCCGGGCCTGGATCCATTTTTATTATTCCGTCTTTATTATTCTGTCGGAATATTCTGTCTGTGCTATACGTTGGACCTAGTTCCATCATTTATTATTCCGCATTTATTATTATGTTGGAACATCCTGTCGGTGTGAATTTCACCTGACCTGATTCCGTTATTATTATTCTGTTAGAATAACCGTCTATGCGAAGTACCGCATGCATGGTGATATCTTTTGTTATTCCATTCGGTATTATACTCAGTTGATTAAAATTTTGACTTCTATACTCCATGAAATTAGTGGAATATCCTTGATATTTGCGCTTCATCCAGTATCTTTCCATGGAAATACTCTTCTAAGCATTCTTGAAATTTACTATACAAAGCAGTATCATGTTGACAATTTGGACATTATTGGTTCATGGATAAATTAATTCTTGAACTTGTTTTATTGAATTCTTATATCATTGTCATCATCCTCATGTTTATATTATGTTGAAAGTCATTTGTGGTCTGTAGTGCATAGATGGACTTGGTATGATTATGACCAGGGATTATGCGGTGTAATCATGACCGTAATGTTACAAATGATGTGAAAATTAAAAGTTCTCATTGGCCCGTAGTGCATTGATGGACAATTTTTGGTATGATTTTGACTATGGATTCTCTTCGGCCAAGGGAGCAAAAATAAATTATTTTATGGCATGATCAGGACCGTTGATGAAAACACGATTATCTTTGGCCCGTAGTGCATGGATAATTCGTCGTCGTGATACTAAAGAACATTCTTGCCCTGTAGTGCAGGGATGATTTAATGATGTGGATTATTTATTGAGATGAGTCTCAGCGATAAAAGTGATGAAAAACTTTTTAAATCATAAAAGATAGTAGATTTCATTCTCTACTTGACTCTTTTAATGGATTGCTTGTTCCGCTGCAGTTAAACTTGATGTTGTTATATTTTATCAGTTTAACACTGTTGAAGGCTAGCGATAATTTATTTTGCATTATCTTAGTCATAATATTTCTTACTGGCTAGTTGAGCTCACCCTTTCTTTCACTGTTCTCTTCAGGAAATGAGAACGTAGCTGAGACTAGTCGGGGAACAGAGTGATGGTCCTAGATGGTGCATTAGTAGTCCTCACTATTCTGTGAAATAGTGTGATAATAATTGTAATGAGTACTCCTTTTGAGTTTGTATAATCTCTAGTAGACAATATTTGTATTCAAACTCACAGTTTATATTTGTCGTATTGTACACGACAGTTGTATTAGTAAGTTGTATTTAAATTTTATACTATGTATCTGACGACCCAAGATGGGTGATGTATACCTAATTTTGGGGGTGTCACAATATTTATTATAAGGGCATAAAAGTAAAACAATGAACCAACTAAATTTTATAAATAGTAAGTAGCCTATATATTGGGACATCTCAAAATAAAAAATCAGCCTATAACTATGGGACGGATAGAGTATTTCTTTCTTTTTATGAATAATAACAAAAATTTACATTTAGCAAAATAAATCAAAAATTTACACATTTCCTACATATTTTGAATGTTTTTTATTCATAATTTTAATTATTAAATTTTAATTTAGGCCATGTTATTTTAAAAATCATATGTAATGGTGCTTTCAAAAATTTTAGTATTCTAGAAAAATGTTGATATATGAAATAATAGTGTTGTAGATAGGGGTGTTCAACCGGTTTTTACCGGACCGAACCGGACCAATATCGAACCGTACCAAAACCGCCTAAATCTTAATACCGATACCGGTTGGACTGGTATACCTAACCGGCGGTACCGGTTCGGTACCGATTTTTATCGAAAATTAATATAATTATTATTTTTATTATTATTTTATTATTATAATTATTATTTTATTATTTTTATTATTATAATTATTATTTTATTATTATTATTATTAATAAATTATTAATAAAAAAAAAAATTAAAAATCCGGTATAACCGGTCCAGTTCGGTTTTTACCGAACCATAAAAACGTCGAACCGAAACCGGTACCAAAAAATCGGTATACCGATTTTTTTGTACTGAACCGGACCGGCTCTTTTTTATACCGTCGAAAAACCGAAAAAATCGAAAAAAAAATGAACACCCCTAGTCGTAGGAGTATTATATATTATTATACTCTCTCCGTTCCAAAATTAGAGATATAATTTGACTTTTGAGGTCAAACGAATACATATTAAACTTTAAATTGATGTGAATTTATGTAATTTTAGTTGATAGAATTATTATATTGTATAATATATAACAAAAAATAATTATTCATAAAATTTATTTTATTCTAAACTTTTATGAATCATACTAATTTTGAAGCTTAATATGTCATCGTTTAACTTTAAAAGTCAAATTATATATCTAATTTTGAAACAGATGGAGCATAGTTTAAGAAAATCTTATTTGCAATTTTTAAAAAAATATTATAAAGTTTATGTAATTTTTTAAGTAGTTAGTATGACAAATTTTAGGATAGGGAATACTATTTTCACATATAATTTTGATATTTTCGCATGTTCTTCTCTTACAAAAGAGTAAGAAATAGTATATTATTTTAGTGTGTTACTTCTACTTTCATCAATAATAATTTAACAAAAAAAGAAAAGAAATATAAAGTATTAAATATTTGAATACCTCTCTACTTTAAAAAAACAATTAAAATAATAGCTTACGCGGCCTGTATACTGTATAGATCATCTGTCAAGTGAATAATACGCGGCCTTCCTCTGACGTCTTAATTTCAGTACAATTATATTTCATTTCTTAGATAAGTATATATATATATATATATATAAAAGCCGATTGCCTAAAGATACTTCAAACGTAGTCAACTCCAAAGAATAAAGCCATAATAACAATTGAAAAAAGATTAGCACCCAGCTACTTAAATCAATTCACTGTCAAGATCTTGATCATACCGCTATTTCCATCATAATGCAACACCACAACTGCGTTTCCCGTCTTACAAAGGTTTTTGGCCTTTGCATATTGAATAGAGTGCTCCAATACTGCATACTCCGTGGAGTCTGTATTATGAAATGATGGTATAATTGACCCTGCACTCAATATAGGCACAAGTCCCCGGTATATAAGACCGTGCCTTGCTGGAGACCCTGAATCTCTCATCATATCTGGTAGAATCACGGACAATATTGGCATACTCGGCCTGTACTTGGACACTAGCTTTGAAGTAGTTCCACCTTTGGTTAGGACCAAAATTAAAGTTGCTTTCGAGGAATTGGCAGTGTACACTGCTGAACTGGCCAAACTCTCAAGTGGGTTCATTGGCTTTGGTGCAGTTTCCATAATTCTTCTGAATACGTCTGCATAATTCAGCGAATCCTCAGCTTCAATGCAAATTTTGGCCATTGTTTGAACAGCAAGTTCAGGGTAATCACCAGCAGCGGTTTCACCACTAAGCATCACACAGTCAGTCCCATCAATAACTGCATTGGCAACATCAGTGGCTTCAGCTCTAGTAGGCCGTGGAGATTTGGTCATGGACTCCAGCATCTGAGTTGCAGTCACTACAGGTTTCCCCTGCACGTTGCACTTGTATATCATCATTTTCTGCGCTAGAAATATCTTCTCAATCGGTATTTCCATTCCCAAGTCACCCCGAGCTACCATAAAAGCATCTGTATTTGCAAGAATATCATCAAAATTAGCTACCCCTTCTTGATTTTCAACCTACAATTTAACCAAAACAAACGAAAAATCATATGCCAGGTAAGATACGAACGAAACACATTTCCAATGTTTTTCTTTACCAAAATATAAAAAAACACAATCAAGATCAAGATCAAACCTTTGACATCAGTAGAATAGTCTTTTCATGCTCACCAAGCAGCTTCCTAACCTCTTTAAGGTCAGAACCTTTGCGAACAAATGACAAAGCAATTATGTCGATCTTGTTGGGAATCCCCCACCCCAAGATATCCTCTCTGTCTTTCTCAGTTAAGGTTGGGAGATCAACAACAACACCGGGGAGATTGACATTCTTTTTTTCACCCAAAGCTGCAGAGTTTTCACAACGACATCGGACCAAGCCCTTTTCCTTGTCACAAGACAGAACCGTGAGTGATATTGTTCCATCAGCACAAAGAATCACACTTTGTGGCTTCACATCATCAGCCAGCTTCTTGTAGCTCATAGAAATCGTATTCTCATCACCCTGTATGCTGTAGTCAGTGGAAATGGTGATCACTTGACCTTGTTTGAGATCGATTTTCTTCCCATCCTTTAAGAAACCAGTTCGAATCTCTGGACCCTGTAAACGAAAAAAAAGTTTACTCTTAGAAAAGGTCTTAAACTACTTTTTTCATAATTTTGTAAAAAAACTTCAAAAGCATTTATGCTAGATAGTCTTGCACACTCTTTCATATTTGATATAATGAATCCAGAAATATAATTTATTGACTTGAATAAGGAGAAATTCAAAGTGTTGATGTGAATCCATAAATGTACACCTTTTGGTTCAATATAAGTGAAAAAAAAGTATCAACAATGAAATTAGGTAAGCCAAAAGTCGATTATAACACAAATAAACTTCTATCCAAGAATTTGACGTTCACAAAATTCCAACTACGAAACTACCTAATACAGGTGAGGATAGATCTTTAGTTTCTCAATAGTTGAAAGCATATAATTTGAAATTATAAATAACAGAAATAAAAAATAATAATATATCTAAACCAAGACTTACTGATGAGGACTTCAAAAAATTATATGGAAGATAAAATTTGAAAATCAATTAAAATTAGGCATAACTATTTCATAAGAACAGTCCTCCAACAATAGTATTTCCTAAATTTTTTTCAATGGTCAGGGAATCAGTCCTACGATAGGCAAAGGAAATTGATTCATGTGTCTAGTTTTATATTGAAGGTAGACAGACCAATGTGTGTCCCCTCTTTACACCCTCTCATATCAAAATAATTTTGAGCAACACTCGATGTAATATCGACATAATTTTATCTTAGCAACACTCAGAAGGTAAATTAAAACTAATATTGAACATCTGAGTATGTCTAATTAATTGAATATTCTCAATCTTCAAGACAAAAATCCCAAAAATCATAATCTCAAAAGGAATTCAAGTAGGCAGAAAATCCATCAAACAAAATCAAATAATACCTTAGTGTCCAACATAACAGCACAAAGAATCCCAGTATTGCTCATAGCAGTGCGGAGATTATCAAGAGTCTCCTGGTGATATTGATGAGTTCCATGAGAAAAATTGAAGCGAGCCACATTCATGCCCGCTCTAAGCAATTTCTCAATCATCTCCACCGATCTCGAAGAGGGTCCCAATGTGCACACAATTTTTGTTTTTGGCCTCTTAACCTCCATGATTTCGCCATTAGCGAAGCTCTTTGGAGAGAGAAAGAGATGTTCGGTTAAACCCGTCATTGAAAAGGTTTCTGGACTCTGGAGGGTTTAATTAGGGGTTGGAGGGAAGCGACTATTTATAACTGCAAAGTATTTTAATTTATTTTATTTTATTTTTTCTTTACTTTTCCTTCTTGGCTTAGAATATTTATAACGTCACACTACTATGGGTTATGACGATAGTTTTTTGAGTTATGAAGACGGTAAAATCGTCGCAATAGCTCGATTGTATAATACACAGTTGTGTATATACATATAATTCATATATATATATATATATATATATATATTAGACTGTTTTCTATGTGGGTGGTCCTTATGTGGACAACCTTTAGCGACGAACAAACTCGTCGCTAAACTCGTCGCCATAGGGTCTGAATCGTCGTCATAACCCATAATCATCGCTATAGTCTGGTTTGCAACGGGTTTAGCGATGAGTTTATCTATCGCTAAAGATAATCCGCATGCAGACCACCCGCATGCAGACCACCCGCATAAGAAGCCGACTGACTGTATATATATATAACCAAAAAAATGAACCAAAGATGAACCAGGTTATATCGACGGTTTTCTATGCTATAGCAACGAAAAAAATCGTTGCTATAGCCGGTTCGCTTTTGGTCCATTTTTTTCGATTCGCTGGAGAAGCAGACTCTATAGGGTAATGATTTATTTGATCTATTTGAAGCATATACTATATATATCGTTCAATATAAAAATTAACGGTTAATATTAGAATTTTTAAAAATTCTCAATATATATATATATTGAGAATATGCAATACTTGAGACCCAAGAATACTAGATTATAAATCAATCACTTAATTTATATATATTTTTAATTAATTCCAGGCTTAAAAATATATGCTTGGGCAGGACTAAGTGTTTTTAAATCAAATCGTGAAGACCACACCGAAGTCCTACCATCCAACAAACATTCCTAAGTTGGAGGAAGAAGACTACACCAACCTCCTACCATCCAACATTCCTAAGTTGGACGAGTTAGTGTTGACCAATCCTCTCCTAGTGTACAAAAATATTTTTACTCCCTCTGTTTTTAAAAAATAATTACTTTACAAATTTTTAAAAGGTATTTTTCTTTGATATAATGAATTTTAGTTTAGTAGTGATAATATGAAATTACTAAAATAATAATAACTTTTTTAAGAAACATATTTATTTTACAAATAAAACCCTTTTCATGACATTGAAGATTCTTTAATCCCAAGTTATTGAGTGTCTGATTTTCTAATAACTCATTTTATACTATTGTAGGAAAAAATTAGACTCTTTTCTTGAAAGCAAGAAAAACAAGTGAGATTTCGGACAAAGTGAATAACAAACAAACAATATTTTAAGGTATTAGTGTATGTCTTAACAAACAATATTATAAGTTATTAGTAAATACCTTAACAAACAATGTTAATTACTACTATATGTAATGAGCTCAAAATAACTTGGCAGATAAAATTCTTTAACCCTTACAATATACATATAATTTTAACTCTGCACACATTAGAAGCCAGCCTTTGTTATTCCCAGCAGCCCATCTGATTGAAGCTCTAATCACAGATACTCCCTGTTCATAAGCTCGAGGGACTCTCTATTTCTTTTCTCCCTCTCTCACCTTGGCATATAAGTCCATGGGAGCTCGAGGAAATCCTTACAGGGGGGAGGAGGTTCTCGATTTGCTTATCTTCCCATCCTGCGAGGATGGAGGCGGCAATGACGGAGATGAGACAGCTGCATGATAAGATGAAGATGCAAGCTGAGCAAGTGCTGGAACAGCACCACCTACAGAATAATAAACCCACAAATATGTCAAGTTAAAAGAATGAACATTATCCCCAAATGCATTTAACAATCAACTGCTACTTCATAAATCATCTCTATATACAGTTGAGGCCTAACAATTATATACGCGGGCCGGGGGGGGGAGGGGAGGGGATACTGTAATTTCTTCCCTAAATCCCCCTGTTTGAAACTTTGAATTACATTCAGTCCCTCCATGGCCAGATAAAATTTCAACTTTCCCTTAAAATTAGAGAGCAAGTAATAAACTTGGGGTCCATGGCCAAAGGAGACGACAACTTCCAGAAAAGTTCCTAAGAGAACTCAAATGATTGAATTTTGAGTCATATTACATGATTACGAATCGGGAAAAAGTTGCCACCTCAAGCCCCGTAACACATAGGCTACAACTAAGAAAAGGAAACAGCCCTACAATTACCATGTCATGTGCATGTAATTGCATAAAGTATATAAAGAAGAGAAGGAATGTGATAGATCAGTTTTTTTGCTTGCATAGTACATGTTTAGCATAGCAGGTGTGTATTAGGGTATTCGCTATGAACTATCCAGCCTCCCCAACAAATTGGTATCAAAGCTGTGATTCTAGAAAGGCTTTCTGGTAATTGCTCAAGTAATGTAGAAGACTCGACGTGTTGAGTATTGAAAGTTCACAAGCAATTGCTCAAGTAATGCGCAAATCTCAGAGGATTAAACATTGAGATTTGAGAATATATGTTCATATTCGGAAGGAGCAATTTGTCAAATTTGGACTTTAAAGTCACATGTGAAGGGAAAGATTTGTAAAGGTTACATGTGACGTGACATGGTCTCACATTGGTGTTTGTGTGAAGTTGAAGGCTCAATATACAAGCTTGAGCTCAAGACCTATTAGTTTAACATTGGGTCAAGTTCGGTTCAACATATGTATTACTAGTATTAGGATCATTCTTGTGGACTCCCCAACATGAAGTTTCTCCAACATTATATATAGATTGAAATTATACATCTAACAAGCAGAAAGCAAAAGAAAACAGTAAGACAAATGAAACGTTATCAAGAAACTCTGACCTGCTAATCCTGCACAAGCTGAAGAGAAAACTATCACTGGTGGGGCCTGCATCCATAAAGAGATACGTCCGACACTAAACAATAGCAAAAGGAGTAATACTAACTCTAATACAATTATCCTTAAACACATTTTTCCAGAAAGATTTCTAAAAATAACTTTATGGGGGCTAGTATTTTTAAGCTACTAATAAAGTGGATTTTAAGTCTCAAAGAATCTTCAATGTCATGAGATGAGAGAAAATTAAATAAATAAACAGGAAAAAAGAAAATGATCGAGAAATCATGCAGAAAGGCAATCCAAAGTAAACAACAGAATAGCACTGAGATACTTACACCAACAAGGAAATGTAGCCACATAGGTCCTTTAACCCATCTCCGAACAATTGGCATCACTGGAAAAAGTGAACAATCAATAAAAACAATAAAGTAATGATGAGATAAAATGACGGTGAAAGATATCTTCCTTTCTATTAAAATATGATGGTGAGAGATATCTTCCTTTCTATTAAAATTTAATCTCCAACTAAACCAAATATCCTTGCAAAAATATGCATTTTATTCCTCGCTATTTATTTAATCAATTATAATAATAGCAACAAGAAAAATCATCATGCGACTTGCAACAAAAGAACGATAGAAAACAAGAAGGATGAAACCCCAGAGGTCATGGCAAATTCCATTGTCCGAAGATGGGAAAGCATGTACAAGTGGGGATAACGTGTAAGCTTAATAGGATCACAGCAAGAAGCATACAGGTGTATATTATAAGCATGATGCCTATGTAATCAACTGTGAACAGACAAAAATAAAGAGCAGTAAGTAGAATATCGCACTACTATACCATGGTTGAATCCGTAGAATGCACTTGCCGTACCACCAACAGCAGAACCAATCTACAATGAATTAAAATATTACCAAAAGAAAAAGCAACTAGCAAACTAAAGAAAAAAAACAGTACTAGATGCAATCAATAATTCAAAATCCTCTCTGCTCCACCAACAATCAGGGTCAAATCCCCGAATCCAAATCAAATCACAACATACGCAGGCCCAACCAACTGTCTCAATAGTATTTTTTGGGCTGGAGTACCTTATGATTTGATTTGGATTCTTTTACACGAAAAAGAAAAAAAAACGAAGATGTGGTACTTAGTTAACATGGAAGGTTCTGAAATTGTGAGAAGTTGAATTCAAAAATTGATAAAAGATGAGAGATATACCATGGAAAAGCTATCCCTGATGAGGGGCGCAACAGTCCAATCGCTGGTTTCCTGGCATAAATTCAAAACACATAAAAAATCATACAATATCAACCTTATCAACCTGAGACTAAATTTCAACATCTAAACTGCAATTGATTGATATCATAATCGATTGATTTGAAATATATATACTGATATCTATAGTGCAAAATAAATAGCGGTACAAGGAGTGCAGCGTATGTGGAAATATGATATAAGGATTAGCTCAGTTATATGAGAATAAGTACCATTTCCTTGTAGAGAGGACCTGCACAGTGCGGACATCTCACACAATTTCTAGGTTTTGAATCCCCCATTAGAGCTCAAGCGCTCTCTTTCCCAAGTTCGTAAAACCACCAGGGGAATTCTGTGTGATTTGCTTTTGATTTTCAGTGATGTCCAAACACGACCTAATAATATTTCATCCTCCTTTTGCCAAAACGTTCGGCAGTGACTTATAAGTTCTTTACCACTGTTTGTGGGTTTAGACGTTACTTATTTATTAACTTATAAGTTAGTTTTTAAGTTAAAAAAATAAGTAAATATTTGTGACTTATTTTAAAATGATTTATAAGTTATTTTAAAATAAGTTAGTTTGACCAAATGTAATATATATTTTGTCCCTTTTTTATTGATGTCATCGTTAATAATCTTTACATTATTTTAACTTATAAGTCGAATACCTTCATAACTTGTTTGAACTTAATTTTGGACTTATAAGTCAAATTAATGTCGAACATTTTTATTTATAAGTCACAACTTAAAATAATTTATAAATCAACTTATATTTTAACTTATAAATCATTTAAAATAAGGA
Source organism: Panax japonicus (assembly GCA_020205505.1). Classification (NCBI taxonomy): domain Eukaryota; kingdom Viridiplantae; phylum Streptophyta; class Magnoliopsida; order Apiales; family Araliaceae; genus Panax; species Panax japonicus. The sequence continues at coordinate 5,734,682 of CM035109.1, read as the reverse complement.
GTTTCCGAACAGATCCTAACACAATTGTTTATGTTTTTGGAATAGAAGAATGAAATTAGGAATAGAATAACTCTTTAAAAAAAATATTACTCCATCCAAATTTATAAAAAAAATTCATCATTCTACTTTCTGTTCTATTTCTTCACTCGTTTTATTCATTCAATTCAAACATAACATTAATATTCTTACAAAAATAATGCTATTAAAGTAAATATAAATTCCATGACATTTTTTATAATTATTTTAGCAATAAGTGATATTTATTATTCTAATAACATCATATTTACTCTAATAATATCAAAATTCAAAATAAAGGTTATTGATATTTTAAAGTATTACGTATCTTTATTCTTTTATACTTCTAACCAAGAATGATTATAGAAGTATCGTTAGAAGAATAGAAGTATCATTTTTCTAATTAAATAAAATAGCTAGTTTTATTTTTAAGTCATTTTTAATTAAATAAAATGGTTAGTTATAGTTGTTGAGTTGTTTTTAATTATTTTTTTAAAATTTATTTAAACCAATACAAATACAAATTTGTTCGTTAATTCTTAATCATATACAATATCTAGTATACTTAATTTATTTAATATATATTATTTAACAATTAAATTCTTCACATACTTTTAGAATTAAAAGTAATTCATTAATTATTTCAAAAGCTATAATATCATCTAAATAAATTATTTTACAAACCTCTATAAAATTTAGAGTGCTCAAATTTTAAATATTTCAATTACTTGACTGGGGTAACTTTATATACATTATCATAATATAAATAATCAAATTTTAATTCGTATATATCATCGCGTATAATTCAATTAAAAAATGATTCAAATCTAAGTACGAATCCAAATACCTTGAAAATGTTTCGAGTATAATCTGAAAAAGGTATTGTTCGACTTGCCACGAGATCATTTTCACTCCTATATAAAATGTTTGTATTCATTTCATCTCTTTCAAACAGATAAACTCACAAACTTCACACAAACTATTAAGTGTTCATTTGGTCCTATAAATTTACCCTGTCCCTATAAAATACAAAATTGGACTCTTATTCCCATTTCTTTACATCTTTTCGTTTTATATAAATTTCAGCCAGAGTAAATAAATACTCGTGCACAACAGCTTCGCATTACTTCTCTACTACACCTGAGACACAGCATCATTTCTCACTTCGGCTCAGACTATAATGACGATGATTCGAACCCAAGCCGTCAAACCTTTGCGAGTGTTTCATACCATTCTCTTCATTCAACTACAATCTTTCGAGATGTCTCGGGAAAAGGGACAGAAAAAAGGTGTCATGGGTAGTCAAGAATCTGATCTGGCAGCTGTAAACGATGAAAGAAGCCCAGCGGCTTGGACAGGTAATATGTCACCGAACCTGCCAACTTGCCCATCAGTTAGCATGGAACCAAATTTCAGCGTGCTCTCACCGAATCTGCTGCCAACCTGCAATCCAAGAAGGAAAACAGTTTGCCAGAAGTGATGAATCAGTTGTGGATCATAACACTGGATATCCCCATACATCAAGCAGATATATATTGAATTTTTTTTAACTCCCTTTGTCCCGATTAAAGTGACTTCTCTATTTTGTGATGTCTAAAAATAAGTGATCTATTCCATGTAACAATGTATAAATTGTTCAATTTGACTATATTCCTCATTTCCTCTTTCATTTAAAAAGGGACAGCTTAAAATTTCCGAACTCCGATTCATAGAGGAAAGCAAAGTTGAGGTACTGATTTTTTAACTGTACTAGGTAAGGGGCTTTAAATGGGAAGGAATGTATACTATTTTCACTATACACCTTGACACGTACCCCTACCCCTCTACGAAAAAAAATGTGCACTAGGTGGATCTTCCAAGGAAGAATCCTGATATCTTAGTGATGGGCAATTTATGGTTGAATAGCCACATGGAAATCAACTTGGCTCGGAGGTTGTCTAGTAGTAGATAAGTGAGTTGGACAGAAATTATAATAGATCAACTCAAGCTCTCCCTATCCCCCCCTTCTTGTGTGCAAACCAAATTAAGAGTGACTTCTTGCTATTAATAAATTAAAAGTTGCTTCAAGAAGTATCTCATGCTCAAATGTAAACAGAAAATTTTTACCTGCATGAAAGACTTCAAAAATGGTGTTGCCATCCCGAAACCTGAATCTTCATCCATATCAATCTTTCGCGAGAGATCATCATGCATGTAACCTTTCCACGAATTTCTTGAGGAAACATCATCCATAGATGTTGAGATAGATGTTTTAGTTGTTCCCTTCGCCGACAATGCCGGAGCACTGGATAATAAAAGTGATTTAGAAGTCACTTCATAGTGTAACTAACATGGAGAAGTAAATTCATAGCACTCAATATTTTAGTAATTTTTAATTATTTTGTTTTTAAGAAAAATCCCAATATGAAAAGTAAACTTAACAAGAAGAAAGACCGTTATCTCAGCCACCATCAACTTGTGAAACCTGGTCCATTGATGATTTTGTGAAGATACAGCCCACCAGCCAATATGGGAGGACCATTATTGGTATATAAAAACACATGCTTAGAAATGAACGAGTAACAGATTAGTTGAAAGCAATAATAACACAAACCTGATTGGAAGGTATTTAAAGCGAGGAACTGTGGAGCATCTCATTATATTTGATTCGGAATTAGTAGGCAATTTTTGCATGGTATTTGTGTACATCCGGTTAAGTTGCACAAAGAACCCAAAGAGGACAGCGTGGCGTAGGTAGGACTGTCTCTCATTCTCCCAAAGGTATGGCTCATAACTGAAATGAGTAGAATACATATGGTTATTCTAGTACCATTAAGATAGGGGAGGAACAAGAGTTCAACATAAATACATAAGCCTCTAGAAAAAAGGGATCCCACAAAAGAATTGCAACATTTATTGTTAAATAGGTCCTGCAAAAGAAAATTATTGCTGAAGCAACAGTTGAACCGAATGATATCGAAAAAATGTTTCTGTTTTAAAGGAGTTCTTCTCTTGTTTCTCAGTGATTAAATTTTTTCCACTGATATGTTAAACAGTGCCATTAGAGTTTCCTTATTACCCTACGTGTCGCAAATATTATCACCTTAGCGCAAATTAAGGAAATCAATTGTTGAAAACCAAATTCTGAATTATGAAATAATTTCCAGTATTACCCTTGAGAAGTAAAAATCCACAACTTGAATTTACAACGGTCCACATAAAAAAGTTCAGTCCTTTTGCACCCCATGTACTTTTGAAAGAGTGACTATCATTTGGGTCAATCTTTGCAGGACAATGAAGAACGTCAAGTGTTCTCACTTCTCATTCTAAGCAATGAATCCGATAAATAAATCAGTTTGAAACCTTGTGGTATTTTTGAATTTACACAAGTCAGTCTTTGAAATGGTATTCTAAGAGAACCTTAACCACAATCTATTTGCTCAATTATTTTCATAAATTCCACTAGGAAAAAAATCTACGTATCAAGAAACCCGAAAAGATGATTCAGTTTTGGTAATTCACTTCACTACGGGGAATACTAAACAGTAAACACAATAATTAGTAAACTTCTTTTAGTCCTTACAATTAGGGGTGTAAACGGGTATAAATGGAGTCGGATAAGGAGGTATCCTTATTTGTTTATTAGTTGACACCTTTAAATTGAATCCCGAAAATATAGGGTTTGGTAGGATACGAATAAAATCCGTTTTGATCAAATACGAATAATATCCGCTTTTAAACAAATATGAATAATACTTTCTAAGTATACAGATGCAGACAAATCGGACTTTCCAGTTACCGGGTGTTTTAACAATCTTCAGAAAATGTATTTTCAATAATTAGTTCTGAGAAATATAACAAGTTTAACAACCACCTTGCTGAACTAAAATCAAAGGACGAGCACAAACAGTGTCACTAATAGTTTCTTTCTGTTTTCATAAACTTCTATTCACTCATTGTACTTGTGAAGTTGTCGCTTCATAAAATGTATTTTCAATATTTAGTTTAGAGAAATATACCAACCTTGCTAAACTAATCAAAGGCCAAGCACAAACACTGTGTTATTAATAGTTTCTTTATGTTTTCATACACTTCTATTGTCTCGTTATACTTGTGAACTTGCTGCTACTATGTTACTTGACTCAATTCTACTTGACTATGCCTTTTACTGTTTCAACGTCTGTCCAACACTATAACACGCTTTTATGTCTTTGCTTAATTATCAATGAAGATAATAAACCTGTTAATTTCAAGATGCATTTCCTTCTATGGTTCATATTCAAGACCAGACTTAAGACAGTAACTGGAATACTGGATGAACTTGGTTTTATTGGTTTGGAGTAAAAAAATGACAAGACCATAGGGTAGCAATAGTAACCGCGGACCCAACTTTCAGCTCTCACTTTGTATGGGAAAAAAAGTAGATAAGATTCGTAGTTGAAAGAAAACCTAGATAATGAAGGTTCAGGGTAAAAGATTAGAAAGAAAAGTCTCTCATTACGGCCCCAAAATATATTAAAATTTCTACAAAGATAATTCATACGAAGCCTACCTTTTATGAAATAATGACAAAGGCAAGAAAATGTGGTTGACTAAAGAAAAGTAATGATAAAATCTAAACTTTAGCACAGAAAACAACCAGATAGAAAAGCTTACGTGAGCCAGTCTATTGGATCCAACCTCTGTGTAAGGCGATTAACCAACCCATCTACACGCTCTCTAATGGACGACTTTGTTTGGTGTACTGAATTTTGCCTTCGTCTAAAAGTAGACTTTACTTTTGGAGTTTTTGATTGTTCCTCGCTTCCGCTGGGATCACCCCCAGAAAGAACGTCAGCAGTGAATCTTAGATCTAATAGAACCTGCAAAACTCCTTTTTCTGACACTTGGGATCCATGAACCTCTTCAGTCAAAGGGAAATCCCCATAAATACCGATGACCTGCATAAAATATATTACAACAATGCCCAGATTAGCTTGCATTTACTTTTAAGTAACAAGATTATATGTAAACCAGTTTGTTAAAGAAATTAAATAGCTAAGTGGAAAGATACGCCACAAAATTTGTAGAAGAGAATATGTACAACTTATATCCTGAATTCTTCACTATATCACATTCAAATAGGTCTACCATGTTCCATATATGATTCGGACGACGTAAAAAAGAAGAGAGGAAAGGTTATTATCATGTATTAATATACATTCCTGCTTACATAAGAGGAAAGGATATTAGGTACAGAAACAATATTTGGCAAATTTGCACCAAATGGCCGTTCTCGCCTCTGAGTCAGGATCTTGTTTCTGCATGGTGCTGGGAGGGATAACCCCGACACGATAGAAGGGGTATATTACCAACAGGATCCTGCTTATGCATGGTTCAGAGGGAGGGAAAACTGCATACAGATCTAAGATTGTGCATTATTTGCACAAAGTGACATAATTGCACCATTTGCATGTATAAATCCAAGATTTCAAAATACAACAAAATAAATCGACGAGATTTCACGTTGGCCCCAATTGTTGCTTTCTGACCACCGCCCTCCTCCATAAGATACCCTCTAGTCCTCTACAGCCCAGGGGCTTCCATTACCATTTTTCGAATATAGCCTAGTCAAACACCATCAGCTTTTCGCTACTAATTGTACCAAAAACCTTGAATTGATACCCAAGTCACTCTTAAATGATGAACGGCTTTCAACATTAACAAGGCCAAGGAATTGATTTAATTATGGTACCACTATAATGCATAAGTTCATTATATCACAATAATCAACACTTAAATGGACATACCGATTAAAAAAGGTTTGATGTTCCAAGAGACAACCATAAAGATTTCAATGTGAATTAATACTTAAAGGTCATCACACAGGTTTCCCATCAATGCAGAATCATGGATCAAGGAATATAGCTAGAACATATGGAAGATAAAGTATAATCAGTGTTAAAAGCAAGTAGAGTACCTTTTCCAATAGCTTTAAGGCAAAATTCTGCAGAATTAGTTTATCAAGAACATGGCCTCCAACTCGATGAATTTCTTGACATGCTTGGAATAGAAATGAGGTAATATAAAGGGACGGCATAGAGGGCAGTGATATTTTCATCTCCGATTGGCTCTCAGCAGACTGGTCTTGCTTGACTACCGTCTCCTCCCAGCCCTACCCAACACTTAAGAAGTTGATTAAGCTTAAGGTTTTTATAAAAACATCCAGTTATCAGTTCTAAAAAAATATTTGAACCAGCATATACGATGTTGCATGTAAGCATATAAACACAGAAGATCAAGGGTAAAGTTGAGGACAAATAAGATTTTAATTTCATGTTTCAGCCTTATAAAGTGTTTCTTATATGAGATGTGTTGGCTACATATGGGGAAGTTTTCAAATAGGAAGTTACAAATCAGCAAGACAAGCACATAAAGTTGTGATAAATGAAGGGAAGACAACTCAAAGAGTAAGTTATAAGGCAGCAGGAATCACCTACAAGTTTTAGCTTTATAAGATGTTTCCTAAAAGCTGAGTTAGCTACATGTTGTGAAGAATTCGAATATGAAGTTACTAATCAGCGATACAACCAGATTAAATTGTGATAAATAAAGACAGTTCAGTGTTTTCTAACCCCCCCAAAACAAAAGAAGATGCTACCCTTCCGCTCAAAGATGTGTGCGTGTTCCAACATTAATATAGATGCTTGATTATATAAGCTCATACAGTAAACACCAACCTCAAACTAGATGTATAATGTATAAAGCAATATATTGGATAGACCTAGGAAGTCCATTGCCTTTACAACCTGATTCCAACAATGTTAGGTGTGCACCACTAACCAGGAAAAATCTTTCCTTCTATATGTTGTATAAGCTCACTAAACACTGCAAGGCACCTTCAAGGTTTTTTTCCATTTTATGAAAGGAGGGGGTAGGGAGGGGGGGAAGAGGATTAAAAGATTTGGGGCTGACAGAAGACTACTTAAAGCTACTGAAACAGGTCAATAAAAAGTGTATTTAGAGAAGGGAAACTTTCTGGAAATTGGCTCAATGCATTTTATGTTGTCGGAAGTTTTTATGTTTTTAAAGTTCAGGAGTCATAAATCTCTAGATAACAAACACCTTAATGGAAATCTATTGCAGTTTTCACCAATGAGTTTTGTTTATGATTTTGTGGGTTTTGACTTAGTTTTCATATTTTGCAAGTCTATTTAAGCTCAAATATGACATCCAAATTCTACAAGATAAGAAATGCTACTTACTGGTCATAGTAATCTATATATATATATATATATATAACATTCTAATCTTTCTCAATAGATGAGAGATAAATGTTACATATTAGTACTTGAGAGGAGACGAGGCAGGATATAATGTGATCAGCAGGTTACATTGTTAAAAATATGTCATTTCTATAAACCGAAGAAAAAATCAGTTTTCTTTCACAAAGTAGATGACAACTAAATAGAGAAAGTTTGCAAGTCCTTTGTTACTCATGGAGGTCTGTAGTATAAAGAATTATCTTGAAAAATATAGATGCAATGCATTCCATATTTCGAAGACCCATTGAGGCCTGTCTTAAAAATGGTTTTATTGCTGAGTTCAGTATCCAGTAGTAAAGTATAACACAATACTGTATGTGTGTTTCAAGATGCAACGCACCAGAATACGAATTATTTCCAGTAACTCTGAAGTCAGAACTAGTTCTACAGCATAACACAAATTTCAGATAAAAGAAGAAAAAAATTATTGAAAGAGCAAAAAGAGATTAGAGAAAAAGAGGAGGGAGAGTGAAAAAATAACAAGAAGAAAAACAGGAACCAATCAGGGCAAACTAATTTTAATCAGTACATTGTTAAAGTTACTTACTCGCAAGGGAGCTGTCGCTGATAAACTATCATCTTGCATGAGATCCCGAGAGAGAATTACAGAAAGTTCATCTGAAACCCAAGATATCCACAAGTTGTGAGCTGTAATGTAAAGATCATGTGTTGTTCTATTAAGTTCTTCAAGTTGTGGGGTTGAACTGTCATTCACTCCAAACAGAGCAGCAGTGGCCAGAGACGTTTGTCTTTTCAAGGAATCACCCATTCTCTTTCCGGGGCTAACCAGCATGGGAGAATCAACTGTATATCTAGAATACCTCAAGACAGGAGGTGACTTACCAGACACGGCAGCCATAGCTTCATTCACCCATAACATAGGTGAACCAAGAATCACTGGAATGTGCCTCGAATGCTTTTGGAATGCAAACAAGAGTCTCCCAATAAATAGAGATCTTTGAACAATGATAGCTGGCGGTGGCACAGCCTCACCTTCCCTGCTGCCAGTTTTCATGGCAGCGTATAAGTCCTCCATCTCAGTCTTTAGTTCCATCAGTATGGTTGACATACTCCCATAACATTTATTTTGTAGATAAGGCGCTACACTTTTTAACCTCAAAGAAGCCTTTGGAGATTCTAGGAAGCTCAATAGGTCCTCGAGGACACTTTCACAGTGGCTGTCCACTGAATCTCTTATCCAGCTGACTTCAGTGCCAAGGTAAGCACTGAGACAAGTACGGAAATCATTATCCTCGAACTGAGCTTTAGAACCAGTCACTAAACCACCCTTTTTACCAATTACCTCCATGAACCACACCCCACCACCCAACGGAGCTCTATTCAAGTATGTCTGGAAATCAACACGGTCCCTAGGAGACTCGTCAATGACACGAATAGAATCCTTCACATTAACAGCTTTATTCAGGTCATTAAACCCTGAGTCAATGATAGCTTCCATCCTCCGAACAAAAGCATCTTCAAAAATCTCATCCCATAGATCAAAGTCATCTCCCAAAACAAGTTCACGAGTTCTATTCCACGGCAACTCAATCTCAGAACCAAATACACTCTTAAGCCACTCCAAACTCCCTTCCAACACTTGCTTCCCTTCCATTGTCTTCCTTATCAACCTCTCAGCAGCAGCAAGCTGTCGACCACTCTCGATCGAATCAATCAAGTATTTCCCATTAATCTTAGAAACAATATCTTTCCCGCAGTTTCTCAACCAATCAGAACATGATTTGGCAATATAATCCCGGTCAAGTATTATCATTACAGACTCTAACTTATCCCTAAATAATTTCCATAACCTAATTTCTTCATCCGGATTCGGTATTCCACCAAACAACTGAGATGCAGGTGGGGAACTCAATATAGTTTTATAAAACAACGGCATGTCATTCAATACTTGCAAGAACAACTCGCCTACTTGACCTATACTAACCTGAATTATCTTTAACACTTCACAATATACTGTAATCACATCCGGACTAATAACACTAGCATTTGCACAAACACTTAATTTTTGAGAAATGCAAGACTTTCTGGAATCAAGAAATAAAGATAAAACCTGATACGGATCAAGCTCATCTATAACGGCAGCAGCAGCTAGGGCATCAGCATAGGCAGCAATCCCAAGGCCGAGTGACAAATCAAACAACAACCGCTCACGGCTCCGCTGCGAAATCTGGGCCTTGAAACTCTCCACGATCTGCCACTGATGCTGCAGCAAAGGAAAATTCGAAAGCACATTTTTGTTGTTTGAATCATTCTGGTTGAGGCTTTGATGAACCTGTTTGGCTCGCATGTATCGAGTTGCTGCCTCGAGAAACATGGATTCGTCGAGGCGGCCCCATATGTTTTCCGGCGTATCAACTAGGTACTTGACCCTACAGGCAATGCCGTAGGTTTTGGATCGGGAAGGGTTCGGAGTAACGGTGGATTTGGCCGTGGAAGTGGAGCAGAGGGAATGGAGGATGGAGTGGAGGATGGCCGAGATGTTTGCAGAAATCAATTCGGAAGAGGTTTTCATAAGAACGATGGAGTCAGCCGAATCGATGAGATCTCGGTACCGATTGCCGACAAGTTGCCGGAGCTCCTCGCTCTTGTCCTGGATCAGTTTTCTGGTAGCCGCTTCCACGTTTCGGATTTCCGATACTGGCTTTGTGCGGAATAAAGATTCGGCATCTTTGAAACTTTTCCCGTCGTTAACCACCGTTGAAGGCGGCGACGACGGTGGTAATGCCACTCTCATGTTTGGTGGCAGATAGATCTATTCAATCCCCCACTCAAATTCTCACCCGTTTTTAGAAATTAGTCGTCAATTCGTCCAAATTAAGCAACATTAATCAAAAACAATACATAACGCGTATGAAATTGATTTCCAAACTCATAAATTACGACTATCGTTATAAAACAAAATCATGTAGAGGGAAGCTCAAAATTCTGCATCAGCAAAGTCGTTGCTAAACAGGGGTCGGAGCGGGCAGTTTTTCTAAAGTTATTGGTTTCTAAAACAAAACAACTTGTTTGAAACTCTACGGCCCATGAAAGTAACCATACAATTTATTGGGCTTCTAAGTTTTTTTGACCCGGGACATGAATATTGTGGGGGCAAAGGTGCAAATATGCCCTGATGTTTACTCCGAACTCTCACTTATAGCCTAAACTTTTTTTTTTCAAAAGTACATTTAACGTTATAAATTTCAGGTCAACTATGTCCCTCCTGTTAAAAAAAACAGCTAGACAAACTGATGTTAAAATTGACTGACGTTGCAAAAATAAAATTAAAAAAATCCAACCCATTCTCTCTCATTCAAGTGAATACTTACTCCCCCTCTCTCTCTAACCACTTAACCACACACCCCATTCTCTCTCTAAACCCTCTCTTCAACCTCCATCACAGTCCGTAAATTCGAATCGATCTAAGATTTCGAAAATGCCAAAGAAATTTGAGAATTTGAATCCTAATTACACAAGCCCTGATCTAAAATTATCGAATTCAGTAACAAGCAAATATGTTAAAAAGTCCCATAAATCTGCCTTGAAAAAGCCCAACCTCGTTGCCTCGCCGTCTCCTCGAAAGAAAATTTGAGAGAGGAAGTTTGTGGTGACGTAGCTGAAAAATTCGAAAGGGATTAGGGTTTATAAGTTTCATCGAATAGATTTGATGGGTATAATTGAAGAGATTCGAGGGGAGGGTTTTGAATCTTTTCGATACACATAATTTTAATGTAACTTTTATTTATCATACCTCTGTTTTTTTTAATTGGCTTGATTGAAAATTGATTGTATAATTTTTATGGGTTTCATGAATTTGTTAGTTGGTTTTATGAATTGTTATAGAAATTAAAGAATTAGGTATTTGTGGGGGAAAATGTAGTAGAATTTGGGATTGTATGAATTATTATTGCCCTTTGTTTTTATCTAGTTCAATTATTGCAGATTTGAGAAGCTGTGATGGATTCTATGGCTTAATAGGACCCATTTTAGCCTTGATTTTGCAGTTTTCTTTTGGTATTTAGAAGGTTTTGGTGATTGGAGTTGAGACGAAGAGTTTAATGGCAGTGTATGGACGACGATTTTTGATCGTTGATGATGATCGAAACTCCTTAAAGTCGACGATGGTGATAGTGGTCCAGTAATTCTCTCTCATGGAATGACAAATTTTGTTAGTTACGGTAATGCAGACAGTGACATCGAGCAGGTAGGATTAGGAGGAAGAATATGGGGATTGGGTGGGGGTTTTGAAGTTTACGACGGCAACGATGGTAACGACGGAGGGCGCAGGTGGTGGCGCTATTTCGGCTGGCGTAGATCGAAATCAATTGGTATCGGGAGGAGAGAGAAAGTGAAAATGGGTTTGATTACAGGAAAAATGAAGAAGAAAAGAAAAAGAAAATAAATAAAAAAGTATTTTTACCACGTGTCGGTTGATTAAAATAGGGTGCAAGTGAAATTTCGAGATAAACATCAGGGACATTTTTAGATCTTTGCCCGAATATTATATCCCAAAATTTAAGGTAGGTTCTAAACTTTTTTTTCCCCTTCTTTTTTTTTTGTTGTTGCTAAACACCTTTTCTTTTTCCACAAAGTTTTCAAAAGTTAACATTGTGTTATTGAGTTTTAAAATGGACAATAAATGAAAATAAATTGAGTGAAACTTAGGTATTTTGTTCAATTTTTATGTTATTGAGTTTCTCAATGAATAGAATAAAAAAATAGACGAAAAACTATATCACTTTTCTCACCTAAGTTTTATGTCCAAAAATGGATGAATTTGAACGGAAAATAAAATAAAATAAACAAATATTTTATAATTTCTATCATACCCCCTTTTATGGGTTAAATATTTATTTGATCACTGTACAATAAGTCAACTTACAAGCGAGTCACTAAACCGATTTTTCTTACAGTCAACTCACTGAACTACATTTTACTAACAAACCGTTTGTAATTATATATTTAATAACGATCCGTACGTGAGAATTAATATAAAATACCAAAATTATTATAAAATAACAAGTTGTCTAGAATTTTTCAGAATCATAAATAGTATTTTGATTCTAATTAAATTATATATTTAAAAAGTGTTTTAGTAGTAGTTAATAAATTAAAATTAGGAGGTATTAAAAAATATTTTAGTAACATTTAAATTTTAGTCTCATACCAAATACAAGGACAAATTATTATTATTTTGCCTATATGTATATAGATATAGATTGTTTACTTGATTATGAGAGTGCACAACAACAACAACAACAACAACATTGATTGTGAATATTGAAAGGCATCTTAATCTAATCTATTATCAATCTAGAAATTAAACAATTTGTATTGTGAGTTTGAGTAGAAAAGAATAACTAAAATTCTTGACTTGAGAACCCACCCCACCCCAACCCCACCCCACCCCACCCCATTCCCATTGGCTTTACTTTGAGTTAAGATTCTCAAATCCCATTCCCCGGAATCTTTCCAACTTTTGTTTCCTTTCCGAAGGGAATACCATTCCGTGGTCATTTCCTTCTTTAAATCCTTGTCAGATGTGGTCCAATAAGCAACTGGCACGGGCAAGTATTTTTCACTAATGATTGACCGACCGACCGACCAGCCAATCCAAATGATACTACTAAAATGCGATTTGTTGTTCCTTTCATCTGGTTCTGAAAACAAAACAAAATTAACACAATACAACCTACGTTTCCATCTATTGAAAATCACACAAATACAAATGAATAAATGCCCACACACAAATACAAGAGAAAGTGAATTGCAGTCAAAACTTGATGGAAGCATTAAAAAGATAACTACTTTACATGTTAAGTGTTGAGGTACGGCGTGATAGTAAAGTCCCACATCGAAATACAAGGAGAAAGATTGAATTGAGGATATATATGCTCTAATGGACCATACACCTAATGGGTTAACCTTCTCGGTCAAGATGCAGTTTCAGATGAGCATATATGGATCGGATATTCCCAACGTTAAGTTGTTGGAAAGATAAGACGTGAACTAAAAATTGTAGCAACATGTAACTCTACTTATGGTTTGGCTATAATGCCATGAAAACATGATTTGTTGCATAAATTTAACAGGAGCTATAAGATTGAAGAATATGGGATATAGACTATAACAGGAGCTATTTTACAGCACACATTGTAATCCTATCCATTTCAAATGAAATGGAGAGTCTCCATTCTTTGTATATTCATTCCCCATCATCATCTCTTTCTCCCGTGATTATTCCCCTTACTGGAATTTATTCCTATCCACATGCCAGCAAACTATTAAGGAATTTCTTTAACGTACACTTTACCTAAAGCCTCCCACATATTCCCAAAACTACATAAAATATATATCCTGATATATCAGAACAAATTGATCTATCTAAAAACATTAGTTGTAAGTTGAAATTAGTTAGGCGATGATACTTTATTCAAGGCACATAATTAAATTCATAATGTTCACACTAAAATGTATACAGCTAAAATCGCATACAGAAAAAGATAAGGGAGATGAAAGAACAAATTAAAGTTGTCGTATAGCTTCTTTTGTAATCTTGAAATGCTTGTTGTAGACGCTAAAAAAACACTCCTTAAAATGGCATCGGAAATCAGATTTCTTATTTGTTCAAAGTTGCATTTTCAGAATGCACGAGTAATCCTTTAACATGTAGAAACAGTCTCTAATTACAAATTATTGTGAAGTAAGAATTATGCATGTTCATGCAAACTTGTATAATCATGTACATCATATCATCTATTTTGACTATTTGTATGTCATACAGAGGCATGCATAACTATTAACAAGCTATCTTTAATCCACTATTAAAAGAATTAAGACAACAAGAAGGATGTGTAGATTCATACCAGAGAATCTGCAAAGCCAACTGAGGCTCAAGTCAAGGGAAACGCAAGTGGTCCTCCCCAATCCACGAAGTGTCATACTTTCCATGAAATGCAAGTATGGAGCAAGTACAATCCATCTTTTTCCTGCTGTAAGGGTCCAATCAGCTTCAACATGAGGCTGGCTTCATGGAAATACCAATTGAAGAATAGAAAATATTTAATTGGGGCACTCTTTTAATCAATCTAAATACTGTCTAGTCTAAATAAGTACCAAACTTATGGAAGGAGACAAAAATGAATGTATTCCTTATTCCATTATTGGCCCTTCAGACAATTCTAAGGAGGGGCATCTTTCATTTTTTTAATCTCTCTCTTGTATGTACGCAATTCCAAGTTCAAGATGTTCCAGCCTACAGAATCTTCTGCTACATTCTCCAAGTTAAACCAGTGGAAATTTTCTTGTCTTTTCAGTCTGTCTACACCTTTTAATTAAGATGACTTAAAAACTGATCTATATTTGCAAAGCAAATGAGTCTTTGAAAGGTACATCGACAAGAAAAAATAACTGTGAGTCCAATTAAGGATCAATGTAATAGGTTTTTTAAGAATCATTTATGGGAAGAGAAGATGGCTTGAAGGTATTAAGACAACTGAGATAGTGGATTCCCCAAATACGGGTCAGAAAATTTTACTCTTAAATTCGAGAATAAGATTCCTTAACTTTACCATATGACGAATATGAATGCACAGAAAAGTATGCCAAGTGCTGCAGGAAGTTATATAATTTAGATTGATAGAGCTGGTTGAGAACGGAAAATGGAGTTATGGGATAGGTCCCACAGATTCTCAGAACTGTAAGGACAAGATCTCTTTCTGAATTGCAGTGAAGATTGGATTGGGTCTGCCCAAGATTCTATGCCTCAGTAAGACTCCATCTCCCATCCCCCACAGTCCTTTTTCCATTTGCCTTATAAGGTGTGCTTGAGCACACCCCTGGTTTGTGAGACTTGGTCAGATAAGAGAGGAGATAGATGAGAGCTGTAGAAGACAGCTTTTTTACCAAGTATCAGAACTAATCAAGAGACGTGACAACTTGCAGGTAAAACCATAACTATTCATTCGTAGGATCATATTATTGTGCTACAACCATGAAGCTAATCATAAGGCAATTATTTTGAAGACAAAATGTATCATCATCAACATCATCAAGCAAATAATATCCAACCTTCCTCAAGAATGCCAATGACTCCAGAAAGAGTTCTATTCCTACAAGGTGGGAATGCTGCAGGAGATTCTGGACTTATCCTTTCAACTGATGCAAAGCCTAGATTGAAATGGACGCCAGACCTTCATGAACGGTTCATTGAAGCAGTTAATCATCTTGGTGGAGCAGACAGTGAGTCAAACTATGTTAATGTTCAATACCACCATGCAAAAATTAACTAATTATTTACCTAATTGAAGTGTCTATTATTCTATTGCAGAGGCTACACCAAAATCGGTTTTGAAACTAATGGGGATTCAAAGACTTACCTTATACCATTTAAAGAGTCATCTTCAGGTAAACGTTTACCCATAATTACACTAGTAAGCTTCTTCATATTAGAGTTAAGGCCATCTACCTTCTTTTCTTTTCTTTCTTTGTGCATATGTTCAGGCCTTGTGCAATATATCTCTAAGGTTACCAATTGTTGTGGCAAATGAAGGGAGGGATTTGCAGTTCTACCATAACAAATAATCAACAATGTTCTTTAGATACATGCATCTCCCATCCTTTCATTTGCACAGCAAAAGACCAGTCTTGATATGTCATGGTGAGAGGCAACCTACTAATAATTTATGGATACTCATTCTTCTTCTCATTTCTTTTTTCTTCCTAATTTTCTTTTAGCTTTTAAGTAGATGTACTTCGACTGAACATATAGATCGAAGAAGCAACCTACTATCTGACCTCTGTTTTACAATATAAGTTGGAAGACTAACTTTTGCTTTTTGGCTGGCAGAAGTACAGACTCAGCAAAAATCTACATGGACAAGCAAATACCGGGGCAAACAAAATTGGTAAGATGCTCAAATTTCATCGGACATATATATATATATATATATATATATATATATATATATATATATTTCAAATTTTTACACCAGTTATTTTAAAGATAACATAACAATGATTTGCTAGTGTAGGAATGGTTGCAATGGTGGAAGACAGGATGTCCGAGGCAAATGGAACTCACACAAGTAATTCAAGCATTGAACCTCAAACAAATAAGTATGAGTGCCAACGCCTTTTCACTCTTTTTGTTAATCAACACATTAACTTATTTTTCAAAGATTTTGTTCTAACTACGAGATGCTCTATTCAGAAGTTTACAAATAAGTGAAGCAATACATCTGCAGATTGAAGTGCAAAGACAGCTACATGAGCAGCTGGAGGTGCAATGCATACCCCAAACAATTATCTCATACGTGCATTTCATTTTAAACATTAGAATATGTGGATGCCTGACATATTTAATATAGCAGAACGAATGAAGCAAATATAGCAATTTAAACAAGTAAAAACATTTAGTTTTTTTCTGAATTGATAGGTACAACGACAGTTGCAGCTTCGAATAGAAGCTCAAGGGAAATGCCTACAAGCAGTGCTGGAGAAAGCCCAAGATACCCTAGGAAGGCAGAATTTGGGAACAATAGGATTAGAGGCTGCTGCGAAGGTCCGGCTATCTGAACCGGTATCCACCAATTGCCTAAATTCTGCATTGCCAGGGATGAAAGATGTTTCAGGCGGCTTCTGTCCACAGCAAAAACAAACAAACCTGCAGTCCATGGATTTTTCATTAGACAGCTGCTTGACCTCATGTGGAGATTTGATACCTTTAGCTAGCAAGATCGACAACGACACCTTTGAACTCAGATGGTGCAAAGACCTGAAAGAGATTCGAAAGAAAGAAGTTGATGCCTGTGATTTAGCAATGAGTGTTGGAGTTCAGGGAGAAAAATTGAATGGCAACAGAATCTACCCGGGAGAAGAATTTAGAAACACCAAAAGAAGAGACTCAGTTAAACCCCAGAATGAGGAAATAGCACAAGGATTTCAGCTTCAGCTCCATGAAAATAATGATCCTGCATCAAGACGCAACCAATTTGACTTGAATAGTTTTAGCTGCTGCTGAGATTGATCGGAACAAAACAACATTTCCATTAGGCGCTGATAAAAATTTTTATGTTGAATTTATAAGAAAAAAATAAGGAAGTTATTAAGTTACTCTATTATTAGTTTTATTGTGTTTATAAAAATTTGTTATTTTTAAGCTTTTTGGGGAAAGAAATGAAAAGGAAAGGATTTAAAAATTTCCTCCAAACTTATAAATATTTGAAACTAAATTTATTAAAGACTTAGATAATATATTAAAATACTGAAATCATATTTTTAATAGTTCTTGAATTTAATATGGTAATGAGGAAATAAAAATATATTCTTTTAAATTAAAATCTTATTAAAACTCAAAAACACTATGAGCAGGGGCAGTTTGCCTCTAGATTCATGGGTTATTCGAGGGGTAATCCGGGGATGGCAGGTTGCGGGGGCCTAATTCGTAATGAATAGACCTCGCAAACGAGCTCAAAGCCTGCGGGTTAGCCCGATCCGTCCGTCAAAACTCGGGCTTTGAGCCGTATTTTTTAAGTTCACAAAAACTCTAGTTATTTTGGCCCGGCCCATGGTTTTTTTTAAATAAAATGTTACTATTATAAATAAATAAGAGTTCAAACCAACTGAGCTACAACAACTATTTATTTTTAATGCAATCTTCAATATATTTTAACTATAATTGAAAACTATAATTAAGATATGTAGTTAATGTAGGTAATTAATTAATAATACTAATTTATAATACTATTAAAATTTTAATTGATTGAGATATGTAGTTAATGTAGGTAATTAATTAATCGTGTTTGTTTGTATTATTGTTTATTATTAATTATTTTATTATTTTTATTATTTATTATTATTAATATTTCTGGTATAGCAAAGAGTTTGCAAAAAAAATTAAAGGGAGAAGCTCGCGGGCCGGGCCGCCACGGGCCTCATATTTCCAGCCCAACAAAACTCGGACCTTTTTGGCCCGGCCCGGCCGTTTGCCAAGTCTAGTAATGAAGGAGGAGTCTGGTTAGGTGGTTATGAAGTTTCTTGGATAGTGTTCGGCAAATCATGCGGAGTTATGATGTGATGCCCCCAAAATAGGTATACAACACCTATTCTATGTCGCCAAATACATGGTACAGAAAGCAAACTACAACTTCAATAATACAATTATCGTGCAAAATACGACAACACATACTGTGAGTTAAAATACAAATATTGTCTTCTAGACAATACCCACACTCAAATAAGTCCTCATTACAATTATTCAAACACTATTTTACAGAAATAGTGAGGACTGCTAAAACATCTTTCTAGAACCATCATTCCGTAACCCAACTAGTTCCTGCTATGTTCTCACCTCCTGAGAAAAATGGAACAAAAAAAAGGGTGAGCTCAACTACCCCAGTAAATAATATTATGACTAAGATAATATACAACAAATTATCGTTAGTCTTTAACAGAAAAAAATTTGATAAAATATAATAGACAACAAGTTTTAGATCAATAACTGCAGCGGAAACTACAATCCATTAGAAAAATCAAGTAGAGAATGAGTTCTACTATCTTCTAAGATTTAAAAGTCCATCATCAATTTTATTCCTGTAACAACAATCAATATACATCTTTAATCAATATTCATCTTTGCACTACAGGCCAAAGATATTCATTTGTATCACCAGTTGGTCATGTTCATCTCAACACTTGTTCATCTTCGCACTACGAGCCAAAGATATTCATCAGTTAATCATTCATCTTTGCACTACAGGCCAAAGATATTCAGTAATATCATCATTTAGGACTGAGGATGATGAAAAATGTGACGTCCCCAAAATTAGGTATACATCACCCATCTTGAGTCGCCAGATACATGGTACAGAATTCAAATACAACTTACTAATACAACTGTCGTGTACAATACGACAAAACATAACTGTGAGTTTGAATACAATTATTTTATCCAGGAATTATTAACGTTCAAATTTGTCAACACGATACTGTTTTGTGGTGTAAAATTCAAGAATGATCAGAAGAATATTTCTATGAAAGGATACTGGATGAAGCGCAAATATCAAGGATATTCCACTAATTTCATGGAGCATAGAAGTCAAAGTTTTATTCAACTGAGTATAATAAAGAATGGAATAACAAAAGAAATCACCATGCATGCGATAGACCGCACAGACAGGTTATTCCAGCAGAATAATAATAACGGGACCAGGTCAGGTGAAATTCACACCGACAGGATGTTCCAATAGAATAATAAAGAATGGAACCAGGTCCGGTGTAAAACACACAGACAGGATATTCCAACAGAATAATAAATAATGGAACCAGGTCCGGTGTAAAACACACAGACAGGATATTCCAACAGAATAATAAAGACAGGATAGTAAATGGATGTCACCAAGTATAGGGTATTCCGCGTATACCGGTTATTCCAACAGAATAATGAATGGAATAACATAAGGATTTCACCAAGTATAGGGTGTACCGCGTATACAGGTCATGTATAGGGTATGCCACTTTTACAGGTTATTCCAACAGAATAACAAAGAATGGAAGAACATAAGTTCTCTTCAAGAAGAAAGAATAACACCCCTTACCTTATTTAGGAGATTGAATACTGCAGTAGTGTAATAACCGAATACTCTTCTTCTTTCTCTCTTATTCTCTCTATACTTTCTCTCTCTATAGCTTGAGCGAATTCGTGAAAAATAATGAAGCCCTAGGCCTCTATTTATAGAAGATTTATTACTATTTACGAAAGTATTTACTATTTACGAAGGTAATTACTATTGACGAAGGTAATTACTATTTACGAAGGTAATTACTATTTACAAAAGTAATTACTATTTATGAAAAAGACTCTTAGATGATGACATATGGCTCCCCATAAATAATTCAACTTACCACAAACGTCTAATAATAGACTCTTTATATACATCAAGGATTGAATAAAAATTACCAGAAATCATTTTATTTTTAATCAGCACATATTTAATCTTTCAACAATTATTAATCATTTATAACTTGTCGTCTCAATTATTGTTTAAATAATATAACATATTATACAGATGATACTGTGACAATAATTGAATCAATAATATAAGAGATATGATGCAGCAATTACTGTAGCAATAATTGAGTATAGCTGAGTGACTTCTCACGTAAGCATCAATAATCAATACCGTGTGCTACTATGCAACAACGCGTATTACTGTACTTTTACTAACGAGTAGTTCAACAGTTTTAACGGTAACACCTCCGTCGTTATTTTATAGAAAGACAATTTTGTCGTTTTCTAACTACGACAATACTTTCGTTGTGGGGTCCACCAATGATTGTGCCGTCGTACGAATATTCCCCGACAAAAAGAATATTCCCCGACCAAACGAATATTTTATAACAACTTGCGTACTTTGCAAAATTTATAAATATTACCCACAACTATAAAATTATATCAAATTTATTCCATAATATTCAAAAATAATAATTATGAAAATTCATCTTTATTTATAAAAACTGGGGTCTTACAACCTCCCCTTCTTATGAAATTTCGCCCTCGAAATTAGGGTACGTACCTGGTATGTCAAAGAGGTAAGGATACCTTGATTTCATTTCAGATTCTAACTCCCAAGTCATTTCCTCAACATCGTGGTTTCTCCACAAAACTTTGACTTGAGGTATAACCTTAGAGCGTAGAATATGTTCCTTCTTATCCAAGATTTGAACAGGAATCTCTTCATACGTCAGATCTTCCGCTATTTCGTCCGGTTCTAACTCAATAATGTGGTTCGGGTCTTTCACATATTTTCGTAACATGGATATGTGAAAAACGTTATGAACACGAGACATACTTGGCGGTAAAGCGAGTCTATAGGCCACAGTTCCTATTCGATCGAGGATTAAAAATGGACCTTTTGGTACTTGATGCTCCGCTTTAACTCGTTGACAAGTTAGACACCTTGAGATAAACAACGCTATCTCTCTCTTCATATTACTCCACCAAAATGTATGACGAATATCATGATACATTTTGGTACTCCCAGGATGGATTGCAAACGGTGTATTGTGCGCCTCCATCATGATTTTATACTTTAAATCAGGGTCGTTAGGAACACAAAGTCTAGAGTTGACTCGAAGTATTCCTTCTTCATCGATTCTTGCTTCCGGCATAGCACCTTCTTGCACTTTCTTCCTCATACGCATCAGCTCCAGGTCTGTAGCTTGAGCAACTTTAACTTTATCGATTAAAGTCGGTTCTACTCGTATATTCGCCATCGTCACATGCGTCCCTGAAGTCTTTAACTCTATCCCCATCCTTTGCAAGTCACACAAAATGGGCCCTTGCGTTGACAATATCGCACTCGTACTTGCATGTGATCTTCTACTCAATGCGTCAGCTACCACGTTTGCTTTTCCAGGATGGTATTGGATGGTATGATCATAATCTTTCAACAGTTCAAGCCAACGTCGTTGTCGCATGTTGAGTTCCTTTTGAGTGAAGAAATATTTGAGGCTTTTATGATCCGTAAAGATCTCCACTTTCTCCCCATACAAGTAATGCCTCCAAATTTTAAGTGCAAAGACAACAGCTGCCAACTCTAGATCATGAGTAGGATAATTCTTCTCATATTCTTTGAGTTGTCGCGAGGCATAGGCTATGACTTTTCCATGTTGCATGAGAACATATCCCAGCCCTTTGCCCGAAGCATCACTGTAGATGACAAATCCCTCCGAGCCAGACGGTATTGTCAGAACAGGTGCTGAAATGAGTCTCCTCTTGAGTTCTTGAAAACTCTTCTCACATTCTTCGCTCCAACCGAACTTTGTATCTTTCCGAGTCAGCTGAGTCAATGGAGTAGCGATTCGAGAAAATCCTTCCACGAATCTTCGATAATAGCCAGCTAAACCGAGAAAGCTACGTACTTCGGTCACTGACTTAGGTTGCTCCCAGCTTTGAATAGCTTCAATCTTTGCTGGGTCAACAGATATTCCACGACTTGATACCACGTGCCCAAGGAATGCTACTTCCTCAAGCCAGAACTCGCATTTCTTCAACTTGGCATAAAGCTTATATTCACGAAGCTTTTGGAGTGTCAGCCTCAAGTGTTGCTCATGATCTTCACGGCTTTTGGAATAAATAAGGATGTCATCAATAAAGACGACCACAAAATGATCCAAATATTCCTTGAATACTCGGTTCATCATATCCATGAAGGCAGCAGGAGCATTAGTCAATCCAAGATCAATAATACTCCATAATAATCAATTTTGAAGCAAAATTCAAGAATAAAGATCAAAACATGGATACAATCAAAGATAGTAACCATAATAGACATCTTGGACAAAAAGAAGAAAATTTTATTTTTTAGTGAATAGTGTCGTATTCGTGAATAGGGCAGTATACGTGAATAATAACCCCGACACAAAAAGTTCTAAATTTGATAAAAAAAAATTATACCAACATTTTGGTATAATGATATTGAAGAAAATATCATTTTAAGAAGAATATAACACCCCTTACCTCATAATATCAGTACTTCTGATCGAAATATCGGTATAAGGCTGAAGTAAACTTGTACTGATGAATAGAAACTCACAAAGTATCTAAATGCTCACAAAATACACTCAATAATCTAGAGAGAGAAAGAACGAAAGCTTATGTTTCTGGTGTGATTTTCAATTCTAACTTAGCCCTCAATTTATAGGAAAATGTTAGCAGACTTGACCTGCAACCTGATGGCTTGACCTGCTTATATTCCCACCCACCACATTTGAAATAAAATTCAGCATATTTATTCACCAACCACAAGTGGAGTCCACTCAATTCTAGAATTTTTAACCAAAATACTAAATTCGGATACTTCAACAATTTCTGAACCAGTTACCTCTTAAAATTCATAACAAATCATACGTTCATTTTTAACAGTTCAAAATTTGTGGATATATACTTAACTTATATATGTATAACATATCCAAAAATTACAATGATACAACGGTCGGATTAAAAATTATAACTCACGCAATATATCTCAAAAACACTGATTTAATTTTTTAATACCTTCATTCCGATAAAAATACTGATAAAACACATCAATATTAACTCTTTTATTTTTAACCACAATAAATATATCCAACATTTATATCCACATAAAATAAATATTTCTTTATCATATGAATCAATAATTAATTATTCACAAATAAAATTACAAAATCACATTTATGACAACCAGACCGTTCCTAAGAAATAGGGGGCTTTCCAATAAGAATTTCTTCTTACTGGCGCGCAATTAGGTGACCAAACCTCTTCTTGACAGAACTTTCTAGACATTGCCAATAATGTTATCTAATAATATTATTCAAATAATATGAATTATTGATCTGATAATGGAAAATATTGTGCAGTGACAATTATTGAAACAACAATAATATAAAATATCAACGCAGCAATTATTGAATCAATAAAATAAAATATTGAACAGTAACTACTGTAACAATTATTGAGTAGTGCCTTCTTACGTAAGGATCAATAATTCATTAATACTGTGCATCCACGCGTATTACTGTATTTTAACCACCGGGTATTCCAACAGTGTTAATAGTAGTAACTACGCCGTTATTTATAAAAACTCAAACTTGTCATTTTCTTCATTCGACAATTATTCTGTTATGGGACCCACAAATGAATGCGTCGTCGTACGAATATTCCCCGACAACAAGAATATTCCACGACCAAATGAATATTCCCCGACAAAAATGATTATTTTATAACCACTTGCATATTTTGCAAAATTTACATATTTTACCCATAACCAAAGAATTATATCAAATTAATACCTTATTATTCACAATAATAATTAGAGGAAATTCGATTTTATTTATAATAAGTTGGGGTCTTATATATGGTGCATATTGTAAGACCTCAACTTTTTGAATAAAGATTAAATTTTTCTCGAAATATATTTTTGAATATTATAGTGTGGATTTGATATAATGTTATAGTTGTGGGTAATATTTATAAATTTTGCAAAGTACGTAAGTTGTTATATAATATTTGATTGGTCAGAGAATATTCGTTTTAACAGGAAATATTCGTACAACTGCACAATCATTGGTGGACCCCCACAACAGAATTATTATCGGATTGAGAAAACGACAAAAATACTTTATGAAAATAACGGCGGATGTTTTACCGTTAACTGTTGAAACACCCGGTGTTAAAAGTACAGTAATACGCGTGGTTGCATAGTAGCACACAATATTGATTATTGATGGTTACGTGAGAAGTCACTCAGTTATACTCAATTATTGCTACAATAATTGTTGCATCATATCTCTCATATTATTGATTTAATTATTGTCACAGTTTTACGCCGGACTTGATTCCCTCTTTATTATTCTGTTAGAATATCCTATCTGTGCGTTTTACGCCGGACCTGATTCCGTTATTTATTATTCTGTTGGAATAATCTACTTGTGCGGTCTATCGCATGCCTGGTGATTTCTTTTGTTATTCCATTTCTTGTTATACTCAGGTTGTTAACGTTTTGACTTCTATACTCCATGAAATTAGTGGAATATCTTTGATATTTGTGCTTCATCCAGTATCTTTTTATGGAAATATTCTTCTGAGTATTCTTGAATTTTACTCTACAAAGCAGTATCATGTTGACAATTTGGACATTATTAGTTCCTATAAAAATTAATTCTTGGACTTGTTTTATTTAATTCTTATATCATTGTCATCATCCTCATGTTTATATTTTTTTTGAAAGTCATCTGTGGCCTGTAGTGCATAGATGGACTTGGTATGATTATGACCAAGGATTATTCAGTGTAATCATGACCGAAATATTATAAATGATGTGGTAAAAGTCCTCATTGGCCCGTAGTACAATGATGGACAGTTGTTGGCATGATCATGACCATTAATTAATACACAAATATTCTTGGCCCGTAGTGTATGGATAATTGTGGTCGTGATACTAAAGAATATCCTTGGCCGTAGTGCAGGGGTGATTCGATGATGTGGATTATTTATTAAGCTGAGTCCCAGCGATAAAAATAATGAAAAACCTTTTAAATCATAAAGATAATAGATTTTATTCTCTACTTGACTCTTTTGATGGATTGCGTGTTCCGCTGAAGTTAAACATGATGGTTGTTATATTATATCAGTTTAACATTGTTGAAGAATAACGATAATATATTATGCATTTATCTTAGTCATAATATTTTCCACTGGGATAGTTGAGCTCACCCTTTTACTTTCATTGTTCTCTTCAGAAAATGAGAACGTAGCAGGGACTAGTCGGGGAACGGAGTGACGGACCAGATGATAGCATTAATAGTCCTCACTATTCAGTGAAATAATGGGAAAATAAATGTAATAATATTGAATTTGAGTTTGTATATTGTCTAGACGATAATATTTGTATTAAAACTCACAGCTTATGTTTTGTCGTACTTTGCACGGCAGTTGTATAATTAAGTTGTATTTGTATTCTGTACCATGTATTTGGCGAATCAGAATAAGTGATGTATACCTGTTTTGGGGGCGTCACACATAATATGGGTTGAGTTTTGCTTGGAGTTTGGGGATTCGATTAGTATGAAGTTTATTTTTTTATAAATTGGTTAATTGACCAATAAAATGCTGACACATATAGAGTCTCGCCTGCGTATTGGTCAATTAATTAACTTACCCAAAAATAAACTTCATACTAACTACTTCCGAGTTTAGGATTTAATGATAGATGTCTCTCCATTTATTGCGTAAGGTCGCAGGTATATCCCTAAGCAAAAATCAAAAGATTTTAGAATGGTAATAAGATTTCAAAATTAATTAAGACCATACGTGAAAAAGTTAAGTTTTCTTCCCCTATCAGAATTAACCAAGGCGATATATTTATAAAATAAGTTTCTCTTAGAAAAAAATGTGAGTATGTGTTTTAGACACACGAAATTATTTATGTGCTGTAATTTCAAAAGATTTCATATATGAAAATTTTGATATTCCACCATTACATTATGAATTTTAAATTTAAACACACATAAACTTGTGTGCGTCTAAAATACATACTCTTTATTTTTCTTTGAGCTTATATTATACTCATTCCGTTATAAAATTTGTGACGCCCCCAAAATTAGGTATACATCACCTATTCTGAGTCGCCAGATACCTGGTACAAAATTCAAATACAACTTCATTTATACAACTGTTGAGCTGTCATGTAACGACCCCAAAATAGGTCCATTCAATCCAACCCATTTTGAGTCGCCAAATACATGGTACAGAAAACAACTACAATTTTATTATAACAATTGTCGTGCAAAATACAACAACACATATACTGTGAGTTTGGATACAAATATATACCAAATGTGACCCTCATGGTGCTTCAACCATAGCACCTCACAGTGACACCTTACATAAAGGTATAGTCAAAAACTATTTTAGAAACTAAAATCTTTGGGAAGTGCTCAAGGAAACCTTCGTACATGGGAGGCCATGCTTCTAGGTTATGATAGATATCATATGGCCACAGAATTATCCTTGGTTGACCCAATAGACCCCAAAGAAATACGAGAATATTACTATCATATTCTTCCCAATGGTGAGTCTTCTCTTGACTTATCATTATCTCTACTGTCTCAAATTGAGAATTATACTTCAAACAAACACCAAGATTATATAGGTAGTGCTTGTAAATATACTCAGAAAGTGGATGAGCACATCCCTGTCTTATGATGACTCGAGGTTGTATGTCATTAGATATTTTGTATGACAAAACACCCTTCCAAAGTTGAATTCACCTCACCCTCAACATCTATAGACCACCGTTCTATTCCCCTGTTATTCCCCGCTCGACCCAGCTACACTTTTATTACCTGAAAGGAATTGTGAAGCAAAAGGGTGAGCACAACTAGCTCAGTAAAGAATATCATGACTAAAGATAAATATATTATCAATAGTCTTCAACAGTAATACATCAGAGATTTAGAACATATGGTAGAAGATAAAATTTTTCAACCATAATTGCAGCGGAACGAGCAATCCATTAGAAGAGTCAAATATACCATAAAGTCTATTATCTTCTTCATGTTAAAAGTCCACCAACAATATTTTATCCCTGTAACATCAATCAACAATTCCTTTCCACAATCATATGAATAACTCATAACCATAAGTTTGTTTATAAATTCCTCTTATCATCTAGGACGAAGATAATTTACATCATATGTCTTTACCTAAAACGTCAAAGATCATGGTTATACCAAATCACAGTTCCTGTTCATAATCATACTAATAAATTCATCTTTGCACTACGGTCAAAGATATACATCAACAAGTCATCTTTGCACTACAGGCCAAAGATATTCATCAACAAGTCATGTTCATCTAAACACCTGTTCATCTTTGCACTACGGGCCAAAGATATTCATCAACAAGTCATCTTTGCACTACGGGCCAAAGATATTCCTCAACAATTCATCTTTGCACTACATGCCAAAGATATTCCTCAACAATTCATCTTTGCACTACAGGCCAAAGATATTCCTCAACAGTTCATATTTATATTCAAGACCAATAAAACTTTCATCACTTATTTTCACCTGAACCACCAAAGATGTTAGTTAAGTTCACAATTCATATTTATAATAACATGAATTAACAATTCCTTCTTGCCACAAGGCTTAATAGATCGTTTACTCAATATCCTTACCCCAAAGGCTGAAGATATTCAAGTGTAATGACAATGATCATAACAATCAGTTGTCTACCTTTGCACTACGTGCCAAAGATGTGACGCCCCCAAAATTAGGTATACATCACCCATCTTGATTCGCCAGATACATGGTACAGAATTCAAATACAACTTACTAATACAACTGTCGTGTACAATACGACAAAACATAACTGTGAGTTTGAATACAATTATTGTCTACTAGAGATCATACAAACTCAAAAGGTGTCCTCAATACAATTATTGTCACACTATTTAACAGAATAGTGAGGACTACTAAGACTATTCTCTAGTCCATCACTCCGTTCCCCGACTCGTCCCAGCTATATTCTCATTTCCTGAAGAGAACAGTGAAAGAAAGGGTGAGCTCAACTAGCCCAGTAAGAAATATTATGACTAAGATAATGCAGAATAAATTATCATTAGCCTTCAACAGTGTTAAACTGATAAAATACAATAAACATCAAGTTTAACTACAGCGGAACCAGCAATCCATTAAAAGAGTCAAGTAGAAAATAAAATCTACTATCTTTTATGATTTAAAAGGTTTTTCATCATCGTTATAGCTGAGACTCAGCTTAATAAATATTCCACATCATCGAATCACCCCCGCACTACGGCCAAGGATATTCTTTAGTATCACGACCACAATTATTCATGCACTACAGCCAAGAATATTTGTGTATTCATCAATGGTCATGATCATGCCAACAACTGTCCATCAATGCACTACGGGCCAATGAGGATTTTTAATTTTTACATCATTTGTAACATTACGGTCATGATTACACCGAATAATCCCTGGTCATAATCATACCAAGTCCATCTATGCACTACAGGCCACAGATGACTTTCAACAAAATATAAACATGAGGATGATGACAATGATATAAGAATTCAATAAAACAAGTTCAAGAATTATTTTATCCAGGAATTATTAACGTTCAAATTTGTCAACACGATACTGTTTTGTGGTGTAAAATTCAAGAATGATCAGAAGAATATTTCTATGAAAGGATACTGGATGAAGCGCAAATATCAAGGATATTCCACTAATTTCATGGAGCATAGAAGTCAAAGTTTTATCCAACTGAGTATAATAAAGAATGGAATAACAAAAGAAATCACCATGCATGCGATAGACCGCACAGACAGGTTATTCCAGCAGAATAATAATAACGGAACCAGGTCAGGTGAAATTCACACCGACAGGATGTTCCAATAGAATAATAAAGAATAGAACCAGGTCCGGTGTAAAACACACAGACAGGATATTCCAACAGAATAATAAATAATGGAACCAGGTCCGGTGTAAAACACACAGACAGGATATTCCAACAGAATAATAAAGACAAGATAGTAAATGGATGTCACCAAGTATAGGGTATTCCGCGTATACCGGTTATTCCAACAGAATAATAATGAATGGAATAACATAAGGATTTCACCAAGTATAGGGTGTACCGCGTATACAGGTCATGTATAGGGTATGCCACTTTTACAGGTTATTCCAACAGAATAACAAAGAATGGAAGAACATAAGTTCTCTTCAAGAAGAAAGAATAACACCCCTTACCTTATTTAGGAGATTGAATACTGCAGTAGTGTAATAACCGAATACTCTTCTTCTTTCTCTCTTATTCTCTCTATACTTTCTCTCTATAGCTTGAGCGAATTCGTGAAAAATAATGAAGCCCTAGGCCTCTATTTATAGAAGATTTATTACTATTTACGAAAGTATTTACTATTTACGAAGGTAATTACTATTGACGAAGGTAATTACTATTTACGAAGGTAATTACTATTTACAAAGGTAATTACTATTTACGAAGGTAATTACTATTTACGAAGGTAATTACTATTTACGAAAGTAATTACTATTTATGAAAAAGACTCTTAGATGATGACATATGGCTCCCCATAAATAATTCAACTTACCACAAACGTCTAATAATAGACTCTTTATATACATCAAGGATTGAATAAAAATTACCAGAAATCATTTTATTTTTAATCAGCACATATTTAATCTTTCAACAATTATTAATCATTTATAACTTGTCGTCTCAATTATTATTTAAATAATATAACATATTATACAGATGATACTGTGACAATAATTGAATCAATAATATAAGAGATATGATGCAGCAATTACTGTAGCAATAATTGAGTATAGCTGAGTGACTTCTCACGTAAGCATCAATAATCAATACCGTGTGCTACTATGCAACAATGCGTATTACTGTACTTTTACTAACGAGTAGTTCAATAGTTTTAACGGTAACACCTCCGCCGTTATTTTATAGAAAGACAATTTTGTCGTTTTCTAACTACGACAATACTTCCGTTGTGGGGTCCACCAATGATTGTGCCGTCGTACGAATATTCCCCGACAAAAAGAATATTCCCCGACCAAACGAATATTTTATAACAACTTGCGTACTTTGCAAAATTTATAAATATTACCCACAACTATAAAATTATATCAAATTTATTCCATAATATTCAAAAATAATAATTATGAAAATTCATCTTTATTTATAAAAACTGGGGTCTTACAACCTCCCCTTCTTATGAAATTTCGCCCTCGAAATTAGGGTACGTACCTGGTATATCAAAGAGGTAAGGATACCTTGATTTCATTTCAGATTCTAACTCCCAAGTCATTTCCTCAACATCGTGGTTTCTCCACAAAACTTTGACTTGAGGTATAACCTTAGAGCGTAGAATATGTTCCTTCTTATCCAAGATTTGAACAGGAATCTCTTCATACGTCAGATCTTCCGCTATTTCGTCCGGTTCTAACTCAATAATGTGGTTCGGGTCTTTCACATATTTTCGTAACATGGATATGTGAAAAACGTTATGAACACGAGACATACTTGGCGGTAAAGCGAGTCTATAGGCCACAGTTCCTATTCGATCGAGGATTAAAAATGGACCGATGAATCGAGGATTGAGTTTTCCTCTCTTTCCAAATCTTGTAACTCCTTTCCATGGAGTAACACGTAACAACACATGATCTCCTATATTGAATTCCACGTCCTTTCGATGAAGATCAACATAACTCTTTTGTCGACTTTGTGAGGTTTTTATACGTTGTCGGATCGTTTGAATCTTTTCCGTAGTCATACGTACCAACTCCGGTCCCAACAACGTTGCTTCACCCACCTCATCCCAGCATACTAGAGAACGACACTTTCTTCCATACAACGCTTCGAATGGAGCCATGCCAATACTTGCTTGATAACTGTTGTTGTAGGAAAACTCCACCAATGGTAAGAACTTGTCCCAACTTCCCTTGAAATCAAGGACACAGAGTCTTAATAGATCTTCGAGAGTTTGAATAGTCCTCTCCGACTGTCCGTCCGTCTGAGGATGATATGCCGAGCTAAATCGTAAGTCTGTGCCCATAGCTTTTTGCAAACTAACCCAAAATCTTGAAGTAAATCTTGGGTCTCGATCAGAAACTATGGATACCGGCATACCATGCAGTCTTACAATCTCGTTTTTGTACATACGAGCAAGACGTTCAAGTGTATAAGTTTCTCGTATCGGTAAGAAATGAGCAGACTTGGTCAATCTATCAACAATAACCCAAATCGCATCTATGCCTTGAGAAACCTTTGGAAGACCGGTAACGAAATCCATGGTAATGTGTTCCCACTTCCATTCTGGAATTTCAAGTGGTTGCAATGGACCTTTTGGTACTTGATGCTCCGCTTTAACTCGTTGACAAGTTAGACACCTTGAGATAAACAACGCTATCTCTCTCTTCATATTACTCCACCAAAATGTATGACGAATATCATGATACATTTTGGTACTCCCAGGATGGATTGCAAACGGTGTATTGTGCGCCTCCATCATGATTTTATACTTTAAATCAGGGTCGTTAGGAACACAAAGTCTAGAGTTGACTCGAAGTATTCCTTCTTCATCGATTCTTGCTTCCGGCATAGCACCTTCTTGCACTTTCTTCCTCATACGCATCAGCTCCAGGTCTGTAGCTTGAGCAACTTTAACTTTATCGATTAAAGTCGGTTCTACTCGTATATTCGCCATCGTCACATGCGTCCCTGAAGTCTTTAACTCTATCCCCATCCTTTGCAAGTCACACAAAATGGGCCCTTGCGTTGACAATATCGCACTCGTACTTGCATGTGATCTTCTACTCAATGCGTCAGCTACCACGTTTGCTTTTCCAGGATGGTATTGGATGGTATGATCATAATCTTTCAACAGTTCAAGCCAACGTCGTTGTCGCATGTTGAGTTCCTTTTGAGTGAAGAAATATTTGAGGCTTTTATGATCCGTAAAGATCTCCACTTTCTCCTCATACAAGTAATGCCTCCAAATTTTAAGTGCAAAGACAACAGCTGCCAACTCTAGATCATGAGTAGGATAATTCTTCTCATATTCTTTGAGTTGTCGCGAGGCATAGGCTATGACTTTTCCATGTTGCATGAGAACATATCCCAGCCCTTTGCCCGAAGCATCACTGTAGATGACAAATCCCTCCGAGCCAGACGGTATTGTCAGAACAGGTGCTGAAATGAGTCTCCTCTTGAGTTCTTGAAAACTCTTCTCACATTCTTCGCTCCAACCGAACTTTGTATCTTTCCGAGTCAGCTGAGTCAATGGAGTAGCGATTCGAGAAAATCCTTCCACGAATCTTCGATAATAGCCAGCTAAACCGAGAAAGCTACGTACTTCGGTCACTGACTTAGGTTGCTCCCAGCTTTGAATAGCTTCAATCTTTGCTGGGTCAACAGATATTCCACGACTTGATACCACGTGCCCAAGGAATGCTACTTCCTCAAGCCAGAACTCGCATTTCTTCAACTTGGCATAAAGCTTATATTCACGAAGCTTTTGGAGTGTCAGCCTCAAGTGTTGCTCATGATCTTCACGGCTTTTGGAATAAATAAGGATGTCATCAATAAAGACGACCACAAAATGATCCAAATATTCCTTGAATACTCGGTTCATCATATCCATGAAGGCAGCAGGAGCATTAGTCAATCCAAAGGACATGACTAAGAATTCATAATGCCCGTACCGAGTTCTGAAAGCCGTCTTTGGAATGTCATCGGTTCTAATCTTTAATTGGTGATACCCGGAACGAAGATCGATCTTTGAAAAGAATTTGGCTCCTTGCAACTGGTCAAATAGATCATCAATTCGTGGCAATGGATACCTATTTTTGATGGTGACATGATTCAACTCCCGATAATCAATACAAAGTCGCATACTCCCATCTTTCTTCTTCACGAATAGAACAGGAGCACCCCAAGGAGAAGTACTAGGACGAATAAAGCCAATGTCTAACAATTCCTGCAGTTGGGTTTTTAACTCCTGAAGTTCAATAGGAGCCATTCGATATGGGGCTTTAGAAATGGGTTTTGTACCGGGTTCAAGGTCGATACAAAATTCAATCTCACGCTCTGGGGGTAGGCCAGGAAGTTCTTCGGGGAATACGTCAGGAAATTCAT
Organism: Panax japonicus; assembly: GCA_020205505.1. Taxonomy (NCBI): domain Eukaryota; kingdom Viridiplantae; phylum Streptophyta; class Magnoliopsida; order Apiales; family Araliaceae; genus Panax; species Panax japonicus. Next base: position 5,701,139 of record CM035109.1, on the reverse strand, counting down.
TAACAATAGAAATATCGTTCAAAACTGACGTATTTTTGTTTAAATCTGTGACATGAGCTAAGAAAGCTTGACATCCGTTTTTCAATAAACGAATAGCTTTATGGATTGAGATGATCGTGATTGATTTTAATGGTTTGGTCGCTTGAATTCGCATAATAGGTTGATTAGGAATATGAAAGCTAACAACCTTATGGAAACAATCAATTTTTGCATGATAAGTAGTTAACCAATTAATCCCTAGAATCACGTCAAATGCAAGTATTTTCAATGAAATAAGATCTACAGGTAATGTGAGGGTACCGATTTGAACCAAACAAGACTTATAAACAGTGGATGTAATAAAGGTTTCTCCCAACGGAGTTTCTACAGATAAGTCAAAGTCCAATTTCTCCGGAGTCAAATTTAATCGATGAGCGCAAGTAGGAGAAATAAAAGAATGGGTAGAACCGGTATCGAATAAAGTATAGACTTCGTTAGAGTTTATGATAAGCTTACCCGTGATGACCTCATTCGGGTTCCTTGCTTTCTAGGAGGTCACAACAAACGCTCTCCCTTGCACTACCGGCTTTGACCTTTCTGGGACGGCCTTTGGTGCCTCCACCCTAGTTGAATTGGTCTTTGGTAAACGACAAAATCGGGCCAAATGACCTTCTCTTCCACAATTATAACATGCTTTGGACGGCATCGCGCAATTTGGACTGATGTGTCCCTCCCCTCCGCATTTGAAGCATATGATAGGTGGTCTTTCTCCTTCCTTAACAACGGGTGCTGGTGCTGACGTCTTTCCATCATTGTTGAATCTCCTCTTTTTGAAATGTCCATTCTTATTGTTTTGGCCCTGATTACCACCGAAGTGGTAACCACTTCTGGCCTGCTGATTCCCTCCACGCTTGTTGTCACCGCTTTGATGACCACTCTCGCTGGTATTATAATTTTGCCGGCTGCTCTCTTTTAGTTGAGTTGACTCGTTATCGCGCTCCACTAACTGAGCCCTATTAACAACATCTGAATACAAACACAGTTTATGAGAAATAAGATGTTGACGTATCTCCGGCTTCAAACCTCTTAAAAACATTCGCGCCATTCTCTCTTCATTATCCACCAAATGGGACGCAAACCGTGATAACTCTGCAAATTTTGCCTCGTATTGCGACACGGTCATATTATTTTGTTCCAACTTAATAAACTCCACCTCCTTCATGTGGCGAATACTTTCGGGAAAGTATTTATCATTGAACAGCTCCTGGAACTTCTCCCAAGACATCTTCAGTACGGCAGGTTGAGTACGTTTTACCGATTCCCACCAGTAATCTGCCTCTCCGCGCAACATAAAGGCGGCAAAGGGAACCTTTTGCTCCTCGGAGCATCCCAAGACATCAAATATCTTGGTCATCTACTTTATCCATGTTTCCGCCATAAGTGGTTTTGGCTCTCCCTTAAACTCCGGTGGTCCCAGCTCCTTGAACTGTTTAGCGGTGACCGCCCGAGAGTTTCCCGCGTTTCCATCTACGTTTTGGACAGGAGTTGCTCTCGCCTGCTGCTGCATGAATTGCATAAAACCTCTGAACATTTGATCATTCGTCATTTGGTCAGTGTTTTTGTTTGCATGAGGATTTTCGCCTTCCTGGTGCACATTATCCTGATTATTGATATGTGGTGAATCAACGATCGCCTGTGCTCCATTGCCAATCTCAACATTCTCAGATGTCATTTTCAGATACTGTCACAAAACAAAAGGTTAATTGACATGTAACATATTATCCCTATATTCTGACCGACCAATAAAATAGCACATAAACTTAGGTAGGTCATACTAGCGAAGGAATTCCCCGTCTCTCCCCTCCTAGTACTATTCTCACATCTTAGCCAGGGATCATATCCCTAAGCTTTGATACCAACTGTGACGCCCCCAAAATTAGGTATACATCACCCATCTTGAGTCGCCAGATACATGGTACAAAATTCAAATACAACTTTCTAATACAACTGTCGTGTACAATACGACAAAACATAACTGTGAGTTTGAATACAATTATTGTCTACTAGAGATCATACAAACTCAAAAGGTGTCCTCAATACAATTATTGTCACACTATTTAACAGAATAGTGAGGACTACTAATACTATTCTCTAGTCCATCACTCCGTTCCCCGACTCGTCCCAGCTATATTCTCATTTCCTGAAGAGAACAGTGAAAGAAAGGGTGAGCTCAACTAGCCCAGTAAGAAATATTATGACTAAGATAATGCAGAATAAATTATCATTAGCCTTCAACAGTGTTAAACTGATAAAATACAATAAACATCAAGTTTAACTACAGCGGAACCAGCAATCCATTAAAAGAGTCAAGTAGAAAATAAAATCTACTATCTTTTATGATTTAAAAGGTTTTTCATCATCGTTATAGCTGAGACTCAGCTTAATAAATATTCCACATCATCGAATCACCCCCGCACTACGGCCAAGGATATTCTTTAGTATCACGACCACAATTATTCATGCACTACAGCCAAGAATATTTGTGTATTCATCAATGGTCATGATCATGCCAACAACTGTCCATCAATGCACTACGGGCCAATGAGGATTTTTAATTTTTACATCATTTGTAACATTACGGTCATGATTACACCGAATAATCCCTGGTCATAATCATACCAAGTCCATCTATGCACTACAGGCCACAGATGACTTTCAACAAAATATAAACATGAGGATGATGACAATGATATAAGAATTCAATAAAACAAGTTCAAGAATTATTTTATCCAGGAATTATTAACGTTCAAATTTGTCAACACGATACTGTTTTGTGGTGTAAAATTCAAGAATGATCAGAAGAATATTTCTATGAAAGGATACTGGATGAAGCGCAAATATCAAGGATATTCCACTAATTTCATGGAGCATAGAAGTCAAAGTTTTATCCAACTGAGTATAATAAAGAATGGAATAACAAAAGAAATCACCATGCATGCGATAGACCGCACAGACAGGTTATTCCAGCAGAATAATAATAACGGAACCAGGTCAGGTGAAATTCACACCGACAGGATGTTCCAACAGAATAATAAAGAATGGAACCAGGTCCGGTGTAAAACACACAGACAGGATATTCCAACAGAATAATAAATAATGGAACCAGGTCCGGTGTAAAACACACAGACAGGATATTCCAACAGAATAATAAAGACAGGATAGTAAATGGATGTCACCAAGTATAGGGTATTCTGCGTATACCGGTTATTCCAACAGAATAATAATGAATGGAATAACATAAGGATTTCACCAAGTATAGGGTGTACCGCGTATACAGGTCATGTATAGGGTATGCCACTTTTACAGGTTATTCCAACAGAATAACAAAGAATGGAAGAACATAAGTTCTCTTCAAGAAGAAAGAATAACACCCCTTACCTTATTTAGGAGATTGAATACTGCAGTAGTGTAATAACCGAATACTCTTCTTCTTTCTCTCTTATTCTCTCTATACTTTCTCTCTCTATAGCTTGAGCGAATTCGTGAAAAATAATGAAGCCCTAGGCCTCTATTTATAGAAGATTTATTACTATTTATGAAAGTATTTACTATTTACGAAGGTAATTACTATTGACGAAGGTAATTACTATTTACGAAAGTAATTACTATTTATGAAAAAGACTCTTAGATGATGACATATGGCTCCCCATAAATAATTCAACTTACCACAAACGTCTAATAATAGACTCTTTATATACATCAAGGATTGAATAAAAATTACCAGAAATCATTTTATTTTTAATCAGCACATATTTAATCTTTCAACAATTATTAATCATTTATAACTTGTCGTCTCAATTATTGTTTAAATAATATAACATATTATACAGATGATATTGTGACAATAATTGAATCAATAATATAAGAGATATGATGCAGCAATTACTGTAGCAATAATTGAGTATAGCTGAGTGACTTCTCACGTAAGCATCAATAATCAATACCGTGTGCTACTATGCAACAACGCGTATTACTGTACTTTTACTAACGAGTAGTTCAACAGTTTTAACGGTAACACCTCCGCCGTTATTTTATAGAAAGACAATTTTGTCGTTTTCTAACTACGACAATACTTCCGTTGTGGGGTCCACCAATGATTGTGCCGTCGTACGAATATTCCCCGACAAAAAGTATATTCCCCGACCAAACGAATATTTTATAACAACTTGCGTACTTTGCAAAATTTATAAATATTACCCACAACTATAAAATTATATCAAATTTATTCCATAATATTCAAAAATAATAATTATGAAAATTCATCTTTATTTATAAAAACTGGGGTCTTACAAAAGATATTCAACTATAAAACCAATCGCTGAGACTCAGCTAAATAAACCATCCCCGCACTACGGCCAAGGATATTCATTAGTATCACCAATGGTCATGATCATGTAATACACCTGTCCATCTTCGCACTACGGGTCAAGGCTATCAAACAACATATCAATAATACTTCATAACAACTGATTTTGAAGCAGAACTCAAAAATAACGATCAAAAATGGATACAATCAAAGATAGTAGCCAAAATAGACATCTTGGACAAAAAGAAGAAATTTCATTTTTCGATGAATAATGCCGTATTCGTGAATAGTGCCGTATACGTGAATAGTGCCGTATACGTGAATAGTGCCGTATACGTGAATAGTAACTCCGACACCAAAAGATAGAAATTTCACAAAAACATCATCACGCTTCATGAATAGTAACTCGTGAATAGTAACTCATGAATAGAAACCCCGACATGAAAAAGTTCCAAATTTGATAAAAAGTTTAGAACAATATTTCGGCATAATGATATTGAAGAAGATAATATCATTTAAGAAAAAACAACATCCCTTACTATCCCTTACCTCAAAAGAGCAGTACTTCTGACCGGAATATCAAATGAAAAGCCGAAGAAACCTTTCACCGTATAGCAACACTCAAAGTATACTCACAAGAACACACTTGATATATAGAGAGAGAAGTAGAGAAAAAGCTTATGTTTCTGGTGTGATTTTCAATTCTAACTTAGCCCTCTATTTATAAGAAAATGTTAGCACGCCGAAGGAGACTTAACCTGCAACCTGATGGCTTTACCTGCTACTATTCCCACCCACCACATTTGAAAATTTAATTGAGCACATTTCTCACCAACCAAAAGTGGGGCCCACCAATTCTAGAATTTTCCACCAAAATCATTTATAACCTAATTTCCGAATCAGTCACCTCTTAAAATTCATAACAAATTATACGCTCATTTTTAACGGTTCAAAATTTGTGGACATATACTCAACTTATATATGTATAACATATCCAAAGATTACAACGATCCAACGGTCGGATTAAAAATTATAAGTCATGCAATAGAGCTTTAAGAACACCAAAGTAGAAAATTTAATAAAATAATATTATTTTTTTAAATTTTCAAGCCCACCATCAAGGAATCAGATTTTAGCATTTCCCACATGCCCATCTTCTAGAAAAAAAAATAACACGTTTTTGTTAAAAAAATAATAATTAAAACTTCAAAAATCAATTATTTCGGAACTCCGAAACTTCAATAATTCACAATAAATAGCCCTTTTGTCAGAAAATTCGAATCTCACGAGTTTTTATAGGAAATTCAATTCTCTACAACTTTGCAGAAGGAAGTTTTTCTAAATTCCAAACAGAAATTGACCGAAATCCACAAACGGACGATTTTACAGTTTATAATAAATTTTCGGTCTAGAATTGTGTCCACCGACACACAAAACATGTGTTAAACATTTAATGCCACAAAAATATTCTTCCTCCTCATATACTCATATATCCCACATTCATTGCAAAAATATCACCATTAATATATTATTAAAATAATATATTTAAATAAATTATTTTATCAGAAAAAGATAAAATATTAATTTTCAACAATTGTCACATTAAAATTTTCCTCCATCTATATCCACATAAAATAAATATTTTCTTTATCATAATAATCAATAATTAATTATTCAAAAATAATATTACAGAATCACAGTACTGACAACCAGGCCGTTCCCAGGATAGAGGGGGCTTTCCAATAAGAATTTTTCTTACTGGCGCGCAATTAGGTGACCAAACCTCTCCTTGACATAACTTTCTAGACATTGCCAATAATGCTATCTAATAATATTATTCAAATAATACGAATTATTGATCTGATAATGAGAAATATTGTGCTGTGATAATTATTGAAACAACAATAATATAAAATATCAACGCAGTAATTATTGAATCAATAAAATAAAATATTGAATAGTAATTACTGTAACAATTATTGAGTAGTGCATTCTTACGTAAGAATCAATAATTCAAAAATACTGTGTAATACCGTGTGCTACTGTGCAACAACGCGTATTACTTTATTTTACCAACCGGGTATTCCAACAGTATTAACGGTAACGATTACGCCGTTATTTATAAAAATTTAATTTTGTCGTTTTCTTCATCCGACAATTATTCATTTATGGGGCCCATAAATGGTTGCGCCGGTCGTACGAATATTCCCCGACAGAAAGAATATTCCACGGCCAAACGAATATTCCCCGACAACAATGAATATTTTATAACCACTTGCGTATTTTTGAAAAAATTCATATACCACCCTTAACTTTAACTTTTATCAATTTAACCATTTACTGAATAGTAATTATAAGAAAAATTGAATATTTTTATTTCATAAAATTCGGGGTCTTACATGTCATATAGAATACGACCACAGTTAACTGTGAGTTTTAATACAAATATATGTAACTCTCATGGTGCCTCGACCAAAACCTTACAATAGTACTTTACATAAAAGTATAGTCAAAAACTGTTATAGAAATTAAAATCTTTGGGAAGTGCTCAAGGAAACCTTCGTTAATGGGAGGCCATGCGTCTAGGTTATAATAAATATCATATGGCCATAGAATTATCCTTGGTTTACCCAATAGACCCCAAAGAAAAACGAGAAGATTATTATCATCTTTTTTCCAATGGTGAGTCTTCTATTGACATATAACTATCTTCACTGTCTCCAAGTGAATATTATATTTCAAATAAACTCTAAGATCATATAGGTAGTGCCCGTAGATATACTCAGCAAGTGGATGCGCACAACCCTGTCTTATGATAACACGAGGTTGTATGTCATTGGACATCTTGTATGATAGTGTTAAAACACCCTTCTAAAGTTGGGTTCACCTCACCCTATTTAATTCACCAAATATAACTACTAAATATTGTATAGAATACAACACACTTTTTTATACTGTTTAATTAGGGAAAACCTCCACAGCTAGAGACCACTGTTCTATTCCCCTGTTATCCCCGCTTGACCCGGTAACACTCTTACGGCAACACTCTTATTACCTGAAAGGAATTGTGAAGCAGAAAGGGTGAGCACAACTAGCCCAATAAAGAATATCATGACTAAAGATAATTAAATTATCAACAGCTTTCATCAATAATAAATCATAGATTTAGAACATATGGTAGATAATAAAACTTTTCAACCATAGTTGCTGAAAGTAGTATGCACACAAGCCAATCATGTTTGATGATAAAACATATACTTTGTAAACAATCTTATTCATTTATTAATAAAAATTATTTATTTATTAAAGGCTTTTAATTATCTACATGATGCTGTTTTATAATATGTGATAAACCCATAGTTTTAAGCAATGCTTTTAGAATAATGACGATGATCATTCTAATGAGATCTAAATTCTTAGAAAGCTTAAAACTAAAATAGTTCCCAATCGTTGGATTACTAAATTGGGGATTAGTGAATCCGGATAGATTGGTACATACGTTGCTTGCTCATTTGATGAGGATGATTGATCTCATGATCATTTGTGTGGAGACACTAAAGCAAGTATGTAGGTGCTTATTAGAGAATAAGTTCACTGAACGTGACTCGCTAAGGAATACCTAATGAAGTTTTACTTGCATGTCAATAGGAATTCCTGTAGTGATAGTAGTACAAGTGATCCTTGGACTTGAGATCATCATAGTATCTTGTGTATGATGAGTTATACTTTGACTTATTCCTTAAGACCTTTAGGGTATATCAAAGGGTATGCTTGGGTATAATAAGTTGTACATGGAGATAATGTATGATCAATAAAGAATCTACCACTTCTAGTAAAAGAAGAGAAATGTCCTATGTGATTCGATAAATGACAACCCAGTAGTCCTTGGCCAAGGCAGAATGAAATTAGAAAGGAGTTTCTAATTTGCATTATTTGGGGTTGTGCATTTAAGAGTCGAAATACATATAATTAAATAAAATAAGACTTGACAGTAATTCTATGTCTTATATTTAATTGGGACATTGTATGGTGGAGAGATTGAATTGTACGTTAACTATTTACTCAAAGGTTCTTTTATGATTAATGTTGAAATCTATATTATCTGGAAAGTCGTTGATCGCTAGGGAGGCTTATCCTTATAGTAGAATAAATATTATTTATTTAAATAAATTATTAGTTTAATTTATTTATTTAAATAAGATTAGAATTGTTCTAATTGATTTATTCACAACCGGTTTAATATGGAGAACCTAAAGGGTCACACCATAAAAGGAAGAATAATTATTTAAGAAGTTAATGGCATAATCGTAATAATATGTTAAGTATATTTAATTTAATCTATGGTGGTAGAATAAATTAAATAGCTTAATATTTATTATTTAATATTTTAGAAATATTAGATATAAATTAATAAAAGGAGTCTTATTAATATTATTACAATTATTATTATTATTTTAATTTCTAAAAGAGTTTAGGAATTAATTTAATATAAGTACTCTCATTTATTCCTAATAAGATTAGGAGGTTAATTAATTAAAAGGTTAATTAATTATTCCTAATAAGATTAGGAGCCTAATTAATTAAAGGAGTTTAATTAATTAAAATAAAATCCAATTCCTTAATTGTTAAGGAGGGTTGCCCACATCTGTAAATAAGAGGAGTCTTATTATGGGTGGGAGAGAGGTTGACGTATTATTAGAATACGTAATTCCAATAGTTGGAAGAGTACGCCTTTTTCTATAGAGATAGAAAAACTAGGGTTTAGCCAACCACCCATCTTCTTAAATTCTTCTTCTTCCTTGGTGGATCACCTCTAGAGGCCAAACACTTGGGTGGCTAACGTTGATCAAAGGAAGGGACCAAACCCGGTGGATTCAAGTTGAACGCGAAAATGATTGGAGGTGAACTTGTACCTGAGGAAGCTCAGATCTTCAAGGGTACGATTTTATTCTTTATCTTTTCGTTTAATTAATAATTGTGCATAAAGGGTGATCCGGGTTTATGGTTTGTAAAATTTTTAAACTCTGATTTTACACGTTTCCGCATTATTTTTGCAATTTGATTGCGTTCATGAATATTACAAATCTAACAGTTGCAGCGGAACAAGTAATCCATTTGAAGAGTCAAATAGACCATAAGGTCTATTATATTCTCTATTTTAAAAGTCCACCAATAATATTTTATCCATGTAAAATAAATCAACAGTTCATGTCCACAGTCATATGAATAACTCATAATCATAAGTGTGGTTCTAAATTCCTCTTCGCAACTAGGACGAAGATAATTTTCATCTCCTATCTTCACCTGAAACATCAAAAATAATGGTTATACCAAATCAGAATTCCTGCTCATAATCATACTAATAAATTCATCTTTGCACTACGACCAAATATATTTATTAACAATTCATCTTTGCACTACATGCCAAAGTCATACAACTGTATTTTAGAAAAGTCAAGTAGAGCATGATATCTACTATCTTCTACGCATTAAAAGTGTATAATAAATATTTTATCGCTGAGACTCAGCTTAATAAATAATCCACATCATCGAATCACCGCTGCACTACGGCCAAGGATATTCGTTAATATCACATCCATGAATTTATATTTCATCGCTGAGACTCAGCTCGATAATCAATCTATATCACTGAATTATCCATGCACTACGGCTAAGGATGTTCGTTAATATCACAACCACGAATTATACATGCACTACGGGCTAAAGATAATCGTGATTTCATCAATGGTCATGATCATGCCATAAAATAATTCATCTTTGTACCCTTGATCGAAGAGAATCCATAGCCATAATCATACCAAAAACTGTCCATCAATGCACTACGGGCCAATGAGGACTTTTTCCACATCATTTGTAATATTATGGTCATGATTATACCGAATAATCCCTTGTCATAATCATACCAAGTCCATCTATGCACTACGGCCAAATATGACTTTCAGCACAATATAAGCATGAGGAAGATGACAATGACATAAGAATTAATCAAATGAGATAAAAGATACATATTTAACATTTATAATACAATTTATCCAGCGTTCAATAATAACCAAATGTTATCAATCACTTAATAATCTCATAATTTAATACCATTAATATTATAACAATATTTTAATCATTTTTTAAACTTATAAACAATTTATTTCAATTGTTTACACTTTATCAAATAATGCATTTAATCATTCAAAAATGTCATACTCATAAGATTTCATCATCAATGATCAAATCCCTCATCAAAAATTTGCATATACCTTATATAGGATTCTCAAGCCATAAAATCCTATTTTCCAATTTTATTTCTTCACATAACATATTTAATTCATTTACTCATAACTAGTTCATTTTCATTAAAAATACCAAATCAGTCCCAAAAATATTTTTTTTCTGGGATTTAGCAGAATATAGTCCCATCTTGAACATATATTTTTCTAAGAATTTTTAAAATTAATTTACTATTTTTCATATGGCTAAAACTGCCAAATATTTAGACATTTATCATAAATTGTACTTTTGTCCAAAAATTCTAAAATTTACAGGGTATACTCCTGTTATATACATGTACTTCCAATAAAAATTTTACCAATTTTGGAGTTAACCACAAGAAGTTATAAGGGTTTACTTTTAAAATAGTCTTTTCCCATAAAATTCATAACTCTTAATCTATACATCCAAAAATCGCCATTTTTGGACAAAATCTAGAAAACTCATCAAATTATAATTTCAAAATTTTTCAAAATTTTTGAGAGTCAAAAAAATTACGAATCTGCCCCTGGCAGAAACCCTTTTTTAATGAAAATACTATTCGTATGAATACGAATGATCATTTACCATGCATGTGGTAATCTACATAGACATGTTATTTCAACCGAATAGTAAAAAATAGAACCAGGTCATGCATAAACGCACAGACAAGATATTCTAACAGAATAATAAATAATGAAATAACAGAAGAATTCACCAAGCATGCGATAGACCGCATAGACAGGTTATTCCAACAGAATAATAAATAATGGAACAAGTCATGCGTAAACGCACAAACAGGATATTCCGACAGAATAATAAATAATAGAACCAGGTCCGGCGTAAACGCACAGACAAAATATTCTGACAGAATAATAAATAATGGAACCAGGTCCGGCGTAAACGCATAGACAGGATATTCTGACAGAATAATAAAGAACGTAATATTAGAAGAATTTCACCATGTATGCGGTACTTCGCATAGACAGGTTATTCCAACAGAATAATAAATAATGGAATAACAGAAGTTCTCTTCACGAATAAGAAAGAAAGAATACCTCTTACGAGTATAACAAATAACATTCCCTACCTTAAGAAGAGGAGTACCGGATATATGAGTAGTGAAGTAGCAAAATCATTTTCTTCTTTCTCTCTATAGTTTATCTCTCTAAAGTTTCAGTGAATTCGTAAGAAATAATGATGGAATGAGCTTCTATTTATAAAAAAAATGGACTGCATAGTAATTAACTCATGCACGGTCCAGATTGATTTACTTGAATCTGACGGTCCATATTTAAAGAAAAATCTTTTAAATAAAATATAATATATTCTATTTATAATCTAATAAAACAAATAACTTTATAAAAGATTTTACTATGCAAACACTATGCAGACACTATACAAACACTATGCAGTTGTAATACTCTAACTTATTATAAATAAAATTGAATTTTCTCTAATTATTATTGTGAATAATAAGGTATTAATTTGATATAATTATCTAGTTATGGGTGAAATGTGCAAATTTTGCAAAATATACAAGTGGTTATAAAATAATCATTGTTGTCGGGGAATATTCATTTGGTCGTGGAATATTCTTGGTGTCAGGAAATGTTAGTACGACGGCGTAGTCATTTGTGGTCCCCAAAATAGAATAATTATCGGATGAAGAAAATGACAAGATTGAGTTTTTATAAATAATGGCGTAGTTGTTACCGTTAACACTGTTGGGATACCCGGTGGTTAAAATACAGTAATACGCGTGGATGCACAGTATTGATGAATTATTGATCCTTACGTAAAAAAGCACTACTCAATAATTGTTACATTAGTTACTGTTTAATATTTTATTTTATTGATTCAATAATTGTTGCGTTGATATTTTATATTATTGTTGTTTCAATAATTGTCACTGCACAGTATTTTCTATTATCAGATCAATAATTCATATTATTTGAATAATATTATTAGATAGCATTATTGGCAATGTCTATAAATTTTTGTCAAGAAGAAGTTTGGTCACTTAATTGCGCGCCAGTAAGGAGTAATTTTTATTGGAAAACCCCCTCTTTTCTGGGAACGGCCTGATTGTCATAAATATGATTCTGTAATATATTTATGAATAATTAATTATTGATTCATATGATAAGAAAATATTTATTTTATGTGGATATAAATGTTGGAAATATTTATTCTGGTTAAAAAAATGAAAGAGTTAATGTTGATGTGTTTTATCAGTATTTTTGTCGGAATGAAGGTATTAAAAAATTAAACCAATGTTTTTGAGATATATTGCGTGAGTTATAATTTTTAATCTGACCGTTGGATCGTTGTAATTTTTGGATATGTTATACATATATATGTTGAGTATATGTCCACAAATTTTGAACCGTTAAAAATGAACGTATGATTTGTTATGAATTTTAAGAGGTGACTGGTTCAGAAATTGTTGAAGTATCCGAATTTTGCATTTTAGTAGAAACTTCTAGAATTGAGTGGGTCCACTTGTGGTTGGTGAAGAAATGTGCTGAATTTTATTTTAAATATGGTGGGTGGGAATAGTAGCAGGTAAAGCCATCAGGTTGCAGGTCAGTCTGCCAATATTTTCCTATAAATAGAGGGCTAAGTTAGAATTGAAAATCACACCAGAAACATAAGCTTTCTCTCTTTTTATCTCTAGATTATTGAGTGTATTTTATGAGTATTTAGATACTTTGTGAGTTTCTATTCATCAGTGCAAGTTTTCTTCAGCCTTATACCGATATTCCGATCAGAAGTACTGATATTTTGAGGTAAGGGGTGTTATATTCTTCTTAAAATGATATTTTCTTCAATATCATTATACCGAAATGTTGGTATGAACTTTTTATCAAATTTGGAACTTTTTGTGTCGGGGTTACTATTCACTTATACGGCACTATTCACGAATACGTCACTATTCACCGAAAAATGAAATTTTTTTCTTTTTATCCAAGATGTCTATTATGGTTACTATATTTGATTGTATCCATGTTCTGATCTTTATTCTTGAATTTTGCTTCAAAATTGGTTATTATGGGGTATTATTGATATTGGATAAACAGTTATACGAATCCTTACTATTTGTCATTCTGTCTCACTGGATTCGTTTTCTTTAAAATATTTTTCATTATCCTCAGTCCTAAATGATGATATTACTGAATATCTTTGGCCTGTAGTGCAAAGATGAATGATTAACTGATGAATATCTTTGGCACGTAGTGCGAAGATAAACAGGTGTTGAGATGAACATGTCCAACTGGTGATACAAATGAATATCTTTGGCATGTAGTGCAAAGATGAATATTGATTAAAGATGTATATTGATTGTTGTTACAGGGATAAAATATTGATTATGGACTTTTAAATCTTAGAAGATAGTAGAATTCTTTCTCAATTTGACTCTTCTAATGGGTTGCTGTTTCAACTGCAGTTGTTGATCTAAAACTTGTTGTCTATTATATTTTATCAGATTATTCCTTGTTGAAGACTAACGATAATTTATTGTATATTATCTTAGTCATAATATTCTTTACTGGACTAGTTGAGCTCACCCTTATCATTTTTGTTCCATTGTTCTTCTCAGGAGGAGAGAATTTAGCAGGAACTAGCCGGGGTATGGAGTGATGATTCAAGATAGTTGTTTTAGTAGTCCTCACTATTTTGTAAAATAATATATCAATAATTGTAATGAGGACATATTTGAGTGTAGATATTGTCTATAAGATAATATTTATTTTTAAACTCACAGTATGTGTTGTCGTATTTTGCACGATAATTGTATTATTGAAGTTGTAGTTTGCTTTCTGTACCATGTATTTGACGACTCAGAATGGGTGTTGTATATCTATTTTGGGGGCGTCACAGTTAGTATCAAAGCTTAGAGATATGGTCTCTGGCGGAGATCGGGTAATAGAACTAGGAGGGGAGAGATGAGTAAATCATTCGCTAGTGTGTCCTATCTAAGCTTATTTGTTGGTCAGTCATAATATAGGGTATTATGTGATATGTTAATTTATTTAATTAACTCTTGTTTTATGGCAGTATTTAAGAATGGCTGCTGAGAATGTTAACAATAGAGTGTATAAGAATGTGGAACAACCTTTAATTATAAACCAGGAGAATGTGCAACAGGAAGGCAATAATTCTCCTGTAAACAACACTACCAAACAAATGATGAATGATGGGATGTTCAGAAGTTTTTTTGCATTTTATGCAAAACCAGACGAGGGAAACTCGTACACAGAATATGGGTGGAAATGCTAGCAATGCGCGGCTTGTCACAGCCAAGCAGTTCAAAGAGTTTGGACCACCATAATTTAAGGGAAAGCCGGATCCGATCATGGCGGAAATGTGGGTCAAGCAAATTACCAAGATATTCGAAGTCTTGGGATGCACGGAGGAACAGAAGGTTCCATTCGCCACCTTTATGTTCTGCAGTGAGGCAGACTACTGGTGGGAGTCTGTGAAGCGTACCCAGCCAGCCGCACTCAGTATGTCTTGGGAAACATTTCAGAAACTATTCAATGACAAGTACTTTCTTGAAAGTATTCTTTATATGAAGGAGGTGGAGTTTATCAGACTGGAACAAAACAACATGACGGTGTCCTAATACTATGCGAAGTTTGCAGAGTAATCCAGGTTTGCACCTCATTTGGTCGAAAATGATGAACGAATGACAAGGATGTTTCTGAGAGGTCTAAAGCCCGAGATTCGACAATATCTTATATCTCATAAATTTTCTTTATATTCAGATATTATAAACAGGGCTCAATTATTAGAGCGAGATAATGAGTATGTGCAACCGTGGGACCACAACCAGGGTCATACCAGTAACAGCAGTCATCAGAGTGATGATAACCAACGAGGAGGGAAAAATACGAACAAAGGCGGTAACCACTAGGGTTGTCATCGTGGCCATGATAATAGGAGAGGTGAGTCAAGTGGAAATTTCAGAAAGAGGATATTTAACAATGACGGGAAGACATCAGCACCAGCACCAACAACAAATTCTAAGGGAGGAGAACGACCGCCAGTTAGATGTTACAAATGCGGGAAAGAGGGACATATCAGCCCAAACTGTCCACAATAATCCAAGGTATGTTACAACTGTGGAAAGGAAGGCCACATAGCTCGGGATTGTTCTATCGTAAAACCAAGTTCAACGGGGATGGTGACTCCAAGGGTTGTCCCGGATAAGTCGAAATCAGCGGTTCCTGGAAAAGCGTTTGTCGTGACTGGCCAAAACGCGAGAAACCCGAACGGGGTGATTACGGGTAAGTTAATCTTGAACTCTTGCTAAGTTTATACCTTACTAGTACCAGTTCTACCCATTCTTTTATCTCTCCTGCTTGTGCTCAACGTTTAAACTTGACTCCGGAGAAATTAGACTTTGATTTATCAGTGGAAACTCCGTTGGGTGAAACTTTCGTTACATCCACAGTTTATAAATTTTGCATGATTCAAGTTGGCACTATCACATTACCTATTGATCTTATCTCTTTAAAGATACTTGCTTTTGATGTGATTTTAGGAATTGATTGGTTAACCACTCATCATGCCAAAATTGATTGTTTCTTAAGGTTGTTAGTTTTCATATTCCTAACTAACCTGTCATACGAATTCAAACAACTAAACCACTAAAATCAGTCACTATCATATCAAGCCATAAAGATATTCATTTATTAAAAAACGGCTGTCAAACTTTCTTAGCCCATGTTATGGATTTGAACAAAAACAAGTCAGATTTGAATAATATTTATGTTGTTAGAGAATTTCCTGATGTATTTCCTGAAGAACTTCCCGGTCTACCCCCAGAACGTGATGTTGAATTCTTTATTGACCTTGAGCCGGGTACAAAACCCATTTCTAAAACCCCATATCGAATTGCTCCTATTGAACTTCAGGAGTTAAAAGTCCAACTACAGGAATTGTTAGACATAGGTTTCATTCGTCCTAGTACATCTCTTTGGGGTGCTCTTGTTTTATTCGTAAAGAAAAAAAACGGGAGTATGAGTCTTTGTATTGACTACCGAGAATTAAACCATGTCACCATCAAGAATAGGTATCCGCTACCTCGCATTGATGACCTGTTCGACCAGTTGCAAGGAGCATAATTCTTTTCAAAGATCGATCTTCGTTCTGGATATCATCAGCTGAAGATTAAAACTGAGGATATTCCAAAGACTGCCTTCAGAACTCGGTACGGGCATTATGAATTCTTAGTCATGTCTTTTGGATTGACTAATGCTCTTGCTGCTTTCATAGATATGACGAACATTGTATTTAAGGAATATTTAGATCAGTTTGTTGTTGTCTTTATTGATGACATCCTCATCTATTTCAAAAGTCGTGAAGATCATGAGCACCATTTGAAGCTAATACTTGAAAGGCTTCGTGAAAATAAGTTTTATGTCAAGCTGAAGAAATGTGAGTTTTAGCTTGAGACAGTAGCATTCATTGGGCACGTGGTGTCAAAACATGGAGTATCTGTTGACCCGACAAAGATTGAAGCAGTACAAAGTTGGGAGCAATCAAAGTCGGTGACCGAAGTGCGTAGCTTTCTGGGCTTAGTTGGTTATTATCGGAGATTCGTGGAAGGATTTTCTCGAATTGCTACTCCGTTAACTCAGCTGACTCGGAAAGATACAAAATTCGTATGGAGCGAGGAATGCGAGAAGAGTTTCTAAGAGCTCAAGAGAAGACTCATTTCGGCACCTGTTCTAGCAATACCATCTGGTACGGATGGATTTGTTATATACAGCGATGCTTCAGACAAAGGGTTAGGATGCGTTCTCATGCAACATGGGAAAGTCATAGCCTATGCCTCACGACAACTCAAAGAATATGAGAGGAATTATCCTACTTATGATCTAGAGTTGGCAACAGTCGTATTTGCGTTGAAAATTTGGAGACACTACTTGTATGGGGAGAAAGTGGAGATTTATAGGGACCATAAAAGCCTCAAATATTTCTTCACCCAAAAAGAACTCAACATGCGGCAACGACGTTGGCTTGAACTATTGAAATATTACGATCACACTATTCAATATCATCCTGGAAAAGCGAACGTAGTAGCTGACGCATTGAGTGGAAGATCATATGCGAGTACGAGTGTGATATTGTCAATGCAAAGGCCCATTCTGTATAACTTGCAAAGGATGGAGGTAGAATTAAAGACTCCAGGGACCCACATGATGATGGTGAATATACGAGTAGAACCGACTTTAATAGATAAAGTTAAAGCTGCTCAAGCTACGGACATGGAGCTGATGCGTATGAAGAAGAAAGTGCAAGAAGGTGCTATTGCAGAAGCAAGAATCGATGAAGAAGGAATACTTAGATTCAACTCCAGACTTTGTGTTCCTAACGATTCTGACTTGAAGCATAGAATCATGATGGAGGCACATAACACACCATTTGCAATCCATCTTGGGAGTACCAAAATGTATCATGATATTCGACATACATTTTGGTGGAACAATATGAATAGAGAGATCGCGGAGTTTATCTCGAGGTGTTTAACTTGTCAACATGTAAAGGCGGAGCATCAAGTGTCAAAGGGTCCATTACAACCACTTGAGATTCCAAAATGGAAGTGGGAATACATTACTATGGATTTCGTTACAGGTCTTCCCAAAGTTTTTCAAGGCATAGATGTTATTTGGGTTATTGTTGATAGATTAACCAAGTCTGCCCATTTCTTGCTGATACGTGAGATTTATTCCCTTGAACGTCTTGCTAGTATTTACGTAAATGAGATTGTGAGATTGCACGACATGTCAGTATCCATAGTTTCGGATCGTGACCCAAGATTCACTTCACGATTTTGGGTTAGCTTACAGAAAGCTCTGGGCACGGATTTACGATTCAGTTCGGCATACCATCCTCAAACGGACGGACAATAAGAGAGGACTATTCAAACTCTTGAAGATCTATTAAGACTTTGTGTCCTAGATTTTAAAGAAAGTTGGGATAAGTACTTGTCACTGGTGAAATTCTCCTACAACAACTGTTATCAAGCCAGTATAGGCATGGCTCCATTTGAGGCGTTGTATGGACGAAAGTATCGTTCTCTAGTATGCTGGGACGAGGTGGGAGAAGCAACGTTGTTGGGACCAGAATTAGTACGCATGACTACAGAAAAGATCCAAATGATTCAACAACATATTCAAACCTCACAAGATCAACAAAAGAGTTATGTTGATCTTCATAAAAAGCACGTGGAGTTTAATATTAGAAATCATGTATTGTTACGTGTTGCTTCATGGAAGGGAGTTATAAGATTTGGAAAGAGAGGAAAGCTCAATCACATTACCTATTGATCTTATCTCTTTAAAGATACTTGTTTTTGATGTGATTTTAGGAATTGATTGGTTAACCACCCATCATGCCAAAATTGATTATTTTCGTAAGGTTGTTGGTTTTCATATTCCTAACCAACCTGTCATACGAATTCAAACAACTAAACCACTAAAATCAGTCACTGTCATATCAAGTCATAAAGCTATTTGTTTATTGAAAAATGGATGTCAAGCTTTCTTAGCCCATGTTATGGTTTTGAACAAAGACAAGTCAGATTTGAATAATATTTCTGTTGTTAGAGAATTTCCTGATGTATTTCTTGAAGAACTTCCCGGTCTACCCCCAGAACGTAATGTTGAATTCTTTATTGACCTTGAGCCGAGTACAAAACCCATTTCTAAAACCCCATATCGAATGGCTCCTATTGAACTTCAGGAGTTAAAAGTCCAACTACAGGAATTGTTAGACATAACTTTCATTCGTCTTAGTACATCTCTTTGGGGTGCTCCTGTTTTATTCGTAAAGAAAAAAGACGGGAGTATGCGACTTTGTATTGACTACCGAGAATTAAACCATGTCACCATCAAGAATAGGTATCCGCTACCTCGCATTGATAACCTGTTCGACCAGTTGCAAGGAGCACAATTCTTTTCAAAGATCGATCTTCGTTCTGGATATCATCAGCTGAAGATTAAAACTGAGGATATTCCAAAGACTGCCTTCAGAACTCGGTATGGGCATTATGAATTCTTAGTCATGTCTTTTGGATTGACTAATGCTCCTGCTGTTTTCATGGATATGATGAACCGTGTATTCAAGGAATATTTGGATCAGTTTGTTATTGTCTTTATTGATGACATCCTCATATATTTCAAAAGCCGTGAAGATCATAAGCACCATTTGAAGCTGATACTTGAAAGGCTTCGTGAAAACAAGCTTTATGCCAAGCTGAAGAAATGTGAGTTCTAGCTTGTAAAAATTTTAGTATGAATAAATACTATACATTTTTGGGAAATATAAGAAAAGCAAAAAAAAAAAACTTAGACCAGTCCAATTTTCCGGTCCCAAAAAATTGTTTGCCAAGACTAATTGTTTTATTTAATCTTTCAAATTTTATTATTTTATTCCTATACTATTTACACACAAAACACATCTACCAGTGAGTGCTATATTGAATCAATAATACTACTATCATATAAAAATATCAAATACCGTTCACATATTGCATGAGTGACACCTATGGATTTGTTATTGAGTTAAGTGGGTTATGTCAACAACAAATTCATGGGTACTACCCCACGCAGTATGTGATACTTTTGTGTGATAGTTGTGACGCCCCCAAAATAGGTATACATCACCTATTTTGAGTCGCCAAATACATGGTACAGAATACAAATACAATCTTTAATATACAACAAGAGAGCTGTGAGTTTTAATATAAATATTGTCTTCTAGATAATATCAACTCTCAGAATAAGTACTCATTACATTTATTGTCACCCTATTTAACAGAATAGTGAAGACTACTAATACTATCATCTGGTCCATCACTCCGTTCCCCGACTCGTCCCAGCTATATTCTCATTTCCTAAAGAGAACAGTGAAAGAAAGAGTGAGCTCAACTAGCCAGTAAGAAATATTATGACTAAGATAATGCATAATAAATTATCATTAGCCTTAAACAGTGTTAAACTAATACAATATAACAAACATCAAGTTTAACTGCAGCGGAACAAGTAATCCATTAAAAGAGTTAAGTAGATAATAAAATCTACTATCTTTATAATTTAAAAGGTTTTTCATCACTTTTATCGCTGAGACTCAACTTAATAAATAATCAACATCATCGAATCACCCCTGCACTACGACCAAGGATATTCTTTTGTATCACGACCACAATTATCCATACACTACAGGCCAAGAATATTTGTGTATTCATTTAATGGTCATGATCATGCCAACAACTGTCCATCAATGCACTACGGGCCAATGAGGAATTTTATCACATCATTTGTAACATTACGATCATGATTACACCGAATAATCCCTGGTCATAATCATACCAAGTCCATCTATGCACTACAGGTCACAGATGACTTTCAACAAAATATAAACATGAGGATGATGACAATGATATAAGAATTCAATAAAAACAAGTTCAATAATTAATTTATTTAGGAACTAATAACGTCCAAATTGTCAACATGATACTTCTTTGTAGAGTAAAATTCAAGAATGCTCAGAATAATATTTTTATGAAAAGATACTGGATGAAACGCAAATATCAAGGATATTCCACTAATGTAATGGAGTATAGAAGTCAAAATTTTAACCAACTGAGTATAATAAAAGAATGGAATAACAAAAGAAATCACCAGGCATGCGATAGACCGCACAGACAGGTTATTCTAACAGAATAATAAATAACGGAACCAGGTCATGCGTAAACGCAGAGACAGGATGTTCCAACAGAATGATAAATAATAGAACCAGGTTATGCGTAAAGCACAGACAGGATATTCCAACAGAATAATAAAGAATAAAATATCAGAAGAATTTTACCAAGTATAGGGTAGCCTGCGTATACAGGTTATTCCAACAGAATAATAAAGAATGGAATAACAGAAGTTCTCTTCATGAATAAAAAAGAAAGAATACCCCTTACGAGTACAACAAATAATATTCCCTACCTTAAGAAGAAGAGTACTGGATATATGAGTAGTGAAGTAGCAGAATACTTTTATTTTTTCTCTTTATAGTTTATCTCTCTAGAGTTTCAGTGAATTCGTAAGAAATAATGAAGGAATGAGCTTCTATTTATAGAAAAATGGACTGCATAGTAACTAA
Source organism: Panax japonicus (assembly GCA_020205505.1). Classification (NCBI taxonomy): domain Eukaryota; kingdom Viridiplantae; phylum Streptophyta; class Magnoliopsida; order Apiales; family Araliaceae; genus Panax; species Panax japonicus. Next base: position 5,679,364 of record CM035109.1, on the reverse strand, counting down.
CTCATGAACGGTCCAGATTGATTTACTTTAATCTGACGGTCCATATTTAAAGCAAAATCTTTTAAATAAAATATAATATATTATATTTATAATCTAATAAAACGAATAACTTTATAAAAGATTTTACTATTCAAATACTATGCAGGCACTATGCAAAAACTATGCATAATAAAATATAATATATTCTAATTATTGTCTAATAAAACAGATAACTTTATAAAAGTATTTTGTTTTATATAAAAAGATTTTACTATTAGCCTAATAAAGCGAATAACTTTATAAAAGTATTTTGTTTTATATAAAAAGCTTTTATGTTTTATTACATTAATAATATCAATAAAACAAAACTGAGTGACTTATCACATAAGCATCAATAATCAATACCGTGTGCTACTATGCAACCACGCGTATTACTGCTCTTTTACTACCGAGTAGTTCAACAGTATTAATGGTAAAACTTCCGCCGTTATTTTTAATAAAATATTTTTTGTCGTTTTCTCAATTCGACAATAATTCTGTTGTGGGGTCCATCAATGATTGTGCCGTCGTACGAATATTTCCTATTAAAACGAATATTTCCCGACCAATCGAATATTATATAACAACTTGCGTACTTTGTAAAATTTATAAATACTACCTACAACTATAACATTATATTAATTTCACTCCATAATATTCAAAAATAATATTTATAGAAAATTCATCTTTATTCAAAAAGTTGGGGTCTTACAATATTAATATTATTTAATTTGAATAAGAGTAATACTGGTGACATTAATTATACATAAAAAAATTTCCACACACAGTATAAAAAAGAAAAAGAAAATAGGAAGCGAGACCTGTAATTAAATGTTTTATACATTTTCAATAGTAAATAATATATGTGTCATACTTTTGTTACACAAATTTGTATGTACAATTGGTGCACATAATATTATTATTTGCACCTATTGCATACAGAAAAGTTTTGCACCAAGAGCAGGACTCGTGTATTTCTTATAAAAATGTATAAAACATTTAATTGTAGGTGTTTCTCTATTTTGTTTATAATATATATACAACTTTTTGTATATAATTGATGTCCCTAATTAGTGTTATTAAACCTTAATCGGCCCGCTGGTCCAACCGATAAAAATTGAAATCGATTGGCTTTTCGGTCCGGTTAAGTCTAATTTTATTAATTTGGTCAAAAATCGATTGACATAGTCCAATTGGTAAAATCGGTTAATGGCAATAAATCATTTTTTTGGACCAACAAATTATAATATTAAAATTAATCAATTTCAATAATAGTATAACTAAACATTTATTATGTTTTAATTCATAAATAACGATATTTTTTAAAATTTTATTAATTACTAATAATATATATTTTTATATATTAATGACGTCAATGGTTCAACATCACTAACCCATCCATTCGGAACATTTTTCGGTTCGATGACTTGTCCGGGTCTTAGAATCATTCCCTTAAGGTTGCAAACGAATCAAACAATTTGGGTTCGATTCGAAATAATACGAGCAAGACTCGAATTCGTTAATAATATGATACAAATTTGAGTATAAAAAATAGTTCGAATAGAAATATGAGTAGGATATGAGCGAGATTATATTTGACTCGTTTAAAATTCAAACTATTCGAATTTTGTATTGTGATTCAATAGATACTCGATTGATACAGATTTGATTAAATACTCGATACATTCTCTTATAATATATTCAAAATTAAATCAAATTAGGATAATTAATTATTATTATTTTGTTTTGTTTTTAATTTTAATTGTGAGTTTATATTTGTAAAGTGTAATAGTAAATATATTTTCTTATTCTTAAGTAAAACAAAAAATTCAATTTGTAAATATTTTTATTATAAATTATTTATTATGTGAAAACTCGAATTCAAACTTGAATTTGAAGCTCACAAGTAGTTTGATTATAATTTGATTCGAGTCGTATCGAATTCGAGTAATAAATATTTGAGTCGAGTAATTTTTTTTAAATACTATTCAAATTTGAGTCGAATTCAAATATAAATTTAACATTTCGAATCGAATTCGAGCAATTGCCCCTAACATTTCTCTAATGATAGCGGGTTAAAAAATTTACAAACTAGACCCGATTACATGAGCCCGGCCCGTTATTCTATAATTATTGTGTTTATGATCTTCCCCTTCCCTTACGGCTAAATTCATCATATCCGCGTATCAGCAAGAAACATTAAACCCTTGCAAAAATTCGGATAACCCAATTTGCAATTTGCAAAGCATCTCAATTGCATTCATTTTATAACTTGGCAGAGTTTTGGATGATAAACTTTCCTGATTTGATCCGTTCTTCACATCCAGTATCACAATGGGAGCAAGCAGAAAATTGCAGGGCGAGATTGATAGAGTTCTGAAGAAGGTTCAGGAGGGCGTTGATGTATTTGATAGCATCTGGAATAAGGTTTTTTGTAGTTTAATTTTTCTTATTTGATTCGAAATCAATTTCGCAGTTCGATTCACTGATGCATGCTTTGTTCTTTAGGTTTATGATACGGACAATGCCAATCAGAAGGAGAAGTTTGAGGCGGACTTGAAGAAGGAGATTAAGAAACTTCAGAGGTACAGAGACCAGATCAAAACATGGATTCAATCAAGCGAGATCAAAGATAAGAAGGTTAGTTAAAGTTTCAGTTATTATCTCAATTTCAGTTTTATATATTTATTATATATATATTAATTTTTATTTCTGCTAATTAAGAGGGATGGATTATTTGAAAAGAAAAAGAAGAAAAAGAAAAGCTTTATGCACAGTGTTATATTCAGTCAGTAGCAATTTTTATTTAGGGAAAAGGTAAATTCATATACTAGAAAAAGAAGTTGTATAAAGTTTTATGTTTGTTTTGTGATTCTTTCTTAATAAAGTAGCTAGTAGCTATATTCATGACAGACTTTAATTTTTATCTTACTTATCATGTTTGGACTAAAATTAAATTAATTGGAGATTCCTCAGATAAATATTTTGAAAGCTTGTCTAAAGGGTTAAAAACTTGGGAAAGGAACAATAATTACCTCTGAGCCAAACACCTTAAAAACTCTTACAACTTGTTTGTGATTTTTTCGGATAAGGAATCATACAGAATTTAACTTATGAATGAATTTCTTAGTTTTGTTAGTGCGTTTATTGAGAAAAATATAATAATTTGCTTATCTTACGTTTTTGAGTTGGTGAGGATAATCAAGGAAAGTATAAGTATTCATATATTATTGCTATTATAAAGTAGAGTTGAGTTATATTATTACTATTGCTCCCTTAAAAAATGTGAGAAAGTTGACAAGTACATACATTAGGGACATGGTGGTCAAATTTTTTATGTTTTATAACTCGGGGCATTTATAGAATAACAAAAACTTCAATAAGTCCATTTTCTTTTCATTTGTTTTCCTACTATTTTGTTTAAGAAAATTTCTAAGAAAAGTTGGGCATAATTTTCTTTAGCTTTCCTGACCTTTTTTTAATAACTTACCACCTTTATAAGACTTGCAAACATGGGATTTCTAAGAACAATTGCAATTTTTCTATCGTTTCATTAGTATTAAATCTTTAAATGAAGTAGTGTACCTTGGAAAAGCCTCATGGAGCCAATAAAAGAGCAAGTTCAAGAACAATTAACACCAAAGTGGATACTTTTTCTCTCCTGGCACCCAAAACAACCATTCATATGATCCACCACCAGCAATGGTGACGGGGACGACATTCCCAGTGTTGAGAAGAAGTTTATATTTATTTTATAAATTTTTTATCATGTTTAATTGGGAAAATTGATGCATGTGATTATAGGGTATTTTAATCATTTTGTACATACTACTCTTTTTCCTAAGTAATATTGGAGTTTTGAGTCTCTTTAAATAGTGTGATGTAATCACCACAAGATTATTATTCAACAGATTATTGACTATTCATATTGATTGAGCTAGGACTATTATCCTCTCTTTTGCGGTTGAGAGAACTTGTGGTGGCAAAGTGTGGAGCCTCACCCAAGATATAGATCATTGAGGTAGTGAGGTGCGGAGCATCACCCAAGATATAGATCATTGGGGTAGTGAGGTGCGGAGCCTCACCCAAGATATAGATCATTGGGGTAGTGAGAAATGGAGCCTCACCCAAGCTAATTTCAGTTATTTCTTTTGTTTATATTTGTTCCAAAAACTTGTCCGGCATCATTTTGGTATTACAATTTCTCCATAAAATATTTAAATATTGGGAGATCTTGAGTTTGGAAAAATAAAAAAAAGCAAAACTTGTTCATCGTCACTGTTCTTCTACTGTTCATCATCTATTTCTATTGTCATAAATAGGATTAGGGGTGGGCACCGGTAATTAACCGGACCGAACCGGTCCGAACCGGACCGAACCGGTTACCGAATTCAGTCTAAATTAGATACCGATACCGGTACCGGTTGGACCGGTTTACCGAACCGGCGGTACCGGTTCGGTACCGGTTCGGTACCGGTTTTTTCCGAAAATTAATATAATTATTATTTTTATTATTATTTTATTATTTTTACTATTATTTTATTATTTTTATTAATATTTTATTATTTTTATTATTATTATTATTATTTTTATTAATATTATTATTATTATAATCAATATTTTATTATTATTATTATTAATAAATTATTAATAATAATAAAAAATAGAAAACCGGTATATACCGGTTCGGTTCGGTATATACCGAACCATAAAAGTGGCGGACCGAAACCGGTACCGAAAAACCGGTATATACCGGTTTTTTATACCGAACCGGACCGGTTTATATTTATACCGAACCGGTCGGTTCGGACCGGTCCGGTTCGTCCAAAAACCGAAAAAACCGAAAATTTTGCCCACCCCTAAATAGGATAGTGAATCAATTTACTAATGAACCAGGTTTGGTAAAATTGCCTTAGTACCCTAATAGTTTTGAACACAAATTGGAAAACCTGAAATCAGTAACATTATCGAAGGCACTCAGTTTGATCAAGTTACGTGTTTGCTGTTGTTTGGGTATCTTCAAAGTTTTGAATCATAAGTATCTTCAAAGTTTTGAATCATAAATTGTGAATGCTTGAAACTGAGTTACATGAAAGTTTCTTTAGCCTTAAGTTAGGACAAGATGTGTTGTAGAATGACTTAAGTTTATATGTAGTAATCATTTTACAAAGGATGATGATTTTATGGCTTGCACACTTTTATATTTTCAATTATCTTATTTGCATCATTTACAATTACCACCAATATTTTTGAATTTCTAGTGTGCTGCTACATTAGCTGTTTTGTTTGTCCCAGTTTATCCCATTACAGTCCTGTGTTGTTTAGATGTATTATTTTGTTGCATCAACCATATCGTAAAATCTTCATCTTATTAATATTTCTAAAGTAATGTTGAATTTGATCATATTTTGGTTTTCTACTCCTTAATTCTGAAGTTGACGATAGTTTTTTTTGTGTGACATATGTTGACATAGGTTAGTGCCTCTTATGAGCAGGCTCTGATGGAAGCTCGGAAGCTTATTGAGCGTGAAATGGAAAGATTTAAGATATGTGAAAAGGAAACAAAGACGAAAGCATTCTCCAAAGAAGGTCTTGGTCAACAACCTAAAACAGTAAGCATTAGTGCACTACTTTGTTGTTATCCTTTGAATTGATTTTTATCAAGTATTATATTTTGCACATGTTAACGAGTTTAAACTTTGTTTTCATGATTTGATGGTTGAATGTTTCTAGTGTGAAAATATGAATCTTAAAATAAAGAATATAGGTTTGCTTTGATCTTTTGAGTTGACTTGATTTTACTTTGTTTATTATCTTGTGAAAGGATCCAAAGGAGAAAGCCAAATCAGAGACCAGAGATTGGTTAAACAATGTGGTACGTAACAGAGATTTTACTTAACTAATTTAATGATAAAAAGAAAATGCTTATATATACTACTAAATGATATAAATTCAATTTTGAGAATTATACATGAAGATCATAAGACCCATTGTTGGAGGTTCCATAAGACCCATAGTGGTATGTATTAGCATTGGTGTTATTTAATTTTTGTACGATTATACTATGATATGCTCATCTTTCTTTGGATTATCAGGTAACAAATTGTGTAAGATATTGTATGTCATTGAGTAGGTTAGCGAGTTGGAATCTCAAATTGATAGCTTTGAAGCAGAGATGGAGGGGCTGTCTGTTAAGAAAGGGAAAACGAGGCCGCCAAGATTGGTTAGAGAAATGTCTTTCTCTCTCTCTCTCTGTCTTCCTTACTTCATTTTTACTGACAATTGAGCTTTTGTTTCACAGATACATTTGGAGACTTCTATTACTCGGCACAAGGCTCATATCATGAAGTTAGAATTGATTTTGAGGCTTTTGGATAATGATGAGTTAAGCCCTGAGCAGGTCAACGATGTTAAGGATTTCTTAGATGACTATGTGGAACGTAATCAGGTTCACTTAAGTCAACTTCAATTTCATTGCTTTGCTTCATTAGCCACTATTATGATTCAGCAACAATTATCCTGTTCTTATTGTTTGAATTTGAAGGAAACTTTTCCTATTATCTTTATTCTTTAGTGTGATCATTATTATTTACTCACAACATTAATTTAGGAGGATGAGTTAGATTTGGGTTCACTATTTTTTGTTATCTGTCTGTTTACTTATTAAAGGACGGCTGTTGGAATTATTTTTTTGTGGCACTGAAAAACTTAACATTCTCTTGTTGCACTTTATCTGTAGGAGGACTTTGAAGAATTTAGTGATGTCGATGATCTTTACAGCTCTTTGCCATTAGAAAAGGTGGAGTCTCTTGAAGATCTGGTTACGACTGGTCCCCCTGGCATTAAGGTGAATTCTCTATGCCATGTCACTGTACTGCTGAATATTATTCTATTTTGTGAGTTGGTACTTTGTTTTGATTATTCTTATCTACTTATCATATATATTTGCTTGAAAATATTGAGATTTGTTTAACCTGATATTACCCTGAAAAGAAACCAAAATGCTTGGAGTAATGGACATTGAGTACTAGGTCGGGCTGGTGCCATGATTTCGTGAGAATCATGAGATGTTCCCCATTATTGTTTAATGTGGATGAATGTGGGTTATGAAATTAGTAGAAGTTATTGACTTTGATTAGCAACTTTGAATAATCTGACTCCCCCCCCCAGTAATTAATAATTGTATTGATGATACCTTTTTTATGTTTCCATATCTCTATGCTCGTCTTTGTGTTTCATATGGTGTATGTGGTCTTGAGTCTTGTTTCCCCCCTCTAATGCACACTTTCATTCTACTGTAAATACGATATTGATTAGCCCATAACTTTTTTTTAATAAAAAAATTTGCCTAATAACAACGGACCAAATGTTATAATCCATTGGGAGGCACACTTAAAAGTAAATAGTTTTTCTGTATTTCTAAGCATGGTGACATAACCTTGTTTTTTACTAACGTAGGACACATGTTAAAGTCCAATTACCTCCCATAGAATTACTCAATTAACTTCTTTATGCTAATGTGTTCAGTGGAATAGCAACTTTGGACTTGAAGTGAGATCGGAAAGCAGCTTATATTACTGTTTTTCTTCCACTTGTAATCTGTATTGAGTGGACTTCTTTATACTAATATACTCTTCTTTTATATCACAAAAATCATCTCTTTCAATCTTAAAATGCTGCATATGTTTGAGGACTATTATGCCATATTATACTGTTGCCTAGGCAACTCTCTGTTGCTACCATCATGTCTGGAAATATGTGCCTTATAGGTGTTTAGCTTACATACTTGTCAAAAAAAGGTGTTAAGCTTACATGGTTTTGTGCTCTAGCATTTCTGTGTTATTTTTGCATGTAATTTATTTACACACACACACATATATGTTATACTAGGTTTCTTATGTGGACTTAACTACACAAATCTATATATATAAACAGCAGAATGCTAGAGAATGTTTCTTTAGAAACAAGGGACGTCTCGTTAGAAAGGGCTAGGTATTATGCAAATAATATTCTGAGTACGAGATAGAGAAACATGACATTTCTATTGTCTGCAATGCTGTCATTAATCTCCAGAACTCCATTATGTTACGCAATGCCAATGTGTCTCAACCAATTTTTGGAGTTTCCTTCATACATCTTTCAGTAGCTATAAGCAATGATTGCGATGCGTATTAGTATGAAAGTTGAATTTACTTAATTACTTGGTCTTATCTCGTTGTATACATTGGAAGGCTTGTATCTTACGGTATCTTTTGGATTGTTACCTGAACTTTAGGCCTCATGGAAGCCTGTTTACAATTCGGAGCGTCTCTTTGTAATCATATGAAGAGATGCGTTAAATGTGCTCTTCTATGTCAAGATGCTATTATAAAAGAGTAGTCTCCTTTTTCTGTTTCCGCAGGGTGTTGGTGCAACCAGTGCCGTTTTAAGTTTGAAAACCTCTTTGATGACATCTTCAGCTCAACCTCCGGTATGTTATCTCTCAGTATCTAGACTAGACGGTTTAATTTGGAGGTGATTGTTTCAGTGTAGAGAAACTTTTTGGAGATTTCTTTAGTTTGGATTTGGTGCATCCTTCCAATTCAGGGATTTATTACAAGCTGGGAGTATCATGCGATGTCGATTGAGTTATGACATAGTTTCTGATGACTTCTGGCCTCTTTTGATGTCATATGCTCCAAGTGTGTCCGGTTTAGAAAAATTTACATTATTATATATTCTTGCAGGGCCTGCCACAGCAGGGTTTCTGATGACTTCTGGCATGTACAAATAATACATGTCCCCTTTCTTTAAACGTTAATTTACAGAAAATAAATACATTTTTTCATGTGTAAAATGTGTTCTATCTTTATTTTTTATTTACTTTAGCTGCTTTGCTGTGGTATTTTAGTATTGGATATAGGAATAGGTTTCTGGTTTCATGGTTGGCCTTAGTGTGGTGTTCAAGAGTTTTTTAATTTATTTTTTTGATGTTTAAGTTATAATTATAGGTTTTTCAACTTTCACGCGGTTAGTTGGTTATGATTATGGAATACAGATACTTGTATGATTTTGGATTAGGTAGATTTAGTTTACCATTTTATTTTACTTTGTTCTATTATAAATGTTGTCTGAATATGCTGCTTGCTGAAAGGATTCTGATTCCTATTAATTGGCCTTCTTGATAATCATTTGATTTTTTAAAGTGAATAATTACATGGTAAGCTGAATCTATTTTGTTTTTTTTGTTGACTTCTGCAGTCTCTTTCATAAAGCACCCGTGTAAACTATATGTATTAAGCTACTACCTGTTAAAATATATGTATTAAACGACTAGCTGTTCTTCATATATCTGCAACCTCATATTTCTGGTGCTTCATATAGATATCCTTTGACCCTTACTTTTTATTCTCTCTCTCTCTCACATGCACACACACTTGTACACACACACACACTCCCACACACAGGCACACACTCGCGCACACTCACACACGTGCACTGACTCACACGTCTACATACTCACACACACTCGCTCACACTCACCTTCCACAATATTTTTCATTCTCCTTTTGCTTCATCTTCGCTCGTACATGGATTGAGAATTCAAAATGCTTGGATAATAATGTCATTTTTATTCTGCATTAGCTCTTGTCTCATCGCCGGATGGGTATCTTTTATGTTGGTGATATAAAATATTTAGAGGTCTTTCCATTGGCTTCATTAAGTTCACTTGTAAGAAAGGAAGGAGATAAGGTGTGCCTATGCTGATTATATTTGAGTGGTTCTGCTGTGGTGTGAAATACACATATCTAGCAATCTAGGGCAATTCTATGGATGACTAATTTTAGAAAGGGTACTGCTTCATTCCTTAAAGGGACTTGCTACTTAGTTCGCAATCCTAATATATATTTTGCTCGTATGCTTGTATCAGTGATCTTCGTAAAAATATCCCTGTTCTTAGTTTCCTGTATTTGGTGTCTGTGTTTTAATGGAACCTACAGTAATTTGAAGACTGTTTGGTTCCTTCATGTCCAGGTTGTTGTGACATCGTCAAACCAACAGGGTTCTTCTGTACAAGAGCAAGTTGAGGAGATGGCTTCACAGGACAGTAGCTCCGATATTGTTCCAAAAACTCCATCTTCTAAAAATAGTATTGTTGGTTCTTCCGCTCCAACAACACCAACAGGAAGCCATGCAACTGGTACACTGAATGCCACAGCTTATATTTTACCTGGTGTGTCTACTGCTTCAGCAATCCTTTCAGGTTCGACTTCTACTCGAGGGGTCTTGGAAAATGCCAGTGCTATTTTATCTTCATCTCCTATAAACATTGCTATTCTGTCTAAGGAAGAAGATATTGCAAGCTCTCCTGGTCATAAATCATCCCCAGCTCTTTCTGAAACTGGAGTAAGGGGTGTTGGTAGAGGTGGTCTAAACAGCCCACTATCAACTAGTAATCCTCTTAGTTCTGGTGGCACAATTCCTAGCAATGGAGCTCTTGGTGTATTAGTTCCTTCGGCCTCTGAAATGGCAAAGAGAAATATATTAGTAGCTGACGAGAGACTTGGGAGTACTGGGATGGTGCAGCCTATGGTCTCCCTGCTGAGTAATAGAATGATGTTGCCACAAGCTGCCAAGGCTAATGATGGAATTAATTCGAGTGACAGTGGGAATGTTGGTGAGACTGCAGTTATGGCTGGTAGGGTCTTTTCCCCTTCCGTAGTTCCTGGTATACAATGGAGGCCTGGAAGTTCTTTCCAAAACCAAAATGAAGCGGTATGTCAGCCTTGTTCTTTTGATTTGATTACTTGGGACCAGGTATATATTTTGGGATGTGTTCTCAATATGCAAAACAGATGCGCATGAAGATCCTTGTGTGCATGGTGTGTTCATCCATATCTTTGTATTCCTGATGGCATGTTTATATCTGTGATATTATTGATACAGATGCAAGCATGATGACTTGGTATCAGGAAATTACTGAATGACCTGTTTCAAGAAAATTTCCACCAAGTTGCAAGTTAGATTCTGTACATAAATTTTCATGAAAACAGATACTGCCTAGATCTTATTATTTTTTTTGCCAAGTAAAGTTTATATTAGAAGTAAAGACAATTACAGTGGTTAAGGTGGTGTTTGTTTACCTCTTAACACCTCCTAACAACTCTTAACAACTCTACATCTGATTCGGTAAGAGCGTAAAGTTGGTTGGTAAAATTTTGTTTGCCTTTTATCGCCTTTTAATCGGTAAGAGGAAGATATAAATCTAAATTATTTAGAGCTGTCTCTTAATGAAAAATTTAAATCTACGGAGTCTTTATAAATATTGTACTCCCTCCATTCCAAATTTAAAGATCATTATTGAGTTTTGAAAAGTCAACTTGAGATTTTTTTTTAATGTTTTATACATTTTAGTTACCAAACAATTTTTTAAGTTCAGATACTATTTCACTTGCATGATCTAATTTATTAAGATATACTAACCATTCATCTTAATTGTTCAGTTTTATCAAACACCACCTGAGGGCCATTCGGCATTCCCTAGAAAAAAATAGCAAAAACATCAAATGGAGAAACCCAACGATGTGGCTGCTATAACAATTGTAACAACACCAATCAGACTATACTAACAAAAACATACACTCTCTAAATGAACCAAGAAGAAATAACTGTATGTTGGGAGGCCTTGTGGAAATGAGTGAAACTCTGCGCAGTCTGCATTTTACCAAGTACAGGATTTCTTTAGCCAGTATCTGTCAGGCAATTCTGGGTGCTCAGGATCAAAGATTCTAGCACTCCTCTTAGTCTGCCTAGATCTTCGGTTTCAATGGTTTTGATGGTTTCTTGTCAAATGTCTAGTGCTTGTACTTATCCATAACCCGTGTGATGTAATTTGAATCTGATATTTTCCCCTTTGTATTCCGTTTTGCTTTTGCTCCTACATTCTTGCTTCCTTTTTTTTTGCTAGTAGATTATAACCTTCACTATCCAAGGCAACTTTACAATACAATCATATTTAAAGCTGGAAAATTTTCCTTTGAGAATCTTCTTTGAAAGAAGACTGTTGTGACAACTCATTCATGCCTTATATGTCAGATTTATGAGCCAACCTTCTTTTCTTAAAAAAAGCAAAAAAGAAAAAAAGTGGGCTTTGCTGTGCTATCCAATGCTAATAAAGGAGTTACTGTTAGTTTATTATATATTTTCTTGAACGGACTGTTTGATGTCTTTGGTGAACTGTGAACCTATAATGTGTTAATGTTGTTCTTTGAGGAAAGGGTGATATGTTTATAGATTCGCTATCCTTTCCTGGAGCAAGTTATTCTGTTTTGTGGAAATGATCTATTTGCATTTTCAGGGACAATTTTGTGGAAGAACTGAAATTGCACCAGATCAGAGGGAGAAGTTTTTGCAGCGATTCCAACAGGTGCAACAACAGGGTCAGAGTACCATGCTTGGCATGCCTCCCCTTGCTGGAGGAAATCACAAGCAGTTCTCGTCACAGCCACAAAATCCACTCATGCAGCAGGTGCTTTTCTGACGTTCATGAGCCCCACCTCCCCCTTGTTTTTTTTCTTTTCAATTTCTCGCGTGTATTTAATGATCTTATGTTTTTCTCTATTTTTTTGCCTCTAAATCAATTGGCAGTTTTTTCCTTAAAAAATATAACTAAGTAAATTAATTGGTAGCTTTACTTTATCTTGTTTTTTGCTTTTTGGGGCATAGAGCCTGCTTATGTCTTAGAGAAATTAAACTTGTCTGTCAATCTTACAGTCTGAAGTTTCATCATTCATGTGGTTAGAGCTGAGGCCATGAGAATAGAAAAAGCTAATAGTACTTTGGTAGATATTCCCATAATCCCATTCATCACCCTCTTTTATGTATCATATTGTTATCAACTTTGGAGGGTTTTAATCATGACAATCTCTCATCTTTTGGTTCACAAATTTACCCTCCTATTGCATGAACTTCATCCAATCTGTAATTGACCTACAGGATCTGGTTAGATGATTCTCATAATTTTGTCTTTTGGGGGTCTTTTTTTCGAAAGTGAAAATATATGTAGTGGCAACAAGGGGGTGCTACCCATGTACAAATGGAACTTCAAAAAAGAATGAAAAACTGTGCCACCAAGACATAACATACATCTTGTTCCAAGGCTAACTCAAACATGAAATCAACAAAAGCAATAGACGGTCCAGGAAACATTTCATTCTGCCAGAAGAACACAGAAGGATCAAGATTAAGATTTGATGTTCAGAATAAACCGCACTCTTGCCAGATTTGATATGCACAATAGATTGCACTCTTCTGCCAGAAGAACAGAAGGCTCAAGAATAAGTATTTGATATTCTTGTTAGACCTACGTCTATTTTTTCTCGGGGTCTTGTTCTTACCACACCTTCCTTTTGTTGGTGATTTTATCCCTTATTCCTATTAGTCTAGAAATAATGCATGTTTCGTATCATTATACTACTGGTTGCCTATCATTTTACTAGCGAAGTAATCTCATTGCATGACTTTTGATCATGTTTTCAGTTCAATTCTCAAAGCTCATCTGTCTCGCCTCAAGTTGGGTTGGGAGTTGGTGTCCAAGCACCAGGTCTTAATGCTGTCACGTCTGCCTCTTTACAACAACAGTCAAACTCGACTCATCAACAATCCACTCAACAGGCAATGATGTCATCTAGTCATAAGGATGCAGGTATTTGTAGTTTAACGAAGAATGTATCTTCTAATATTCCCCCCCCCCCCCCGGTAAATCAGTGTAAGGAGTAATTTAAGTGCATTCACCTTTGTAGAAGTTTTTTTGATTATGTTGAAACTCAATTTGTATCGAAGGCAGCCCATTATATTTATGCAGTATCAAAACGTGTTAATATGTTATAATTTCTATATAATGCAGAAGTTGGCACTGCAAAAATTGAGGAATTGCAACACCAGCAGACTCTATCTGATGATTCAGTTGCCGAATCTGCTATGAATACCGGTGTTGTCAAGAATCTCATGAATGAGGATGATCTAAAAGCTTCATATGCTTTAGATTCACCTGTATGTTTAATATCTCTAGTTTCTTTTATTATGTTTCACAGCTTGTGCAACTTACTTTTTTTAACTAGCGGTTCTTACAGATTATTTGTTTACTTTTGTATTTTCATTTTGTGTGCTTCTCCTTCTCTTTTCTTTCTTGGTGATAGATATTTTGGTCTCAGAGTTGCTTGTTATAAATAGGTGCCTAAGAGATTTTGAGTGGGGATTAGGCGTCTGGTTTTGATTGTTTTGTCGACTACTACAATTATTTCACAATTGAAAGGAACTAATTTCGATAACATTTCATCCCACTTGCGCATGTTGATAATTTTGTAGTTTGATGAGCCTGTTTTATAGGCTTTTCAGATTCTGAGTATCACCTTTCATAATTAGTAAGCAGATTTCAGTTGTCTGGATTATAGCTTATTTAGCCGAAACAAATTTTTACTGAATCTGAAAAAGCAAGGGTAACCTGTTTTTTCAGATGATCTGATTCTGCTTTGCACATCAAAAGTGTCCCAATTAGTGAATCAAACAATTTTTCTTCTTTATGTTCTTTCAGCAAATTTTTATGTTAGCGAATCTAAACAGTTCTCAGATATTTCAGCATTCACAATAATCAGTTTTACAGTATCCCATAGAAGATTCTTCATGAGAGTTTCTGTAGTTAAATCAGGCCTAACTTTTCCTCGACTGCTTGCCTCAAACATCCTATCTTTTGTCTTGGTCTAGAAACAACTGAAAGGTGCAAATTTGGGATCTTAATATTGGATTCTTGCTTCCCTTTTGTATTATATATAATATTATTGGATTTCTTATTACTTGATTATTTTATGGTATGAAAGTCCTTTATTGTAATTGATTGTGAACTCTTCTGTAATTTCTACTATAGGCTGGAGTAACTGGGTCCTTGACAGAGCCTGCCCAAATGCCGAGGGACATTGATCTCTCTCCCGGGCAACCTCTACAATCCAATCAGTCTTCAGGCAGCCTAGGTGTTATTGGTCGGAGAAGCGTTTCTGACCTTGGTGCCATTGGTGATAACCTTGGTGGACCAACTGTGAATTCTGGGGGTATGCATGATCATTTATACAGTCTGCAGATGCTTGATTCTGCCTACTACAAACTTCCTCAGCCCAAAGACTCGGAGCGTGCAAAGAACTACACTCCAGTATGATAGTCACTTGATCTACACCTTGTTGCACCATCTGATACAAATTTACTGTGGAATATAATACATTTTCTGGCTTTTTACAGAGGCACCCTGCTGCGACCCCTTCTAGCTATCCCCAAGGACAGGCACCCATTGTCAATAATCCTACCTTCTGGGAAAGACTTGGAGCTGATAATTTTGGCACTGATACACTGTTTTTTTCTTTTTACTATCAACAGGTAGTTTATTATATCTATTAACCATTTTTCTCTTAATTATAATATAGATGTGGCAGCAAAAAAATTTCCCAGCTTGTTCTCAATTCGTCCCTTGCGTACAGAATACTTATCAGCAATATCTGGCTGCAAAGGAGTTGAAAAAGCAATCGTGGAGATACCACAAAAAGTACAATACATGGTTTCAACGGCATGAGGAGCCAAAAGTCGCCACGGATGATTATGAGCAGGGGACATATGTGTACTTCGATTTCCATATTAGTGATGAGTTGCAACATGGATGGTTTGTTTACTAAACTCCGTTCTTTCCTATTGTTTTGTGTGAGATATATATTCAACATGTCTGTATGATTGGTGCGTGTGAGAGAGAAGGGAGGGGGGTGTTTCAGTACTAGGTAATTTGGTCTTCTCTGATAGGATTTGGCTTTGGAGATTTCCTTAGAACCGCATTCTCTTTGACATAAAATTATTAGGAGTAAGTTTGGTATGCAGCTGGAAGGGTGGGATTTCTGTTTTGGGACTCGAGTTACCAATGTGAGTTTTTGGAAATATCATTTTCCATGTTATACTTTTTTTGGTTATTGATTTCAGATATGGGGTTAAGGATTGATGTAGGCCGAGCTTGCCAGATGTGGTTGGACCAATATAAGATGCCTTGAAGCCCATGCAAATAAAAGAATATTCTAAAACTATGGGCATCCAAAGCCTCTTATTATTGGTCCAATCACGTCTTGTGGGTTCGTCCTGCATAAGGATAGTCATCAAATTTGATTTTAAGGCGTTAAATCGAGTCGACTCGGTGGCCAACTACTTAAGCGACTAGTCGTCCATAAATCTATAAATTATTTATAACGTGCGTGCTATATGAGTACATATATATGTAATAATTTAAAATTACATTAAATGCAAAAAAGTTATTCACAAATATATTATTATGTAAACAATTAACATTATTAAATACCATTCCCAAATGTAGCATTTGATACTAAAAACAACTTCAACAAGCGACAACTAGAGGGTAAAAGATGCAGCAAGTCATTACATATCACAAGTCAAATAAGTGCAAAATGCTACATTTCATCAACAAATAAGAAAGATATAAAAAAGGACCACACCAACAAATACGAAAGAAACAATCCATATTTTGTTCATAAACAATATTATAATATTAAAATAAATTTTTAAAAAAAATAAAAGGAAAAAAAAGAGAATTGGTACCAAGTCGAGCTAGTTGTCCGCAAGTCGTTCAAGTCTGACCAACGACTTTGTGCCTAGTAACAAGTCGTACCCACATCTTGCCTTTTCCCCACCTACTGGATGACTAGGTGACGACTTGACAACCATGGTGGATTCTTGAGTGTAATATAACCAACTCTCACTAGCTTTTAATTGTCTAAATCACTTTTCGTCGTTGCGTAATGATCTCATTTTCAATTTCATAAAACATGACAATAAAATTTCTATTGAACTTTTCTTGGGATGCATTTTTAGGAATTTCACAGATTTTGAGTCAAATGAATTTGCATCTTTTATTATGTTGCTTGATTTTGTCTGGTTATGATCTTCTTCTTCGCTTATCTGGACTTTATATCCTTATTATAACTTTCTTTGTAAAAGTTATTCCTCTTTTTTAATGTCCCATTGGCTTTTGTTCATCTGGAAACCCAAGGCTCCTCATGCTCACAAATCCTATTATATAGCCTCTTCTCCAAGCATTTTCAGACATTTGTTAAATGTGCAAACTTTGTAATGAACTTATTTATTTATGCATTGTCCTTGTTGCTTGGGGATTGTAGAGCACTCTTATTTGGGGATATCAGAGAGAAATGAGGAATGAGTGTACTCGGTTGGTTTGGAAGATATGCAGTTAATTTACTTTCAAGGATTTGGAAGCTAGACGGATGTCAAAATTTCATAAAAGTGTGCTTTCTTTCATTTTTGTGCGGAGTAATACTGTTTAGAGGGTGTTCCTCATCTTTTAAGTTGTCAAGGGATAGTGTTTTTATTTTTATTTTTTATTAGTGCTTTCCTTTTGAGTTATGCTATCGGGGGCCTTTAAGCGTGTAGCAACACCTCAACACATTGTCTGAGAAATATATTAAAAATGCTTTCTCATGCCAGGTATCTCTTATCATATGGCTGTAAGTGGAAACTTATATATATATATATATATACGCTCCAGATCAAGTGCATACCCCTTATCTTACTCACCCGTGCTTACCCCCCTTTAAGCGACGGTTTCGGTCATACAACCGTCGTCTATACTTTTAGCGACGGACAACATATAGCATCGCTAAAAGTATAAACGACGGTTGTATGATCGAAACCGTCGCTTAAAGGGGGTAAGCACGGGTGAGTAAGATAAGGGGTATGCACTTAATCCTTGCTCTATATATATATATATGTATGTCATGATAATGATAATGAATATCACCCCTATATATAAACCCAATCAGAATCATATATTTACATTTGATTGTGTAATTGATCTTGGCCCAGTAGGTAAAGCCAAGTCTCCTAAGCCACTAGGGTTATAAACGAGATGAGCCAAGCTGATTTTTGGCTTGTCAAACTCAAGCTCGTTTGAAAGTTAAACGAGTGGAACCGGGTTGGGCTTTAAACGAGCTTGAAATCTCGAGTTCGAGTCGTGCTCAAGTGAGCCGAGTCGAGCTCTAGCCTAAGCTCGACCCATTATTATTTTTTTCATTTTCTCCTTTTTTGGAAAAATTAAATATATAAATAAAATAAATGTTTTGTATTATATATTTTATATAAATAAAATTTTGAATAAATAATTACTAAACGAGTCAGGCTTAAACGAGTTGATCTCGAGGCAGGCTCGAGTTGGAGCTAAACGAGACGGGCTTGAGTCGAACACCACACTGTTCGAGAGCTAAAAGTTTTGTTCGAGCTTGGCTTGTTAATGAGCTCGAGTTGAGCTTGAGCCGGGCATAGTCGAGCCGGGCTTGCCGGCAGCCCTGCTCGTTTACAGCCGTACAAGCCACTGAACTGCTCTTCCCATTTGCAGCTATGGTTTTTAGATCCAACTTGTTAACATTATATTAGCTTTGGATGTTGCAAAGCCGGTGCATCATTCATCTTATTTGCATTATTTTTTGTCTTCCTATTTGCCTTTGGCGTGATTTTATTTTCCCTTTTTCGGTTTTTCCTGGTCTCCTTGTGCGAGTTGGGATTGTATGCAAGAATGTGAGAGTACTTGTGTCATCGGCACAATGAAGGCTGTCAACCTATAATATATTATCTGGATGGACCACTTGCCTATTACTTTAAGGTTGTAGGTTGGCTTCTCTAAATATTATGGTGGTACATGGTTGTGTTATAATGTAGATTTGGATTATATATATTAGTCTAGTGTGCTTTCTTTTTAGTTTTAAATTTTGGAATGAGTGTAAAGGTAAACTGTTTAGTGGGAGCTACTTTGTAAGTTGTTAATGGGGTTATTTTCCTTGTTTCCCTTTGGCCTTTTTGCTATTATGGGGGCCTTTACGAATACTTTAGTGACTCTATGTAGATAGTCGGGCTGCATTTATTTTAAGTGTTCTTTTGGTCTTGTTTTTCATAGTTTGGAGAGGGTGGACTTCTTGCTCTTGAGTTTATTGTATCCTCTCTTTTTAATTTTTATATTAATACACTTTCTTCTTTTATCAAAAAAAGTAACTATGATAATTAATCTCCTACTCTCCTTTCATGACATTTTCTTTCGTCTTGCTTTTGATTAACTTTTTGTCTTTGTAACAATTATCCTTCATTTCTTGGTAAAAGAAAGTTACTGTATATCTCAACACCAAAGCTTTATTAGACCTCTTTTGATTAGCATTCAACAAATGTCAGCCATGTGGCACTAAAGTGTCATGGCCTGTATGCTTCCGACAGTGTAACATTGCCTGTCTAGGAATGCACATGCTTCTCAGGTCCATTTGATCCTCATGGTGAAAGCGGATGCTAACTTATGATAGTTTTAATTTCAAGCAGGTCGAAATTTTTGTCAATTTGAGCTTAGTCATTAATGACTTGTTACCATATTGAAAATGAATATATCGCTCCATGATATGGTGAATGCTACGTAAGCTTTTATCTGGTTCCAGTTGGTACCATCTTGATATAGGTAGAAACATCATATGTATGTGTTCACATATATGAAGTGTTCCGTTACTGATGTTGATATTTAGATTGCTGTTGAGAAAATGAAAATTCTTCTTATTTCGGGTTGTGATTTATTTGTTTGATATTGTTGTTCAGGTGCCAGAGAATCAAGACTGAATTCAGATTTGAGTACAACTATCTTGAAGATGAACTTATAGTGTAAATTATGTAGAGTCCCTATTCAACATATAAACTTTCTAGTTTGGACATGCCTATTGTTTTTCCCCCTTGCCTTGAACAAGTACCAACTCAACTGTCTTTTTAACTTAATCACATATTTGTGATTTCACAGCTCAATAAGTCTCTTCATAAAGTTACTCATTTATACTGCCTCTTATATGGATAAGTAGTTCTTGTTGTCCCTTAAAAATTCTACTATGCAGCTGCATTTTAAGAACTGTCATATTAATGATACTTACAAATTTTGTTATAGAAATCTACATAGCCTAAATAGTATGCAGTTGATTGTGCGCCTTGTGAATCAAGGCGAATCTCAATGGTTTGTGTGTTCCTGCGATTATTGGGATCAAAGTAGACAAACATGATTATCGGATCCGGTTAGCATGAAGTTTATTTTTTGGTAAGTTGGTCAATTGACTAATAGAATGCTGACACAGAGAAATTCGTCTGCATGTTAGCACTGTATTGGTCAATTGACCAACTTACCCAAAAATAAATTTCATGCTAACCACTTCCATGATTATCCATTTGTCATTGGAAAGTGCGAATCCTACTACCCTACTTTCCTGGAGTCGTAATTTTGTTTTTTGTTTTTAGTGCACCAAATATTCCAGTTTTTCACTATTTAACTTTTGCAGTAGAAAATATAAAACATTTATCAGTTGGATAGCTTTTCTGCCGGGTTAAATACACTTTTTTCCATTCTACTAGGGGTCGATTTACAAATACATTATCGAACTGAATTTTTTCTTCCACTTTATTATTTGGATCTGTTGTGCTTTTCTGGCAGCCTCTCAAAAACTTATCTACCGATCTATGTTTGCAAAGTTCGGAGCTATGATCTGAAGTGGGGGTATATGGGATTGGCTTCGGGGGTTTCAGATTTGCTGGGGTTGGGTTTTTGAAGTTGATCCGCTCGGATCTGTAATCTCTGTTCTTGAATCTTGATTTGCTTCCGATTTTATTTTTATTTGATTAGCTCGATCAATTTGTCAAACAATTTAACGGAATTTGTAACGGTTTGTAAACAAATTGTAGTTCAATGAGTCGAATGAAAAAAAATTTCAGTTCAATGATTCATTTGTAAACCGAGGTTGAGTAAAATGGAGAAAAGTGTATTTAACCCATGGATCTCCTTGTAGAAAGCCTATGGCTGTGGAGGTAAGTCTAATTTGCTTATTTTGGTAGCTTGGAGTTTTTGTTGACACCTCCAGGCATTTAACTGCTCATGTATTCGTGGATTCCAATGTTGTAATACTATTGTCTTCTGATTCGTAGTGTTTTGAGTGAAGTTTATTTGGTCTGATTGTTTTACTAAGATTCTCTGGTTTAGTCCAGGAAGTTGGGTTCATCTTCAAATAGAGTTGTAAACAAACTGGGTTGTTTTAAATTAAAACTTTTGACTTTGGGCGCTGCTGCTCTACGTTTGAATGAGTCTGAATCTTATCGATTCTGATTCTGAATCTTAACGATTAAGTAAATCATTCAGACTGTTTGTTTTAAAAAATTTAAACACCGAGTGTGTTTGAACGAAACGATTCATCATCATAGAAGTAATGATGAATGTTATTTTAACTTGTTGTTTTTTCTTTTTATCAAACTTATGAAAGGTTAATTAATTAGTGCATTTGGATATTAAAATATATTTGAAAATCTTATTTTATGCCAATAATTTATTTTATTTAACTTACAAATGCAATAATTGAATATTCTCCATTGTTTTTAGAATTTGTCAAAAATAAATTTACAAAGAACATCTTTTTTATTTTTGGGCATATTAAAAATTTTGTTGCAAGAGACTCAAATCCAAGATCTAAACGTAAGTTTCAGACCAACTCTTAAAACTCATCTCATTACTTAACAAGGCTGCGCTTACAAATAATATACCTAAACGCCAAAAACGAACATAATATCTGTTGGGTAGGTCCAGCTTCCCGCACCTTCATAATCATCCCATACCGAGTATCACCTCTTAACCTTTGTCGACGCTAAAATTGTACTCTTCGGATGACGGGAGATATATGTATATATATAATTGTGTAGTATATAATTGTCTACGACGATGGTTTTTTTAGATTATAGCGACTGTTCACTAGTCGTTATATACCAGAATAGTTATAATGACAGGTGAATTGTCTTAATAGGTGATTGTGTACTATACAGTCGTGTATATATATATATATATTGTATTGCAATAAGTACATTAAATAAAGAATAAATATGTTATTTAGTAATGGTAAATGATAAATATTGCGAATGTTTTTTTGATTGTTAATTACATAAATAACTATTAATGATATTCCATCGATTCTTAAATAAGTGACGTTTTAGAGGGTTTCACACTTATTAAGGAAATCATTTATTGCTCTAATTCTGTCATTAAGATTGATACGTGTTACTACCACAATTATCCTTGCATTAATTAATAAAATATGTATAAAGTTGTTTAGATAAATGAGATAAAAAGATACTTGAGGACAATAGAGAAAAAATTATAATTAATGCTTCATAAAAATTTGTTAACTACAAAAATATATCAGAAAGAGTCATTCTTGGATGATCGGTCCTACCGACCGAGCCTTTTTTTTTTTTTAAACTTCCTAAATCTTAAATTTTAAACCCAAAACATTAAATCTTAAACCCAAAACACTAAAATCGTAAAACACTAAACCCTAAATTCTATTTTTTACATGTATCCAAATTACACAATTCTGTAAAAATTTGGTCCAATTTTTTTGACTTCCTAAATTCTATTTTTTACATGTATCCAAATTACAAATATATACAGTCTGTGCAGCCATGTTTTTACATGTATCCAAATTAATAATTTGAGTTAAAATAAATATTATTAATTTTTTTAGAGTCGAAAAAAATAATGTGAGAGGCGGTCGCTAGACCGGTCAGCAAGACCCAAAATTTTTCTATTGAGACTAGTATGTGGATTGACTGATGACCAAATCTCACTAGTCATAAATATATGAGATATTAAGTTAATGCATATGTATGTGTTAGAGAATGATGTACTGGACAGACCTACCATGAGAATTCTATGTGGAGCATCGAAGTGTCATTAGCGATTTTCATAGTGACAATGATGTAATGGTCCTCCGACCTGAAATCACTATATTTATACACGAGAATTTATGTACTTTGATATCATCAAATGTCACCTTTAATAGGGTGGACTATAAAGGTGATTATTGGGTACATCATGAATCGTGTGAGGAATATGAGTGATCTAGATGAAATTTAACCATCCTATATATTAGAGGTGATATCTATAGGCCTCTTTGATTGAGTAGGACTATGTAATGCATGACCATGCTCATATAGTGATTTGTTTCATATAGTCTACTCATTGATCAAGAAAACTCAGATTAAATTATGAAGAGTATGTATGACGCCCCCAAAATTGGTCCATTTCTTCCAACCCATTCTGAGTCGCCAAATACATGGTACAGAAAACAACTACAACTTTATATTATCGTGCAAAACATAACAACACATATATTGTGAGTTTGGATACAAATATATATCAACTGTGACTCATGTCCCAACCGTGAATAACACCTCATAATGACACCTTACATAAAGGTATAGTCGAAAACTGTTTTAGAAATTAGAATCTTTGGGAAGTGCTCAAGGAAACCTTCGTACATGGGAGGCCATGCGCCTAGGTTATTATAGATATCATATGACCACAGAATTATCCTTGATTGACCCAATAGACCCCAAAGAAAAAAAAAGATTATTATCATATTCTTCCCAATGGCGAGTCTTCTCTTGACATATCATTATCTCTACTGTCTCTAATTGAGAGTTATATTTCAAATAGACTCCAAGATCATATAGATAGTGTTGGTAGATATACTCAGCAAGTGGATGATCACAACCCTGTCTTATGATGACACGAGGTTGTATGTCATTAGACATCTTGTATGATAGTGGCAAAACACCCTTCCAAGTTAAATTCACCTCATCCTCAACATCTATAGACCATCGTTCTATTCCCTTGTTATTCCCCCGCTCGACCCAGCTACACTTTTATTACCTGAAAGGAATTGTGAAACAAAAGGGTGAGCACAACTAGCTCAGTAAAGAATATCATGACTAAAGATAAATAAATTATCAATAGCCTTCAACAGTAATAAATTAGAGATTTAGAACATATGGTAGATGATAAAACTTTTCAACCATAGTTGCAGCGGAATGAGCAATCCATTAGAAGAGTCAAATAGACCATAAAGTCTATTATCTTCTCCATGTTAAAAATCCACCAACAATGTTTTATCCCTGTAACATTAATCAACAATTTCTGTCCACAATCACATGTATAACTCATAATCCTAATTGTTGTTCTAAATTCCTTTTCTCATCCAGGACAAAGATAATTTTCATCACCTGAAACATCAAAGATCATGGTTATACTAAATCATAGTTTATGTTCATAATCATACTAATAAATTCATCTTTGCACTACGGGCCAAATATATTCATCAACAGTTCATCTTTGCACTACAGGCCAAAGATATTCAACAACAGGTCATCTTTGCACTACTGGCCAAAGATATTCATATCTCAAAGAAATACATAACCATTTTAGAATTTATATAAACAATAATTATAACCATGTTGATCAATTCACCTTTGCACTTAAGCTAAATATATTCAATTATAAATTCAATGGTCATGATCATACCATTCACAATTTAACTTTTCAATACTGGCCAAAGAGAACCCTAGTCATGATCATACCAATAATCTACCCATCTTTACACTCCAGTGAAAGAGAATTTCAACATCAGGGTTATAAAAATGTTATATATGATAATAAAACCAATATAATCAATACATAATTTTAATCTCTAGAGTAATATTCATAAATCAACTATAATTTGGTTAGAAAAAGAAACCAATTTTGTAGTGAATAGTACCCGTGAATAGTAACTCGTGAATAGTAACTCATGAATAGTAACCCGTCGTGAATAGCAACTCGTGAATATTAATCGTGAATAGTAACTCATGAATAGTAAATCGTGAATAGTAACTCATGAATAGTAACTCATGAATAGTAATTCCGACATGAAAAAGTTCCAAATTTGATAAAAACTCAAACCAATATTTCGACATAATGATATTGAAGAAATAATATCATTTATGAAGAAAATAATCTCCCTTACAATCCCTTAAAATCTCTTACCTCAAAAGAGCAGTATTTCTGACTGGAATAACGTTGAACGAACTTGCACCGTATAGCAACATTCAAGATATCAAAATACTCACAAGAATACGCTCGATAATATAGAGAGAGAAATAGAGAGAAAACTTTAGTTTCTGGTGTGATTTTAAATTCTAACCTAAGCACCTATTTATAGGAAATTGCTTAGAACACCAAAGCAGAAAATTTAATAAAATATAATATATTTTTTCTTAAACTTCCTACGTACCCAATTAGTCCAACATCAGCCACACCTCAACCAAAACCATCAAAAAAATGTTTTTTATATTTAAAACAATTAAAACTTTTAAAAATCAATTATTTCGGAACTTCAGAACTTCAATAATTCATAATAAATAGTCTTTTTATCAGAAAATTCGAATCTCGCGAGTTTTTATAGAAAATTCAATTCTCTACAACTTTGCAGAAGAAAGTTTTTCTAAATTTCACACAGAAATTGACCGAAATCCATAAACGGGCGATTTTACAAGCTATAATCAAATTTCAGTCAAGAAATGGGCCAACAGACATGTTTAACATGTTTTAAACAACTTTTGCAACAAAAATACTCTTCCTCCTCATATACTCATATATCCCACATTCATTGTAAAAATATCATCATTATTATATTATAATAATATAATAAAATATTATTTTATCATAAAAGATAAAATATCGATTTTCAACAATTTTCACTTTAAAAAATTTCTCCATCTATATCCACATAACATGAATATTTTCCTCATCATATAAATCAATAATTAATTATTCACAAATAATATTACAGAATCACAATAATGACAACCAGACAGTTCTCAGGAAAGATGTGGCTTTTCAATAAAGATTTCTCCTTATTGGCGCGCAATTAGGTGACCAAACCTCTCCTTAGACAGAACTTTCTAGACATTGTCAATAATGTTTTCTAATAATATTATTCAGATAATATGAATTATTGCTTCGATAATGAAAAATACTGTGTAGTGACAATTATTGAAACAACAGTAATATAAAAAATCAACGCAGTAATTATTGAATCAATAAAATAAAATACTGAACAGTAATTACTGTAGCAATTATTGAGTAGTGCCTTCTTACGTAAGAATCAATAATTGGTGCAATACCGTGTGCTACTGTGCAACAACGCGTATTACTGTGTTTTAACCACCGGGTGTTCCAACAGTGTTAACGGTAACAACTACGCCGTTATTTATAAACCACTTATACTTGTCGTTTTCTTCATCCAATCGCTTTCCGTTATGGGTCCACACAAGGCTGCGCCATCATACGAATATTCCCCCGACAGCAAGAATATTCCACGACCAAATGAATATTCTCCGACAACAATGAGTATTTTATAACCACTTGCTTATTTAAAATATTTACGCACTTTACCCATAACTAACCATATTAATCAAATCAACCCTTACTATTTCAAAATAATAAATAGAGGAAATTAAATTTCATTTATTAATAATTTGGGGTCTTACAACCTCCCCTCCTTATGAAATTTCGTCCTCGAAATTGACGTACGTACCTGGTGTTTCGAAAAGATGAGGATACCTCGCTTTCATTTCCGTTTCCAACTCCCAGGTCATTTCATCAATAGCATGGTTTCTCCACAAAACTTTAACTTGTGGTATGTCCTTCGTGCGTAGGACATGCTCTTTCCTATTCAAAATCTTGACAGGTATCTCTTCGTACGTTAAATCTTCTGTTATCTCGTCTACTTCTAACTCAATAATGTGGTTCGGGTCGTCCACATATTTACGTAACATCGATACGTGAAAAACGTTATGAACACGCGTCATACTTGGCGGTAAAACGAGTCTATAGGTCACAGTTCCTATTCGATCGAGGATTTTAAATGGACTAATAAATCGAAGGTTAGAGCTTTCCTCACTTCACAGATTCTCACTTTTGGAATAACGACTTCTTGCATCTTCTTCTTCATATTCATCAACAAGTTTGTAGCTTGAGCAACTTTAAATTTATCAATTAAAGTCAATTCTAATCGTATATTCGTTATCTTCACGCAGGTTCTTGGAATCTTTAACTCTGTCTCCATCTTCTGTAAGTCATACGAAATGGGTCTGTGTGTTAACAATATCGCACTCGTAAACGCATAAGATCTTTTACTCAACGCGTCAGCTACCATGTTCATTTTTTTTCTAGGATGGTATTGAATGATATGGTCGTAATCTTTCAACAGTTCGAGCCAACGTCGTTTCCGCATGTTGAGTTCTTGGAAGCTCTTCTCATATTCCTCGTTCCATTCGAATTTTGTATCTCTACGAGTCAACTAAGTTAATGGAGTAGCGATTCGAGAAAATATTTCCACGAATCTTCGATAATAACCAACTAAGCCTAGAAAGCTACGTATTTCGATTATTGACTTAGGTTGTTCTCAACTATGACTCATATCCCAATCTTGGATAGCACGTCACAATGGTACCTATCAATTTACTATCACACAAATATGGCGTCCCCTACGGAGAGTCTGGCTTCGGTGTATTCCACAAAGGAAGTCACCAGATAAAGGCTCGGGTACAAACTTCTACAGTTGAATTTTTAACTCCTGAAGTTCAATAGGAGCCGTGAGATTTTAGAAATGAGTTTTGTACCGGGTTCAAAGTCGATACAAAATTCAATATCACATTTTGGGAGTAAGCCAAGAAATTCTTCAGGAAATACATCAAGAAATTTACTAACAATAGAAATATCATTCAAATCTGACGTATTTTTGTTTAAGTCTATAACATGGGCTAAGAAAACTTGACATTCATTTTTCAATAAACGAATGACTCTATGGCTTGATATGAAAGTGTTTGACTTCAATGGTTTGGTTGCTTGAATTCGAATAACAGGTTGCTTATGAATATGAAAACTAACAACCTTACGAAAGCAATCAATTTTGGCGTGATGAGTAGTAATCAATCGATCCCCAAAATCACATCAAAAACAAGTATCTTTAAAGAAATAAGGTCAACAGATAATGTGATGGTGCCAACTTGGATCAAACAAGATTTATAAATAGTGGATGTAACGACAGTTTCTCATAACCAAGTTTCAACAGATAAGTCAAAGTCTAATTTTCTCCGGAGTCAAGTTTAAACGTTGAGTATAAGCAGGAGAGATAAATGAATGGGTAGAACCAATATCTAATAAGGTATAAACTTCGTAAGAATTTATAATTAACTAACCCGTGCTAACTTCGTTCGGGTTCCTCGCATTCTGACCAGTCACGAAAAACGCTCTTTCAGGAATCGTTGATTTTGACTTTCCTGGGACAGCCTTTTGAGTCACCATCCTCGCTGGATTGGGTTTCACTACCATACAATCTCGAGCGATATGACCTTCTTTTCCATAATTATAACATACCTTGAAAGGTTGTGAACAGTTTGGACTTATATGTCACTCTTCTCCGCATCTGTAGCATCTAATTGGCGGTCTTTCTCCTCCTCTAAAATTTGTTGCTGGTGTTGGTGCCGACGTCTTCCCGTCATTGTTAAATCTTCTCTTCTTGAAATTTCCACTTGAGTTATTTCTTCTATTATCTTGACCATGATTACCACCGAAGTGGTTACCATTTCTGGCATGATAATTTCCTCCACGATGGTTATCATTGTTACGATGACCGTCGCCACCGGTACGATTATCATCGAGTTGTTGGTCATTATTCTTCAGTTGAGCCGACTCATTATCGCGCTCCAATAACTGAGCCCTATTCACAACATCTGAATATAAACAAAGTTTGTAATAAATGAGGTATTGACGTATTTTGGGTTTCAAACCTCGTAAAAACATTCGCGTCATTCTCTCTTCATTATCAACCAAATGGGATGCAAATCGGGACAACTCGACAAACTTAGCTTCGTACTGCGACACGTTCATATTGTTTTGCTCCAGCTTGATGAGCTCTACCTTCTTCATGTGACGAATACTTTCGGGAAAGTACTTGTCGTTGAACAATTCTTGGAACTTCTCTCAAGACGTCTTCAGTGTGATAGGCTGTGTACGCTTTACGAATTCCCACCAATAATCTGCCTCTCCTCGCAACATGAAAGTGGCGAAAGGAACCTTTTTCTCCTTTGAGCATCCCAAGACATCAAATATCTTAGTGATCTGCTTTATCCACGTCTCTGCCGTAAGTGGTTCTGGCTTTCCCAAAAACTCCGGTGGTTCTAACTCCTTGAACTGCTTAGCGGTGACCATTAGTGAGTTGCCAGTGTTTCCACCTGCATTTTGAACAGTAGTCTTTCTCGTTTGGTTTTGCATGAATTCTAGAAAGTTCCTAAACATACCATCGTTTGTCATCTGCTCAGTGGTATTATTCACAGGAGGAACATTGCTAGCCTGTTGCACGTTCTCCTCGTTGGTAAGCAAAGGTGTCTCCACGGTCTCATTTACTCCACTGTTAACATTCTCAGTCGACATTCTTAAATACTGCCATAAAACAAGGGTTAATTAAATAAATTAACAAATCACATAATACCCCTATATTATGACCGACCAACAAATAAGCTTAGGTAGGACACACTAACGAAGGATTTACTCGTTTCTCCCCTCCTATTTCTATTCTCCGATCTCCGCCAGAGATCATATCCCTAAGCTCTGATACCATCTGTGACGCCCCCAAAACATGTATACATCACCCATTCTGAGTCGCCAAATACATGGTACAGAAACAACTACAACTTCATTAATACAATTATCGTGCAAAATATGACAACACATAAACTGTTAGTTTAAATACAAATATTGTCTTCTAGACAATATCCACACTCAAATAAGTCCTCATTATAATTATTGATAAACTATTTTACAAAATAGTGAGGACTACTAAAACAACTGTCTTGAACCATTACTCCACACCCTGGCTAGTTCCCGCTATATTCTCGTCTCCTTAGAAGAAAAATGGAACAAAAAGGAAAAGGGTGAGCTCAACTAGCCCAGTAAAGAATATTATGACTAAGATAATGTACAACAAATTATCCTTCGTCTTCAATAGGGAAAAATCTGATAGAATACAATAGACAACAAGTTTTAGATCAACAACTGTAGCGGAAACAACAATTCATTAGAAAAGTTAAGTAGAGAATGAAATCTACTATCATCTATGAATTTAAAAGTCCATCATCGATATTTTATCCCTGTAACATCAATCAATATACATCATAAATCAAATATTCATCTTTGTATTACAGGCCAAAGATATTCACCAGTTGGTTATGTTCATCTAAACACCCGTTCATCTTTGCACTACGGGCCAAAGATATTCATCATAAAATCATTCATCTTTGCACTACAGGCCAAAGATATTCAGTTATATAATCATTTAGGACTGAGGATGATGAAAAATATTTTAAAGAAAACGAATCCAGTGAAACAAAAAAACAAATATTAAAGATTTGTACTTTAAACAATCCAAGTTCAAAAATACTTCATAAATAACCAGAGTGGAGTAAAATTCAAGAATGAAGACCAAAACATAGATCCAATCCAAGATAGGAATCATAACAGACGATCTTGGACACAGAAAAAAAAATTAATTTTCTGTGAATAGTGTCGTATTCGTGAATAGTGCCGTATACGTGAATAGTGCTGTATACGTGAATAGTAACTCCAACACTAAAAGATAGAAATTTCATAAAAGAAATCATCATGCTTCGTGAATAGTAACTCGTAAATAGTAACTCGTGAATAGTAACTCATGAATAGTAACCCCGACATGAAAAAATTTCAAATTTGATAAAAATTTCCAACCAATATTTCGGCATAATGATATTGAAGAAATAATATCATTTTCGAATAAAATAACATCCCTTACCTCGTAAAAACCGTACTTCTAGCAGGAATACTAGATATAGTACTGAAAGAACTTGCACCGTATAGCAATACTCAAAGTACTAAAATACTCACAAAATACGTTCAATATTATAGAGAGAGAAAGAGAGAGAAAACTTTAGTTTCTGGTGTGATTTTTAATTCTAACCTAAGCACCCTATTTATAGGAAATTGCTTAGAATACCAAAGCAGAAAATTTAATATAATAATATTATATATAAACAAATTTCCTACGCCTACTTTGAAATCTGATTTCAGCCATCTAGCACATGTTAAAGATGTCCACAAACATTTAAAAAATGTTTTTCTTTTAAAACATAAATAAAACTTCTAAAAATCAATTATTCTGGAACTTCGAAACTTCAATAATTCATAATAAATAGCCTTTTTATCAGAAAATTCCAACCTCGCGATTTTTTAAGGAAATTCAATTCTCTACAACTTTGCAGAAGAAAGTTTTTCCAAATTCCAAACAGAAATTGACCGAAATCCTCAATCGGACGATTTAACATGCTATAATCAAATTTCAGTCAAAAACTGGGGTCCACCGACACACAAAACATGTGTTAATCATTTAATGCAACAAAAATACTCTTCCTCCTTATATACTCATATATTTCACATTCATTGTAAAAATATCATCATTATTCTATTATAATAATATAATAAAATGTTATTTTATCAGAAAAGATAAAATATCGATTTTCAACAATTGTCACTTTAAAAATTTTCTCCATCTATATCCACATAAAATTAATATTTTCCTCATCATATAAATTAATAATTAATTATTCACAAATAATATTACAGAATCACAGTACTGGCAACCAGGCCGTTCCTAAGAAAGAGGGGGCTTTCCAATAAGAATTTCTCCTTACTGGCACGCAATTAGGTGACCAAACCTCTTCTTAGACAAAACTTTCTAGACATTGCCAATAATGTTTTCTAATAATATTATTCAGATAATATGAATTATTGCTTCGATAATAAAAAATACTGTGTAGTGATAATTATTGAAACAACAGTAATATAAAAAAATCAACGCAATAATTATTGAATCAATAAAATAAAATATTGAACAATAATTACTGTAACAATTATTGAGTAGTGTCTTCTTACGTAAGAATCAATAATTGGTGCAATACCGTGTGCTACTGTGCAATAATGCGTATTACTGTGTTTTAACCACCGGGTGTTCAAACAATGTTAACGGTAACAACTACGCCGTTATTTATAATCCACTTATACTTGTCGTTTTCTTCATCCAATCGCTTTTCGTTATGGGCCCACACAAGGCTGCGCCGTCGTACGAATATTCCCCGACAGCAAGAATATTCCACGACCAAACGAATATTCTCCGACAACAATGAGTATTTTATAACTACTTGCTTATTTAAAATATTTACAAACTTTACCCATAACTAACCACATTAATCAAATCAACCCTTACTATTTCAAAATGATAAATAGAGGAAATTAAATTTCATTTATTAATA
The DNA here is from genome assembly GCA_020205505.1 of Panax japonicus. Lineage (NCBI taxonomy): Eukaryota > Viridiplantae > Streptophyta > Magnoliopsida > Apiales > Araliaceae > Panax > Panax japonicus. Next base: position 5,647,045 of record CM035109.1, on the reverse strand, counting down.
ATTTGGGGTCTTACATGGATTGTTTGTTCACTGCAGTTAAACTTGATGTTTGTTATATTTTATCAGTTTAACACTGTTGAAGGCTAAAATTAATTTATTCTGCATTATCTTAGTCATAATATTTCTTACTGGGCCAATTGAGCTCACCCTTTTTGCTTTCATTGTTCTCTCCAGGAAATAAGAACGTAACAGGGACTAGTCGGGGAACAGACTGATGGTCCAGATAATAACATTAGTAGTCCTCATTATTCTATGAAATATTGTGATAATAAATGTAATGAGGACCCCCATTGAGTTTGTATATTGTCTAGATGACAATATTTGTATCTAAACTCACATCATATGTTTAGTTGTATTTTACACGACTATTGTATAATTAAATTGTATTTGAATTTTGTATCATATATTTGGCGACTCAAAATAGGTGATGTATACCGATTTTGAGGGCGTCACAAAAAGAATATACCTAATTATAATATTTTATAGTTGTAATATCATATCTATTTGAAAATTAAAATGTCAGCACTATATTTTTAAAAAATCAATAATAATTTTATATCTTGGAAAGGGGGGAAATACTATACAAGAGTTTTTAAATAATTCTAACAAAGCAAAAAAAAAACTAAGCAAAACAATTCAATAGAAAAATATTATTAAATTATATCATTTTTTATATTTATATATGTAAGGGTAATATAATAATAGTGTAGTTTAAAAATAAGAATCCTTTTTCATCACTTCCTTACTTCTAAACTCACAAACGAGGGAAAATTTAATTAAACTTACATCCCATCATTTCCTCTCTAAAACTCACAAACATGACAAATGAAAACTATAATCCCATCCCTTTCCATCCTATACTTTTCCTTCTCATTTCATCTCTCCAAACTCACAAAGGGCGCTGCTAATGTTAACACATTAATAATTATGATGTTTTAATAATAAATATGAAAGTTAAATATCACTATAATAATGTATAAATATAGTTAAATGTATACTTTTTTCGTCTCTAAAAGATAACTAAAGGTATAAATATTTTTAATTCAAAAAGATGAAATAAAATACATAAAGTAAATGTAACTTAGTCATTTAGTGGAGTCCATTAGTATAAAAAATAAAAGTACTTATCAATTTTTTGGCAAAACTAAGGAAAATCCCACTATAGTTGACACATTTTACTTATTACACTGTTAAACTTTTAAAAATTCAAATTACCCCATTAAACTGATTAAAATTTTGAAATTTCACCATTAGTTAATAAGATTTGATGTCTGTCAAATTGACTCAGATTCTTTCATACAAAACTAAAGAAAACCCCATTATAGTTAGCACATTTTACTTATTACACCATTAAACTTTTAAAAATTAAAATGACCCCATTGAACTAATTAAAAATTTAAAATTATACCATTCTATTAATAATATTGGATACGCGTCAAATTGACTTAGATTTTTTCAGACGTGGCTAGATTTTTGCTTCAAATTTACAAAACAATCTAAATTACCCCATAGATTTCTGTTTCAAATTTATCAAATTGATGAAATTAATGGCGTTATTTTGCAAAATTAAATATACTCAAATTTGATTCTTTTTCTAGATATTTAATTTGTTCAAATTACATCATTAATTTGATAGATTTTATAAAATTTGACCGTATATACACCACAATTTTTATAGACAAATCAAAGGAGTGGTTTAGAACCCTAACTACTATAATAGGTATATTTTCTTCTCCATTTTATAAATTTTATCTTCTCGATCCTACTCCACCTGTCTGTTGCAATCACAACTTCTACAACCCTCGTCACCCCTATCGAAACTCTAATTCTATTTATCAAAACATAACCCCATTATCAGTCCCCTAACACCTCAAATCAACCTTTATTTGCCTTATTACTAACACCAACCCCGTTGCAATATCAACCCACATAACCTATATAAAAAAAGGTTAAAAAGAAGTAAACCAGCTAACAGCGCACCCAGCACTGTCGTTAAAAGTTTCAACAACAAAGGAGCTACCGCAACCATAAGAAACCTCCGACATCGCCACCACCACAATGAGTCTCCACTGTCGTCACCGACACCACCACCACATGGAGCCTCCACCGTTGCCTCATCTTGTGCCACCGCCTTTTTCTACACTTAGTAGGTTATCTCTCTATGCGTATTTTATTTAGGATTTGGAGACGTGCTTGCGAGATGAGTTGATTTTACTGCCTAATCCACGTAGGAATGACATGTCATTTTCTTGTCTGTTTTCACTAGCTACGTCTGAAAAAATCTGAGTCAATTTGACGGACGTCTAATCTTATTAACGAAATAGTGTAATTTCAAAATATTAATTAGTTTAATGGGACACTTTCAATTTTTAAAAATTTAATGGTGTAATAAGTAAAATATGTCAACTATAGTGGAGTTTTTTTAGTTTTGTCTGAAAGAATCTGAGTCAATTTGACGGATGTCCAATCTTATAAACGGAATAGTGTAATTTTAAAATTTTAATTAGTTCAATCCGGTAATTTAAAATTTTAAAAATTTAATGGTATAATAAGTAAAACGTGCCAACTACGGTGTGATTTTTCTTAGTTTTGCTATTTTTTTACTCTATTTTTTATTTTTATTTTTCTTAATATGTATGCAAATTGTATTTTACTTGTCTTTTCAGGGACAATGGGAATATTTTTTATAATTGCATACCAATATTACTAGAGCAAAAATAATAAATATCACATAAAATATTAATTGTCACCAGAATAATTATAAAAATATTCTTGCTCTGATAATGAGTTATATTATGCGAATTTCAAAATTATTTAATGCAAAGATAAAAGAGTGAATGGAAACAAAAAGGAGGAAAACTTGTCAACAATCTTACACCACACAATGATGAATCACTAAGAAGCACTAATTTTGCTCCTTTACGCAATAAATAATCTTATTTATTTCTCCCTCCCCTAAAAAAAGGATTATAGCCGTTAGGAGCTGCAGCATTTCTGTCCCAAATCAGCCTACAAAAAGAAACCATTAACGCTCTCACTAATTGCTGGTGGTGGTGCTGGTGGTGGTGGTGGTGGTGGTGGTGGTGGTGGCGGTGCTGGTGCTGGGTTTATACTCACTCTTAGCTCAATAACCCATCTCAGCCTCCCTTCAACTCCATTTACCATTAATATCTCTTTACTACCATTGCTTTCTATTAGAAAAGGAAACTTCCGTTTTCCCTCTCAAACCCATTTATAGAAACACGCTTTCTCTTCTTCTTCTTCTCCACCTCTCTCTTTCTATATATATCTATATCTGTATCTACATCTACATCTACATCTATATATACACACTGATCAGCACTCTCTGTTTCTTAAGATACACCCATTCATCCCCCCTCCCCCCTGTTTTACTCTCTATCACTATAGTCCTCTTTATATTTGTTATTCAAACACAAAAAGAAACATCCTTTTCATTCTTTCCCTTCTGATTAATTTTGGGAGATTAAAAAGAAACCATCTTTTTGATTCTTTCCCGTCTGATTAATTTTGGGAGTGAGATCACTTTGCTTTTATCTTATTTTTACCCTTCTTCATCAGTCTGTTTTTAGCATAACCTTTTACAAAGGGTGACTGGCTTGTGGGGCGTTTCGTTTTACACACCTTATACATCCACTATATTCTATACCTATTGAGTAAATATCTACATATAGATATTTATCAACCATTTGTTTCTGAATCTCAGTTTTCGTGGGTAAATTAAATATCTCTTGATATTCACAAATCCTCATTACCCTACCCCACCTACCTTTGCCCCCATAAAGATAGTTGCCTTTCCCCATTCCTTTCCAGTGACTGGAAAATTATACAAAAAAAGAAAAAAATAATCTTTTTTGCCCTTTTTTCTTTACTTGCCTCCGTTTTCTTGAAAAACCAAAATTTTTTCTTGAAAAAGCTCTCCATCTACTATATAAAAATTCAATTTTTATCCTCCTTGAGGTATTTATATTCCAATTCTTACCAAAAAAAAATGTCAAGGGGTTTGTGGCCTATTACATATATTTTGTTTTTGGGTGTCATAATAAATGTTGAAGGTCTAGGTGTGAACTGGGGTACCATGGCATCTCACAAGTTGCCACCAAAAGTGGTGGTTCAAATGTTGAAAGACAATGGAATTCAAAAGGTGAAGCTGTTTGATGCAGATCAGACCACCATGAGTGCTCTTGCTGGCTCTGGGCTTGAAGTTATGGTTGCAATTCCCAATGATCAGCTTGCTGTTATGAATAGTTATAAAAGAGCTAAACAATGGGTGCAACACAATATTACCCGTTACAATTTCAATGGAGGTGTTAGTATCAGGTAAGATTATGTTTTCCCCTTTTTTCTTCAGTCCCTTAATTATTTTTCTTTTATTAATTGGATTTTGCATAGTCAAAGTAATTTGCTTTTTGATGCCTGTTTGAAGCTCTTATTGTTTATAATTTTGCAAGGGAATTAGTTGATGATAATTTGAATTAATTATATGCATACAAAGAGTAGAGTATTGCGCAACCAATGCTATCCTTTTACTTTTGGCCTATTTAAATAGTAATACAAGTAGTAGCTGTACATGCGGATCTGTGTTTAAAGGTGTGTTAGCTAAGATTTGTTTATTTGTTGACTTTATTGTTTGTTTAAATAATGTCACTAGTTGTTTGTGTATTTAGAATTTCTCAAAATGTGCAGGATTCAAAGTACTAGCCAGAGATCATGTGAAAATATCAAGTGTTAAAATGATATTTTCACACTAGGGGTGAGACACACCCAGAGATCATATGAAAATATCATTTTTTTATTTTTTTATGTGAAAATATCCGTTCCTATGTATATTGTATATCACCATGAAGCAATGCTCATTTGTGAGTATATATATGTTTGGATTGGTTAGCACTTAGCATACAGGCTAGGCTAATCAGAACAGAAAGTTGGCTCACCTTCATCATATGATTACTTTTGATCTTTCCCTTGTAAATTTTTATTTTTGAGCAGATATGTGGCAGTAGGTAATGAGCCTTTCCTAACATCCTACAACAACTCATTCCTGAATATTACCTTCCCAGCACTTGAGAACATCCAAAATGCCCTCAATGAAGCTGGGTTTGGAGACTCCATAAAAGCAACTGTTCCTCTAAATGCCGATGTCTATGGCTCACCAACCGACAACCCTGTCCCTTCAGCAGGAAGGTTTAGGCAAGATATCATCGGACAAATGACCCAAATTGTCCAGTTCCTTGACCATAACAAGGCACCTTTCACTGTGAACATATACCCTTTCCTAAGTCTTTATGGCAATGACAACTTCCCCATTGACTACGCATTTTTTGATGGCGTAAGCGCTCCCATTGTTGATAATGGGATTACGTACCAAAATGTTTTCGACGCCAACTTTGATACTTTGGTATCGGCCTTAAAATCCGCAGGCTTTGGCGACATGACTGTTTTGGTAGGCGAGGTGGGGTGGCCAACAAACGGAGACAAAAATGCCAATATCAACTACGCTTTTAGATTCTACAACGGGCTTTTACCAAGACTTGCAGCCAATAAAGGCACCCCACTTAGGCCTGGATTTATCCAAGTTTACTTATTTGGACTTATTGATGAAGATGCTAAAAGCGTAGCTCCTGGAAGTTTTGAGCGCCATTGGGGAATATTTAGATATGATGGGCAACCAAAATATGGCATGGATCTTTCGGGCCAAGGGCAAAACAAGCTACTTGTGCCTGCACAAAATGTGCTGTATCAGCCTCAAAAGTGGTGCACATTTAATCCTAATGCAACGGATCTAAGCAAACTAGCAGAGAATATTGATTATGCTTGCACATTTTCAGATTGCACTGCGCTTGGATACGGGTCTTCTTGTAATGGTTTGGATGCTAATGGGAACGCTTCGTACGCGTTTAATGCATACTTTCAAGTGGCGAATCAAGGGGATTTGAGCTGTAATTTTCAAGGTCTGGCCATGGCGACTGCACAGAATATATCACAAGGGGAATGCAATTTCGCAATTCAGATTGCTACGAGGTCATGGTCTCCCTCTGCAGCTCCCTCATTGCTTGCTTTAGTAATTTTTGTTGTCACATTTTTTATGTTGTAGATATATTACCTGAACTATATTCTTAACTTCAATTCTTTGTGGTGGTTTCTTAAGTATCGGTGATACATTGTTTAAATTTTTACTTATTCTTTGTCTTTCTGCTTTTTTTCTTTTGGTGTTGGCTTGCAGAGAGATCACTCAGCTTGCGTGATCAATTGACCAAAATTAACTTAACAATTGGATTATGATTGGTTAAAAATAATAATTTGGTATAATCATAATGAATTATACCAAATTTACTATTACTTTTAATTTTCATAAGTTTAAAATTAGTCAATTTCATTAGAATATGGACATACAATCTTCACTGGCTTAAAAGTCGGTATTTCACACTGGACAGCTCATCAAATCACATATATCTTTTTTTGACTCAAATCATTTTCTAGTTCAAATTTAAATTGGCATGAGTGGGACCTTCAAATTAAGAATTGTTATTGGTAATAGAATGGACATCCTATGATGATTACAAAGAGCTTGATTCATTTGGTTGCTTCCAAGTGGGGTCCCCTTTGTTACATGCATAATGTTGATGGAAAAACCACTAGGAATTGGAGGAGAGAAGGGACATTGTTCTCATCTTCAAGACTTTCTTGTGAGAATTGGAGTGCTTATAGCTCACAAAACTTGGACTTTTAGCTGGCCTATACTCGCGCAGCAGCCTGCCCGACTTGTATCTCACCCCACATGCATTACAGAGTGTTTTTGGACCCAATGGTCCTGCCCTCCACTGTGGTGTCCGATGTGCTAAACAATGGGTACATCTCCTTGGCTGTTGCCCGTTGCTTCTTTCCAAACTGCCCTCTTCTTTCTCCATTATTACATTATTAACCTCTTCCTTCATTTCTTCATTTCTGGCTCTGATTATTCCTCTGTTGTTATTTTCCTCATTTTTGGGTAAAAATTAGTTCACTGTCAGCTAACCAATGGGCTTGTTGAAGCAGAGGTTGAGGGGGTGGGGGAGTGGGGTGTGGGGAGTGGGGGTGGGGGGTTGAGGGGGTTGAGGGGGGAGGGGGGAGTGGGGAGTGGGGTGGGTGGGCGTGGGGGGTTGAGAGTGATATAGTCATAGAGAGAATGAATCTTTACAACAAAGTTTGGTTTTTATGAACTATAATGTGAATACAGAAAATATTACCCATAAAATTTAATTTCATGAAAAAAATGTATAAAGAGCAGAAAAAGAAAACCCACATTGATTTCCCAGATTTGGGGTTGGGAGTGATAGAAAGACTGAATCTATACAACAAATTAAGTTTGTATTTTTATGAAATATAATCTGGATACAGAAAATAATTCCCAGAAAATTTAAAGAAAGAATGTATATATAGATAGAAAAAGGCCCAGTAAAATATATAGATGTATAGCAGAAATTTGTACAGGAAAGAGCAGAAAACCCCATATTCCTGAAGTGATAAACAATCAAAGAAAGAAAATGAAAGAAAAAATATGAGCAGGCAGCTTAACCCTCTTCTAAATCTAGAGAAACAAGTAGTAAAAAGAAAAGAGCCACATACTGTATTGTTGCCGGAAAAGAGGTCATCCAGGCTGCCAAGCTTAGAGCAAGGGGCAGAAAACAGCTGCTCCGGACCATATTCAGACGGTAAACCGCCGGAAAGTGTTACATTCCGGCTGAAGTCCATAGCCTCAACCAAAACACAGACTTGTTTATGGTACCCACTAAATTGAAAAGAGAAAGGGAGAGAGGACTAATTTGTAATACTTATATTGTAGTGGATAACGTTATAATGAAATTAAATTTAACTTCAGTATAAGTTAATTAATTGATCAATACAATGTTAATATCTATATAAAAAAATTAATTGATCAAAATTAATTTCATATTAACCAGATCCACTTATAGTGTCTATGTTCAAGACCACGTTTACAAATCTTAAACTAAATATAGTCTAGAACTCATAATTCACTTTAGCAGTATAACTAAATATAGTCTATGGAATTTTCCGATGAGTCGAAGAGATTATATCAAGGAACAAAATTTGGTGGATTATAATTTTAATATATTTAAATGGGAGTTATAATTCATTAAATATAATATAATCTTTTAATATTATGGTTCATAGAATAGTCCATCGGAAGAATTGAAAGACTATCTCATAAATTGATGTCATATAGACTAAATATAATCCACCTTGTTGATGATGCTCTAATATCAGGGAAAAGAGTTTAATCACAATTAGTTTATTAAATTCTTTTTTGAATTTAAGTTTAATCACAATTAATATATTAAATTCTGACTTCTTCTGTTTTTTGAATGTTAATAAATTCTGAATTGAAATAGTGAATTAGTGATGTCCGAATTTCTTTGTTAGGGTTGCGGGACATAGTATTATTAGACCATAAATTATTTAGTGGAGTTTGAGAATACAGATTACAGACCAAATTTTATAGAGAATTTTATACTTTATACTTTATATATATATATATATATATATATATATATATACACACACACACACACGTAAGGTAAAAATGGAGGTATACAGTTATGTAATTTTTAAAATTACACGGTTTACGATCGTAGAGTGATTTCAAAATCACTCTACGATCGTAGAGTAGTCCCTCCACGATTTATAAATTCACTCTACGATCGTGGACTACTCTACGATTGTAGAGTGAATTCACTCTACTATCTGAGGACTACTTTACGATCGTAAACCGTGTAATTTTAAAAGTTATACCGCTGTGTACCTCTATATTCCCCATATATAAAACCCTTTAGAATATATAAAGTGAAGCAAAGAAGGATCACAAAATTTACAAGTATGGTTTGAGAGCACCATCCCCTTCAGAAACCCAAGGGCGCCATCCCTCTCTCATGTGTAGTCTCAATATGACCTCTTTTACCACATCCTCAATTTATAAAATGAACAAAACTATGGAGAATATAATTTGGGGGTAAAGGCGTAAAATTGCCTGGTTTGGGTCGAAATTCCATTTAGTTTTGAAGCTTTTTTCTTTCAAAAATAATTTTAACGTTGTAAAACGTAGCTCAAATATACTCAAAAAAATAAAAAACAGACAAATGGGTGCTAGTTTATTTCTAATGTGGCTTATAGATACCAATCTCCCAACTCAATTCAATATCTTCTTCAGTTCATTTTATAAAGTTTTGAGGGCTATATTTAAATTACGTTTTATAACGTTAATGTTATTTTTTTTTTAAAAAAATAACTTATCTTATTTTTATATTATGTATTTATAAAAATAAATTTATCTTTTATTCAGACTTATCTTATCATTATCTTTTATTTTTACATTATTTATCTTTACATTATCTTTTATTTTTACATTATGTATACATAAATATAAACTTATCTTTACATTATAGTCATATGGCTAAGACCCACACTGCTGCTACAGGCTGTAGCGGCAGGCATGTATTAAATGGTAGGGGTAGTAATGTAAAAAGGCTAAAGGAAAAATGGAAAAGGGACTGCCGCTACAGCTTGTAGCGGCAGGTAGAATGTTTGACCAATCTAAGCCATTAAATGTCTAGATCAACGGATGGGAGCTTGTTTGCTGAACAGTGTCCGTAGCAAACGTTTGCTACGGATGATTACCCTATATGGTTTGGGTTTGGGTTTGGGCCTTGGGGGAAGTGATGATCCAATGGATGATTATTATACTACTAATTACTAATATCTTAATTCATTATAATATTTTAATTCAATTTTTCAAAATCAATCATTCTTAAGTTTGATTTTTTGTCCTTGATTTTTTATTTTAATTTTTCAATCGGTATCAAGAAAAAATCAATGTTTAGTAGGAGTATTAGTCATATCAAGCCTCATTAATTATCATGGTAAACTATCAAGGAGGGAACACGTCCTGCTTAATATGCACCATTCTTAATGTTTATTTCACCTCTTTGTGCTGGAATTATAAAAACTACGCTGGGGTATATATCAACTTCCTAACTATATATATATATATTGCATTTATTCTTTAAATTTTGAAAATAATTAGTAAAATTTTTATATTAACTAGAAAAACTCCAACTGCTATAAAATTCAAGACCGAACTACTAATAAATTCCTCGACTGGGTAATCGTAGAATACTTAAATTATATAAAACATGTGTGTTCAACCAATTGAGCTAATACAACAGCAATATCAATTTTATTTAAATATAAAATAATATAAAATTGATTAAACATACGCGTGACATGTTTGTTTTATCTTTGAACAATGATATATGAACTAACTAGTATTTTTTGTGAACTTAATTGATTTATCTTCTTGTTATTATTTTTAAAAAATCTTAATTTTTTTTTTTTTTTTAAAACTCCTAACTAATTAACGGTACAACGATACCGAGTCACATTTACCTCTCCATATATTTCAAATCGTTACAACATTATAGGAGACTTTCAACCATAGGCTTAAGAAATTTGAAATGGAGATGGAACAAAGTAGAAAGTAAAAACATTATATCTGATATCTATCTTTTTATTTCTTCTGCTTCATTGGCAGAACTACAACAGGAGGGGAACGTGTTCTAAAAAAAACAAGGGAAAACCAAACACATTCAAGAACAGAGAAAAAAGATAATCAAAAACACTAGAATCAACACTTCAAACAACAAATCCGCCATTGGCACGAATAATCTGCCCATTAATCCACTCCCCTGCATCAGTAGCCAAAAATCCAACAATCCGAGCCACATCATCCGGCTCGCCAAGCCTGCCTAAAGGACAGGCATCTGTAAGTCTCTTAATTGTTTCCTCTGTTTTACCAGCAAAGAACAGCTCAGTTGCCACAGGCCCTGGTGCAACACAATTCGCCGTTATCCCACTACCCTTCAACTCCTTAGCCACAATCTTCGCCATCGCCTCCACCGCCGCCTTGGAAGCTACATAAGCTCCATACCCCGGTAATGATGCCCCAACAACCGACGTTGAGATCAATATAATTCTCCCACCACCTCCACGTGCCAACCTGTTAGCAGCCTCGCGACAGCACAAGAATGCACCTTTGGTGTTGACATTAAACGTCGCGTCCCAGTCTTCCACTGTTGTGTTCGCTATGGTTGGGTATTTTGCGTCTAGAATACCAGCACAATTTATGAGGATATGAGCTTGCGTACCAAATTCTTGTTCGGATTTATCGAAAACCAACTTGACCTGATCAGGGTCCGAGACGTCTGCTTGAATTGTAACTGCAATGGGATTAGAATAATTTGTGGCAGAGTTGAGCTCTGAGGCTAAAATATTAGCTTGGTCCGAGTTGGATGCGTAGTTGATCACAAGCTTTGCACCGAGGGACCGGAGGTGGAGTGTGATGGCACGCCCAATGCCACGCGAGCCGCCGGTTACTATTGCCACCCTGCCGTCGAGTGGAAGGGAAGGGGTTGGATGTTCCTTGGTAGGTTCAGCTGCCATGGTGTTTTTTTTAATTAGTGGATAAGAAATGGGAGTGTGCTTAATTAATAGTAGTGTGGGGACAACATATATTTCAACTTTGGAGCAGTTCAAGATTGTGATGCCAAAAGAGTCCTTAGTTGTACTGAATAGACTATAGAGAGTATATAAGAATAAGATGGGAATTTTGCAAGGAGAATACTGTCTTTGCACTCAATGAGCAGCTAATGCAGAGGTCAGCCTATACGTAGGAAAGGCCAGTCAAGTCAAAGGCACTTAATATTAATTGGAAGTCAAGTTGGACTACATAAATATTTAATGTCATGCTAATTACTCCCTCCGTCCCAAATTAACTGCTCAGTTTTGACTTTTTTAAGTCAAATTGACTATTTTTAGAATTAATAATTAAGCATATATAAATATATTTTTAAAATTATAAAAATTAGGATTAGTAATAAATTGTATATACTTTCTTTTGGTTATAATCTCTTCACCTATATTTTAGCAAAAATAGTAAAAAGATTAGTTTTAAAAATGGTCAATTTGACTTTAAAAAGTCAAAACTGAGCAATTAATTTGGGACGGAGGGAGTACTCCACAAAATTAATCCTAATTTGATTTGGTGGTACTTTAGAACCTGATGTAATATACGACAAAACCATCAAGACAGTGTTGTCCGTATTCTAAAAAATGTTTGGCATATTTAAGTATACATCTCAAGTTCTCAACTAACGGTGTAAATCAAATCGATTATTGAATTGTTTATATTTGATTTATAAAATTTATTTAGTATAAAATAAAATGTAATTAAAATTTGTTTAACTCATTAGTTAAACACGTTTTCTAATTGAGTTCAAATAATTTAAATTTTTTCTCATGAATATAATCTGAGTATTAATATAAAATTACAATTTAAAAAGGTTCGAGTAATTTATTAAATTTTAAAATTACACCGAATATTAATAAAAAATTACAATTTGACAGTACACATTAAAAAAATTATGTTCAAATTACTAATCATATTAATTATATAAAAGGTGATATTGTTGGGTCATGATATTTCTCTTATTGGGCCGAATGGATTGGGCCTATTTATTCAGTTAGTCCATTGGGTCTTCACTTTTAGGTGTTGTCATTATTGGGCCTAGTTACTTTATATTCTTTGTTAAGTCCTTATAGTATCAGATCAAATCCGTGGGCTGACCCATTAGACATTTTAATATCTATTATCTTTGACTTGTGATGATGAAAAAGCATTATAGTTGACTAAAGTTCCTGCCATACATTAATGTGGATGGGATCATAGTCGGCCGGCGGGATAAAACAGTGATCAAAAGTAGTAGATAAACCCTATGCAGTGGTCATAACCCATCAGGTCAGGAAGGTGTCAGACAGTAGTGGTTGGCACGGTAATTCAGGCAGAGACAGTATATCTTGGTAAGGAAGCTTTCTCCAACAGGTACATTCTCATACCATTCAATATATTCATATTCTCTCACCCATACACACGATCAAGCATTGTTATATCTCTCAATACACTAGACATTATATTCCTCCATTGTTAACCTTGTGAACACATACTAATTCTCACGCCTGAGCTATCCCCCGACGGAACCGCCGTCAAGCTTGTGGTGTTCATCGTGTTTACTGTGCAGGATCAGGACGTCTTACGTGATTGGGACGTGGCAAAAGATCTTGGCGTTAACATTGGCGCTAGAAGGAGGGCTGAGTTCTAGTGTCATTAAAACTTTCAATCACAATCATTTAACTTGCTTCGGAAGATGATGAGGAGTAGAGAGGGTACACCAGAAGGGCAGGCGATGGCTGTTAGTTCTTCACTGCCCCGTATTTCGGTGAAGGATCGTTTGGGTCCTTCTAAAAGTGCTCACGAGAGCACAGCTTCTAAGCATAATTCAGGAGATCTCCGTCCGAAGATCCACGGTGGAGCCAGACGAAGATTAGTTTTCGGTACGGATAAGGAGCCAGATCATGATCAAAGACAGACAGAACGCTCCCCTACCAGGACGAATCATAGAAGTGGTCAGAATGATAAAGCTGCCAAGCTGGCAAAGATGGCTGACGAAGCGGATAAAGCTTTGGAGGTTCTATTAAAGCAGAGAGAGGATATAGCCGAGCAAATGCTTCGGGTGGCAGAATTAAGGGACGAGGCGTCCAGCCAAGTCCGGTCCGAAAGGCGAAGTAGACATAAGGAGATATCGCGGCGGGACGGCAAGGAACCCGAGCATTCTGCACATGTTTCTAGAGAACATTCCCGAAGTAGGAGGAAGTCGAGGAGCAGAACCCCTGTGGCCTCGAAGAAGGCATTGATGGTTATTGGTTCTCGGCGTCGAGACAATGATAGACGAAGAAGTAGATCGAGGGAGGTCATACCCGAGACTGGAGCAAGAGATTATCAACAGGACCATTCTCACAATAAGAACAGAACTGTATATAGGAGTAGATCGAGAAGTCCCCTTAGGGCAGTAAGATCGACGGGGGTAGGTCGATCTTCTCAAAAGCAGAATGTTGATCCTGAGAAGGAAGTCTCCCCACAGCCTGAAGGCGTTGATTTTCTGGTGAGGGAGTTGAAAGAGCTCCGCAAGCAATTGACTGAGGTCCAGCAGATGAAAGACGCTCCGGGAAAGAAGGCGTCCCCTTTTTCTTCGGATATCCTCAAGGAAAAGGCGGATATTACTAAAAAACTTCCTCGTATGGAAAGTTACGATGGGACAGGAGATCCTTATGACCATAGTCAAGCGTTCGATCGTCTGATGGACTATTATGACTTTACCGATGCTGCCAAATGCCATACTTTTGTTACAACATTGAGGAAAGATGCCAGACAGTGGTTAGGAACTCTACCTTCAGATTCAATATCCTCGTGGACCGAACTTTGTGATAAGTTTCATGCCCGTTTCGGAAGTAACCGAAGAAGGGGAAAGCCCACAGGTTCTCTGGCACAGGTCCGACAGTATGCCAGTGAATCCTTGGGACAGTATGTTAAGAGGTTTCGAGAAGCAGTCGGGCAAGTATCTGACCTTAATGATCTCCAGGCAGTGGGATTGTTCCAGAATGGACTGGATCTGGTTAAATCCGAGAAGTTAGTGAAAAAATTGATGTTCCACCATCCGAAGAGTTTGGCCGAAGCCTTTGATAAGGCAGAAGGCTACATCGTTGTGGAAGAGGCCATGAACAGCCTTAAACATCCTCCCTCGGATCAATTAAAAGAGACCGTGACTCCTAAAGTTGAAGTTGATCAGAGAAGGACAGGGGGGTATAATGACAGATCGGAAGGCAATTTGAAGAAGAATAATAATTCTTGGCGACCGGGAAACAGTCGGCCCCCTGTTGCAGCCCCAAAGGTGAATAAGATCTATACCAAGTTAAACACTGATAGATCAATAATTCTGGATCAGATCCGAAATCAGCCTTTCTTCGAGCCACCCCGTGATAATTACCGAACAGGACAGGGTAATCCTCGTAAGTATTGTGGGTATCACCAAGCTGCAGGCCATGATACTAACGAGTGTTGTAATTTGAAAGATTTCGTAGAAAGGAAGATTAACGATGGCTTATTGGTACAGTATGTGGCCGTGAATAACCAATCAAATGTTAACCGTACTGTCCAAACGGTTCCCACAGTTCCAGTACCGCCTCCCAGGCATGTTGTTGATGTTATAACTGGTGGGTCTGGGGGGAAGTTGATAGGAAAGAAGAGAAGGGCTTACTTGGATTCGGTCATGACTGTAACGGATGCTCCCCCAAAAATTGATAGGCCATTTCCAGGAACCGTCATATCCTTCACTGATGCTGATTATCCTTCAGAACCCATTGATCCTCATGAAGGGGCGTTAGTGATCACGGCACAAGTGGGTTCAGTAGATATGAAGCGTATGATGGTAGACAATGGGTCCTCAGTAGATATTTTATACGCCCATGCTTATCAAAGGATGCATCTCGATGGGCAGAAGATGGAAGTCGGACAGGAGGCTCCGTTGTATGGTTTCAGCAACGATCCAGTTAAGGTTGCAGGCACAATCGAGCTTCCGGTTATCTTTGGTACTGCACCTCAGCAGACGGAAATAATGTGCAAATTTTACGTTGTGCACGTAGATTCTGCTTACAACGCCATATTGGGAAGACCTACCTTGACTGCTCTCCAAGCGGTGACTTCCATCCCTCATTTTAAAATCAAATTCCCTACGGCACATGGAGTTGGAGAGGTAGCTGGAGACTTGGATCTGGCTCGTCGGTGTTATCGGAATGCCGTTATTTCCTCTGGAGTGGGGGTCAGCAAACAAAAACAGACTATGGAAATTGAGATTGAGCCCTTTACTGAAAGTAGTTCGGAACCAATGGTTATTCCTGAAGGAAGTACGGAAGAAATCGAGTTGATTGTCGGAAAGACTGACAAAACCGTAAAAATTGGTTCGGGGTTACCAGAACCTCTTCGGACGAACCTTATTGAGCTCTTACAATGTTATGCTGATATCTTCGCATGGGAGCCGAAGGATATGCCTGGGGTAAGCCGTAAAATTGCTGAGCATAGTTTGAATGTGGATCCTTCTAAGAAGCCAGTTCGGCAAAAAAGGCGGATCTTTGCACCTGAGCGTCAGAAGATTATTGATGAAGAAATTGCAAAGTTGTTAGCGGCCGATTTCATTTATGAGATTGATTATCCTGAATGGATGGCAAATGTAGTTTTGGTGCAGAAGCAAAGCGGAAAGTGGCGGGTTTGCATCGACTACACAGACCTCAACAGAGCTTGCCCAAAAGACTTTTATCCTCTGCCCCATATCGATCAACTCATCGATGCTACTTCGGGGTATGCTTTACTAAGCTTTATGGATGCTTTTTCAGGTTATCATCAAATATCCATGCTTAAGGAGGACATCCCGAAGACAGCGTTCATTACACACCGTTCGGTGTATGCCTATAAGAAGATGACTTTTGGTCTTATAAATGCCGGAGCCACTTATCAAAGAATGATGAACTTCATCTTCAACCGGCAGCTGGGAAGGAACATGGAGGTTTACGTCGATGATATGATCGTAAAGAGCATGCAAGTTCATAAACATTTGGACGATCTAGAGGAGTGCTTTCAAACTGTTCGTCATCGTCAACTGAGGCTTAATCCGGCGAAATGTACTTTTGGCCTCGGTGCGGGAAAGTTTTTGGGTTATTTGGTCAGTCAAAGAGGCATTGAGGCAAATCCGGAGAAGATCCAGGCCATTCTTGATATGAAGACTCCTCAGTCGTTCAAAGACGTTCAACGTCTGACTGGTAGGATTGCAGCTTTGAGGAGATTCGTCGCCAAGTCTGCAGAAAGGTGCCTTCCTTTCTTTAGTACGTTGAAGGGGCCGAAAAATGCGAAGACATTCCAATGGACTTCGGAGTGCGAGGATGCTTTCCAAGGCATAAAAGAGTATCTTTCCTCTGCTCCTTTATTAGTAAAGCCCGTTCCAGCCGAAACTTTATATCTGTATCTTGCAGCAAGTTCATTGGCGGTTGGAGCAGTGTTAGTTCGAGAGATCAGTGGCAAACAGCATCCGGTTTATTATGTTAGTCATGTTTTACGCGATGCTGAGACCCGATATCCAAATATTGAGAAATTTGCCTTTGCTCTAATTATTGCCAGCAGAAAGCTACGACAATATTTTCAAGGTAGACTCCTGATCGTCTATACAGACCAGCCATTGAAGAAGGTGATGGGAAGACCCGAAGTTTCCGGAAGGTTAGCAGCGTGGACTATGGAGCTGTCCCAGTTTTTCATTGAATATCATCCTCGAACAGCTATCAAGGGTCAAGCCTTAGTTGATTTTATTGTTGAGTGTACGTTCACCGAAGCCGATGTAGAACCGCCAGAACCTGAATCTTCTGATCGAGCAGTAGCGGTCCTTCAACAAGGACAGAGTGCCTGGACTCTATATGTGGATGGATCTTCCACTTTGACTATTAGCGGAGCTGGAGTCATCTTAACAAGCCCGGACGGATTTAAAATTCAACAAGCCATTAGATTCGGGTTTAAAGCAACAAACAACGAAGCTGAGTACGAAGCTGTATTGGCAGGTGTTCGATTGGCTAGGAGTCTAGAGGTTCAGAAAATCATCATTTACAGTGACTCACAATTGGTCGTCAAGCAGCTGTCCGGAGATTATGAGGCTCGTGGAACTCGAATGATCAAATATTTGGCAGAGTTAAAAGACCGACTTCAGTATTTCGTTTCCTATGAATTTCAAGCCATAGAGCGAAGTGACAATACTATCGCCGATGCACTGTCTAAGTTGGCTGCTACGGATATCGATGTTTTTAATGGATCAGTTTACTTGGAGATTTTGCAGCAGCCGAGCGTTTTTCATCAGGCAGTAATGTGTATCGAGCGATCTAACTGTTGGATGACCCCCTACATCGAGTATTTGGCAGATGGCGTCCTACCCTCGGATCAAATGCTGGCAAAAACGATCAAGTACAAAAGTGCCAATTTTGTCCTCATTGATGGAGATTTATATCGATTGGCCTTTTCGTCCCCTTTGTTGAAATGTCTGGTTCCGTCCGAAGCGGAATATGCTCTTCGGGAAGTTCATGAGGGTATTTGCGGAGATCATATGGCTGCTAAGTCTCTAGCTTACAAAGTGCTTCGACAAGGATACTACTGGCCTACGATTTTTAAAGAAGCAACGGAATATGTCAAGAAATGCGAAAAATGTCAACTTAATAGTCCAATCCCACATCAGCCACCTGAAGAGTTATATTCGATTTTATCTCCTATACCCTTCGCTGTCTGGGGGGTAGATATATTGGGTCCGTTGCCTAAAGCTAAAGGACAGGTTAGCTTTGTCATAGTTGCTATTGATTACATGACCAAGTGGGTGGAAGCGAAGCCACTTCGGTTAATAACGGAGCAAGAGTGCCTAAAGTTTGTAAAGGAGTCCGTAGTGTTTCGCTTCGGAATTCCCCGAGTTTTGATATCGGACAACGGACGCCAATTTGTGGGATCAAAGTTCGAGGCATTTTTGAAGGAGCTGGGAATTCAGCATAAGAAGACTTCGGTGGCTCATCCTCAGTCAAATGGGCAAGTTGAGGTGACCAATAGGACGTTGTTGAATGGGATCAAGCGCAGGCTAGATGAAGCTAAAGGAAGATGGCCAGAAGAACTACTCAGCGTGTTATGGGCTTACCGGACTACTCCAAGGACCACTACTGGAGATTCCCCTTTTCGACTAGCCTATGGTACTGATGCTTTAGTCCCCGTCGAAATTGGATCTCCTAGTCTTCGGGTAAGCCAGTATAAAGAGATCTACAATGATGAAGGCTTGAAGGCCAATTTGGATCTACTGGATGAGGTCAGAGAGGTTGCCCTACTCAAGTTAGCTGCTTATCAACGAAGAGTAGCTAAACACTATAACAAGGGAGTCAAACTTCGCAGATTCGAGGTTGGAGACTTCGTCCTTAGAGAAGCCGAAGCTTCTACGCCTCAAAATACGGGAAAATTAATGCCAAATTGGGAAGGACCGTACGAAGTGATTGAGGTGTTGAAACCAGGTACTTACTGATTGAGATCATTGGATGGTTCCGAGGTCAAAAATACATGGCATGCTGGTAGACTTCGGAAATACTTCCAGTAGAGATCAAGTCAAGTCATCGGAAGTCTGTATATTATTGTTCATTATCAATAAAAAGTCATTTTTTCACTATTGGTCCTGGTCCTATTTGTCCTATGGTCACTATGTTGTAAGGAGGTATGGTAGGACTTGCTGGCCATTCGATGGCAGCCTATTTGTTTGTCTACCCCGAGTGGTAGACAAAGGATCCTATATTGATTTTATCAGGGTGGTAAATCAATGGTCACTATTGGTCCTGGTCCTATTTGTCCTATGGTCACTATGTTGTAAGGAGGTATGGTAGGACTTGCTGGCCATTCGATGGCAGCCTATTTGTTTGTCTACCCCGAGTGGTAGGCAAAGGATCCTATATTGATTTTATCAGGGTGGTAAATTAATGGTCACAATTGGTCCTTACATCTTGATCCTTACATCTTGATCCTTAAATCTTGATCCTTACATCTTGATCCTTACATCTTGATCCTTAAATCTTGGTCCTTACATCTTGATCCTTAAATCTTGGTCCTTACATCTTGATCCTTAAATCTTGGTCCTTATATCTTGATCCTTATGTTTTACTTCGACTGGTAAACAAACGATGATCTTACACTTCGGAACCAATAAGTATGTATTACTTTATTTTGTTTAAGTGTTGAGTTCAGTTCATTCAGATCGGTTAAGTTTTTTCCATAGGATTTAATTCATCTTGTCTCATACATTAATCATTATATGTGTTAACTGGTTCACTATATGAGTCCGTTCCTGTTAATGTTCAATTATCACATATCCATCCTCGGGAAAACTAAATACACCAATTAAGAAACATTAACAATTTTAATAAATAAAATTTCATATATATTCCCAAAAATATAAACGGTTTAAACATAACATAAGTTTGAATATAAATAAGAAAGACATTTAAGCACCGCCTTCGCCATCGGAGTTGAGTAAGGCAGGATCCAGTTGGGCAGCAGACAGCTTTGCTTTGCCTCGTTCTCGGCAGTCTTCATAGCCTTCTGCATAAACCTTCATGATGTCCACATCGAGTTCGTCTGAATCCCGGTATTCCTCTTGGATCTGCTTTTTCAATTCTTCAGTTAAAAGTGGGCCTCTTCCTTTTAGATCCTTTATTTTTTGACGAAGCTTGTGACGTTTATGCTTATGTTTTCGCTCTTCATCTTTGGCCTTTGATTGAGCTTCGCTGACTTTTGATTGAGCTTCGCCAAGTTGTATAGCCAGACTTCGGTTGGCTGAAGAAAATTCTTCGTTTTTAGTCTTCAGTAGCATATTCTCTTCAACCAAGCCGGTGTTCATTTCAGTTAAGATTTGTTGACTGGCTTCCGAAGCGGCTAAAATATCTCTTGTAGCCCTTAGCTCATCGTCAGAAGTCTTCAAATCCATGTTGGCCCGGTCGAGATCTCGTTGGAGGCCATCGATGGTGTGAAGGGCATTTTCTCTGTCTTCTCTTTCTCGGGCCAAGGTCGATCTCAGCATGTTAAGCTCTTGACGCATGAAATCTTCCTCGGCCTCTCCATTTATGTGCCTTGGACGTAAACGTCCGAAGACAGCATTAGCCTATATATGAGCAAACATCACTCAAGTCAGTGTTCAGATACCCAATTAAAAAATATATAAAGAAATGCAGAAACGATCATTTACCTTGGCTATATAACTCATTCCCTCATCGAGTAAGTTTCCATCCGTGTGATCGCTAAACCGATGATCGTCCGAATTCCTCACAAAGGCTCCGAAGAGGTCGAAAGGAAAGTTAGCATTAAACTTAGGCCACAGAGTCGGAGACCCTGTGGCTTCGGCGTGATAACTTTGACCTGAAGGACCGGGTTGTTTTGGAGAGGATCTTGGCCTTTCTGGGGAGTGAACTGTTCGATCAACAGGACTAGGTTCAGGATCGGCATATATGATTTCGGGAGTTGAAGATTTACCCGGACTATGTATTTGGACAGGAGCGGCAGATGCCGAACTCGGGTGACTGTCCGGCGTTCTCTTCCTCTTCCTGGATAAGGTTGGGAGGACTTCATCTTGATCTCCATCTTCGTTTATCTGTATTTCTACAGGCGGTACGAAGGGAGGAATGGTGGAAGAGGGAGGTACCCTGAGTTCTTCGGCCGTCAGAGGTGTTATTTTATTCTTTAATTTTTTCATTCGAAGGACGTCTCTTCGATCAGGACGATCTAACAAGCCGCTTCTTCGAGGTACGGATTGGGTTGTTGGTTCATCTGTTGCGGTGGTTTCAGGAGGGGTTGGAATGGGTATTGATCGGGGTTTTCTGACTGCCCTCCTCTTCTGGCGAGGATGAAGATTCTCTTCTGGCACTGGAGCCTCATCAGTTTCCGGTTCGTTAGTTCCGAACTCGTCTGTATGTGTTTCTGGGACTGGTTCGGCTTCGGGAGTATCTTCTACTGCCGTTGTTTCAACAGTTTCTGAAGGCCTTCCAGACAAAAAATCTTCGAGCTCCTTTGTCTCTAAAGAGCTCGGTTTGATCAATGATACTGCATAACCAAAACAATTTTGTTAGAATCGATATTATAGAAGCATTTTCAAAAAATTCGTATACCTATAAAATGATCCTATACTTACATTTATGGTCATATAACCATGATTGTTTCGAGAGAAGTCCGTATTTCCACTCCTCTTTGGGGAAATTATCAAAAAATTCCATCATTTCAGCTTCCCTTTCTTCGGAAATATCTCCGAAGTCAGCAGAGATCTTCTCATCAGTAGCCCAATCAGGGAGGGAAGATATTTCAGGACCCTTGACATAGAATCACTTCTCATGCCATCCCCTGTTGCTCGAAGGGGTGTTTACCAGCGAACGCCTCTCGAATTTTTCACCAGATTTTGGGGTTTGTTTGCTGAGGGCCTTGAATCCCTTCTCTCTGGATTGAATTATCTTATAAATGGTAAAGAAGAAATCCAAAGAGGGCTCTACACCTAATTCGTGACAGAATGCCACGAAGGCTAAGATATGAATGTACGAGTTCGGCACCAATTGGGAGAACCCTATCCCCAAGAATCCCAATAAGGTCACTATGAAAACATGCAAAGGAAAACGAACCCCTTTTTCCATCAATGTTACCGGAACGGCCGTCCAACCTTCTGGCCGTTGATACATCTTCTCTCCGGATCGGGGAACCCTAATCGCATGGGTATCCGGAATGTGGTACTTGGATCGTATCTTTTGTAGTTCAGACTCAGTCATTTTGGAGGCAGTATTGGCATGCGAGAACCGCTCAGTGCTCCTGTAGTATTCAGAGGTAGTTTTGAGATTCTTTGGAGGAGGGTTTTTATCAGATTTCTTTCCCTTTGGGTCCGAGTGAGATGACCCTTCGCGAGCACTTACAGAGCTCGGTGGAACGACGGTTAATGGAGTAACAAGTATGGGAGAGCTCGAATCAGGAATCTGAGAGGCCATTGTTGACGGTTTTCAGAAGGAAGAAGGAAGTGCAGAGGAGAAGAAAGTTCAGAAGGCGCTCAAATTTCAAACGAACAGGTAAAATTGTCAAAATTGGTAAAGTTGCCTTTTGTACTGGCGGTTACACGTTACTCAAAGGCCGGCTCATTAAATGATAGTCATGATTCATAATTTGAATAGTAAAGGTCCGGTTCCGGGTTCATGTACCTGTTAAATTGGGCCTTGCCGGGTTGGGCTTCCTTTTATTCTTCCTTTTATCTCATATACTTTTATTATCTCCTAGCCTAAGCCTTTATTAAAATATCTTGGACCACATATAGTTTTTCATTAAACATTCTGTTTAATAAAAAACTAGGGGGCAATGTTGGGTCATGATATTTCTCTTATTGGGCCGAATGGATTGGGCCTATTTATTCAGTTAGTCCATTGGGTCTTCACTTTTAGGTGTTGTCATTATTGGGCCTAGTTACTTTATATTCTTTGTTAAGTCCTTATAGTATCAGATCAAATCCGTGGGCTGACCCATTAGACATTTTAATATCTATTATCTTTGACTTGTGATGATGAAAAAGCATTATAGTTGACTAAAGTTCCTGCCATACATTAATGTGGATGGGATCATAGTCGGCCGGCGGGATAAAACAGTGATCAAAAGTAGTAGATAAACCCTATGCAGTGGTCATAACCCATCAGGTCAGGAAGGTGTCAGACAGTAGTGGTTGGCACGGTAATTCAGGCAGAGACAGTATATCTTGGTAAGGAAGCTTTCTCCAACAGGTACATTCTCATACCATTCAATATATTCATATTCTCTCACCCATACACACGATCAAGCATTGTTATATCTCTCAATACACTAGACATTATATTCCTCCATTGTTAACCTTGTGAACACATACTAATTCTCACGCCTGAGCTATCCCCCGACGGAACCGCCGTCAAGCTTGTGGTGTTCATCGTGTTTACTGTGCAGGATCAGGACGTCTTACGTGATTGGGACGTGGCAAAAGATCTTGGCGTTAACAAATATAATAACAATATTATATAAGAGTGAGAGAGAGAGGGAAAATATTATTTATTTCATGGTAATGAAATAAATAATATTATTTTTAGTTGAAGATGAAAGTATTTTGTGGGACAAATAGACTAAAAAGGACGAGGTATACTGCCAAGGAAAAAAATTAATTACCCCAAGAAAGCGACGTCGTTTGTACAATTTTAACTTGTCTCCCTCCCGTGAGATTCACTCTCATCTGAGATTCTAACTGTGTAAGCCCTAGCTAGAGAAACACGCGATTCAATCCATAGACATGGCGATTGCAAGAACCGGAGTTTTCGTCGACGACTACTTGGAATGTAATTTTCTCCTCCAATTCACTATCAATTTCTCATTTAAATTATTATTATTTTTTAATTTCAGCTCAATTAATTATTTGGTTTTGCAATTTTTATGAATTTTGTAAAATAGACGCAAGCACATTGCCTGCAGAGCTCCAGAGGCTTCTCAATACCATCAGAGAACTCGATGATCGTTCCCAAGGTATCACATTTCTTCACTTTCTGGTTTATCTAATGTATTATGTATCTATAGCATTATTAGGGTTTTCTTGTTTTTCTTTTTCTTTTTCTTTTTTAAATAAATTTAAAGGAGTACATTATTTAAAACAATTTGTATTTACATAAACCCAGTTATTTACACCCTTAATAATTCTAATATGACGGTTTATTTGGTTACTAGCTTGTGCAGCGTTTGGACCTCCAAATGCACTGCACTGCACCATTTTTGGTGCGTCGAATTTGAACTCAAACACTGCATTTGTAAGTTAAATAAGTCGAATTTGAAATAAGTTACTTCTAAACGGACAAGATTTGTAAGTGTGTTTCAACTTTCAAAAGATGTGTAACCAAACATACATTATAATGTGTAATCTAGTTGAAGGTTAATAAAGCTTCAATAAACTTTTTAATTTCACTTTTTTTCCTCCGTGTTTTATGAGTTCCAAACATAGCTTAATTAGTGTAATTTGTGTGTGAAAGCTATGATAAACCAGACGAGGCAGCATACTAAGTACTGTTTGGGATTGGCATCTCAAAGCTCCAAGAAAGGGAATTATGAAGAAGATGATGCATCATTGAGAAAAGAGATCGAGGGAAGCCAGGACAATGCTTTAAGCCTATGCACTGAGAAGGTCTTATTGGCACGACAAGCTTATGACCTTGTAAGTTTATTTCATTACGCACTTTCAAACTTATTGAACTTGTAATAAACCTTTTCTTTTTCGGGTTAGTAATTGTTTTTTAAACTTTCTCAACTCAAATGCTTAATTTATTAGGATTCATTGCTTTGCAATGTGTATACGTACGTGCATGTGATAAGTTTGTGGCAACGGGAACTTGTATAGAACTAAGTTGGATGAACAAGTTGTCGTGAGCCCAAGTTGTTGAGTTGAATGCTAGATTTTATCTAAACAGTGCCATGGTTTATTTTCTTGCCTTTTCCATTTTTGCCTTGACTTGTTAAAATCCTAATTCACCTCGTAAGACTTAAGTTCTAAATCTATGCTGCATAGATGATGATGATGATGGTAGTGCTTGGAGTAAGTGCAATAGTAGAAATACTCTACCCTTGGGTCGAATGCCTATTTGTATTTAGTTTCTATACGTAATATATCTAAAGACTATGAGACTATCTCTTAATTGTAATTGCTTACAATGATACTTAGCAAGATTTCTGCCTAAAATAAAGTGGAAGATGAATTAACATTTCAGTCATCCAACTAGTGTTGAGCAAAAAACGGGTAAAACTGAATTACCAAACCAAACCATAATTTTTAAACTGAATTATTTCGGTTATTCGGTTTTGTTCGGTTATAACCGTTTTAAATTTCGATTTTGGTTTTGAAAATACATTATTCGGGTACCCGAATAACCGAATTTGAAACTTAAAAAATAATTTACTATTTTAATTTTTAAGTCTCTGAGTTATATGTTGACTTCTTGTTGTTCTATGTATAATGTTAAAATTATTACGGTTGTTTGTATAATAAACTATGAATTACAAATAGCATGTCAGTATAATTGTTATAG
Organism: Panax japonicus; assembly: GCA_020205505.1. Taxonomy (NCBI): domain Eukaryota; kingdom Viridiplantae; phylum Streptophyta; class Magnoliopsida; order Apiales; family Araliaceae; genus Panax; species Panax japonicus. The sequence goes on along the minus strand of CM035109.1, from coordinate 5,621,434 downwards.
TACTCGATCACACCACCTTTTGTTCATTTTTATTTATGGTCAGAGAAAAAGTTGTCAAGTTTCCTAGATTTTTAAAGCATTTCTCTATCAAGTTAGATTTTTAATAATGTGCCTATGAGCCTAGCAGAGTTACTGATTAGCCTCTTTTGAGCTCAGCAGCCAGCAGGTAGTAAATTCTTAATGTGTTGCAAGTAGAACAACAGGAAAAAGCTTAATACTCTTCAGCATATAACTCAAAGAGCACTTGTTCTATGTGCGTAATTTCGGTTATCTACCTAATAACCAAATAGTAAATTCAGTTATTCGGTTACTCTGTATTTCGGCTTTTTGTTCGAATATTAGAAATAGTATAATTTTGGTATTCGGTTATAACCAATAAGTAATTCGGGTTTTGTTATAACCGAATGCTCACTCCCGATCCAACTTTGTTGGCATTTGGTCCATCGTTTGTCTTGCGAGCATGTGGATGGACCTATACATGTTTTTTCCTTCTTCATAGCCATCACATTTATGTATATATTTTCAATAAATTATGCTTCTTACTTCTTAGGTTCTCCAGGAAGCAATTTATTGAATTCACCTGTTAATTTTGTCACATGTATTTAATGTTCATAATTCTCCTACTGAGGTGAATACTAGTGTAGCTCTGCAATTTAAAAAAATATATCATTAAATCCTGAGCTAGCTTGACACCAATTGTTCCTTTTTATTTTTTTAACCTTTTCCCCTTCCATCTCCTAAATACTCTAGTCACCAGAGAATGCAAGAAGTTTTTAGTGTCGTGGTGGTTTTTTTTGGTTGTCATAAACCAGAATATAAAATGCAAAATATACATACCGAGAATTGAGCTCTAATATTGCTTGTTTACATGCATATCTTCTTTCAGATAGACAGCCATGTAAAACGTCTTGATGAGGATCTGAAAAACTTCGCGGAAGATCTAAAGCAAGGTGCAGCAATGATGTTTTGGAGTATCTGGTTATATTGTGTTTTTATGTTTATTTATCTAATTTTTGAAGGATTTAGAAAGATATAAGAGCGTAACCAATGGATACTATGTGCAAATTGCAATGTAAGTATTAGTTGCAAGGGAATATAAGTTTATTTTAGTTCCCAAAAAAAATGAAAAGTAACAGTTAGAAGGCCAATTAAGTTTCTTTAGACTGCTTACACACTATGATTTCTTTTGGTTTTACTAAATGTCACAGCCAAACACTAGCCAACTGCAGAAAACATCAGGTGCTGCTGCTGTTATAAGTATTGCTACTCTATTTTAATGGAGCATCATGTTAATACTTAACTTCTAATTCCATTAAGGATATGATTTGTACGACCTGGGAATGCAGAGTAGTTAATTTACAAAAAGTTATCCAACCTGGAATAGTTGGCTTAAACTCTTTATGTTTTCTTGTTTTTCCATTTACCTTTCTTGTAGAGGGAAAATTATCACCAGATGAGCCAGCAATCCTTCCCCCATTACCTTTAGTCCCTAAAAATGAAAAGCGTAGATCAGTTTATGCAACTCCTCAATCAAAGAGGTTTGATTACAGGGAGAGGGATTGGGAACGAGATAGGGACAGGGATTTTGAGCTCATGCCTCCTCCAGGCAGCCTTAAGAAGGATTATGCACCTATTGAAATTGATCAACCTATTGATCCTAACGAACCAACCTACTGCGTCTGTCATCAGGTTCTGACTTCCATTCTACCTTTGTTGTTTTACTTCAGTTAATCTAGTTAGCTAAGTTAATTACCCAACAGTTATTATTTTCATCCTTCAGGTGTCTTTTGGAGATATGATTGCCTGTGACAATGAGAGTGTAAGTCCCTTTTACTTTCACTTATTCTTTTGGTTTTGGTTAATCTTTTTTACTTTATGGATGCATTTGGTGAAAAAGGAAATATATATAACATGCCCTAATTTTATTAACTCTCCTTATTATAAAGTTATATATTTGGTTGTAGGAGTAAATTCAATCCCATCTTGATTCTTGACATTAATTGTAGCCTATCAAAATGCATTCACTTATTTCCATTTGTAATTCTGTGTGTAAAATAGCACAATCGACCAATTATAATCGAATAATTGATTTATCACTACCTCTAGCCATGAAATTGGATTACTGGCCGCGTGAAAGGCAGGCAAGACTTGTTTTCATACAGCTACTGCCCCGTCTTGGTTTTTCTTCCCTCATAAGTTTTGTCAATATGTTGTCTGTATTCATCTTTTGTAAGAGAGTGTTAATCACAAAATGGCCCAGAAGTCCAAAGTTGTGGTTGCTTGTGCTGCTAAACAATCAAACTTCATATTTAGATAGCCCAAAATCAATTTTAACTCTGGCAATAATGTAACAAATAATTAAACTTCAAGGTAAGAAATAAATTAAAGAAACACATGGAAAAGTAATGTTGCATGTATAACTGCTAGAACTCGAACACAGTCTTCTTTTTAAGCTGTGGTACTTTAAAATTATGTTCCCAGTATTTAGTTTTTGCATCGTCTTTTATTTCATTTTCAGTTACCTACTTTGTTTGTGTTCCTTTGACAGTGCCAAGGAGGTGAATGGTTCCATTACCAATGCGTTGGGCTCACACCAGAGACAAGGTTCAAAGGGAAGTGGTATTGTCCAACCTGCAGGCAACTAGCGCAGTAGTTACATGCATCCATGTTGTTAGTAATAGCTTCTCATCTATGTTTGTGTGTAGCTCTGTATATATAGAAGGCGAAAAAGAAAAGGTAAGAAAAATTTGTCTTTGATGCTATAATAGATGTCGTAACTACTTGTGGGAAGTCCTGGTTAAAATTCCTTCATTATCCTGTACCGGATGCTGAAATGGCTCTCGAGCCTTGTTGATTTTGGCAGGGTGAATATATCTTTCTTTGCACGTTCAATAATTGAGGGTAGCTGTCTATTACAGAATTGTTTTGCATGGTCCCTAGAAACTGTTTGATAACATAAGAGAGGAGATAAACTCATCGGCCAACTCAACTTCAATTGCTTGTCTATTCAGATGTGATTTCTCTCTGTATGTCAGCATTATATTTGATCAATTGACTAACTTACCGGATCCCTTATTTAAAGACAAACATATTAAGTAAATGTCAGGTTTTGTATTCATGGTCTCCTTTTAGAGATCATACATTTGAAAATAGTAACAAACTGATTGAACTACTTAATTTGTGGGTATATTGGTATTTTTTTTTCTAAAATCGATCGACCATTTAGCTGTAATCAAACAGTCCGAGTAGCTCATTTAAATACAATCGTAAAAATGAGTGGGCCCCGTACAAATGTAGAAAACCGAGGTCCGAGGCTCGAGGCGGTTCTTACTATTAAAGTGGATATTTTAGACATTTCTGCGTTTACACTTTAGTTGTGAAGGCATTCTTGACTAAAGTGCGGACAAGAATCAATTTCATTATTAGATCTGCAATTAGATTAACTTAATATATAAATAGTCTATAATGTGTCACTGACCTATTAATCTAGTTCAACCTCAACTTGTATAAGACTCAAATAAATTCTTAATAATCTCCTCCATCGTATAATTATTTTTGTTTTAAAAATTAAGATAAAATATATAAAATAAATGATATATGTCATTTAGTGGTGTTCATTAATATAAAAATAAAATAACTCATGAATTTTGTGAAAAGATAAATTTAGAATTCTATTTGCTCATTTTTTGTATTTCTTATTATTTATAAAATTTATGTTTTTAATTTGACCGACTTAATTGACAATCTTAGCCTCATTCAATTAATAATTGTAAACAAGAGTAATGTAGTTGATTGGAAAATGAATTAAAAAAAAAAGAAAAAAAATAGAGAAGGAATATAGGAAGGAGATAGCGGTGGCATTTAAGAAAAAGACTGGAAGAAAAATTTACCCTTCCTGGAGTTGAGCGAAAGAAAGAAAGAAGATAATCAGACAGTTCACCTTACTTACTGCACTGCCCAAAAAACCAAACAAATTCGTTTCGGTAACACCACATTCAAGAAAAATCAATCTAAATCCCCAATTTATAGTGGTATACTCGCTCATTTATACTAATCCCTACCCCTCCAATTCTTGAAATTCCCTATTTCTTTCTCTCTCACCAAGCACAAGTGCTTTCTCAAAATCTATCTTTAAGAACCAGAACGCAGCACAGACCTCTGTTATAGAGAAGGGTATGGTTTCTTTCTTCTATATATATATGTATATATTTAATTTTTTGAAGCTTGGTTTATCTGCGTTTTCTTTAATCTTGGAAACCCATGAAGTTCTTGTTTTCCCTCTAATAATGCAAGCATATTTTTGTATCTAGCTTTTGTTTTTCACTCATTTCATAGTTTTGAGGCAACCCATGTTGATAACTTTGCTATAGAGTAACAGAAGAAAATGAAATTAAACGAGGTAAAATTTTCAAAAATTGGATCTTTAACTGAGACAGAAATTTTGGATCTACTTGCATGTTTTTTGGAGAAACTGTAGTGAATGGATATATGTTTCCACTGCAATAAAATTGGAGAGGCCACATCACCCAGGTTATTAGCTGTCCCCATAAACATGGATTTTTTGTTTATTAGATATCTTATACTGAGAACATATACTCCCTCTTTTTAAGAATTAGAGGATTTGAGATACATTTTGAATTTTTGAACTCAATTTGCGAAATCATGAAGTTCACAATTTAGACGAATTAGTTTAAGATTTGAAAATAATCAATATGTTGATTTGTAATAGCTTTTGAAATTGAGGATTTCACAAATTTTACTTCAAAATACAAAAAAATATAGCGATCTCTGTAGTGAATAATTGTAATACCATTAATTTTATGTTGGTTCCATGTCCAATATTAGTTTAACAAATGAGAAGAAATCTTGAACCGGTGCTGCGGCGAGAATTGGATAATCTTGACAAGGATGCTGATAGTAGAAAATCAGCCACGAAAACATTGAAGTCTTATGTTAAAGACATGGATTCAAAGGCAATTCCGCTCTTTCTTGCTCAGATTTCTGAGAGCAAGGAAAATGGCTCAGCTGCAGGAGAATTCACAATTTTCCTCTATGAAGTTATTGCTCGTGTTCATGGCCCGAAAATTGTCCCTCAAATTGATAACATTATGACCTCCATTATAAAGACATTAACTTCAAGTGCAGGGTCATTTGCTCTTCATCAGGCTTGCTCCAAGGTTGTTCCAGCAATTGCTATGTATGGAATTGACCCGACAACTCCAGAAGACGAGAAAAAGCATATAATTCACTCTCTTTGTAAGCCTCTTTCAGATTCCCTATTGGTTAGCCAAGAGAACCTATCTTCTGGATCTGCCCTCTGCTTGAAGGCACTGGTGGACTCTGATAATTGGCGATTTGCATCTGCGGAGATGGTTAATGAGGTTTGTCAAAGAGTTACAGGGGCTCTGGTGAAGCCTATGCAAACCAATTCACACATTGGATTAGTCATGGCTCTGGCTAAGAATAGTAGTCTAGTTGTTGAAGCATATGCAAGATTGTTAATACAATCTGGATTAAGGATTTTGAATGCTGGCGTTGCAGAGGGGAATTCTCAGAAAAGGCTTTTGGCCATTCAGATGGTGAATTTTCTAATGAAGTGTTTGGATCCTAAGAGCATATGGTCAGAGCTAGGGTTGTTAATGGAGGAGATGGAGAAGTGTCAGTCTGATCAGATGGCCTATGTGAAAGGGGCTGCTTTTGAAGCATTACAGACGGCCAAAAAAATCACTGCCGAGAAAGGATCAAAGTTTGAGGAGGATACGGGTTCAATTACTGGATCAAATCTTTGTAGGAGAGAGAACGGCGGGAGGAGAAATTTGTGGAGTGCTGGAGATCAGTCACCTCTGTCTACATCACCAGAATCGCAGACTGTTGATTCATCTGTTGAATATGATTCTTTCATTCAATCTCCATTCTCAAACAGTTATGCTTCTGGGGACTTGGATCGTGATCGAAGGAGTGTGAACCGGAAACATTGGAAAAGATTTGAGAATGGTTGTCTGAATGTATCTCTCAAGGAAGGGATCTTTTCAGAGATGACTCCTAGAAGTGTCATTGAAAATTCCGAACATGACGAATTTTCTGAGAATAGGGGTGGCTATACAAATGGACTTGCAGGGTTTTTGCAGGGTGGTCTGAGAAATGCAGGGATCAGGAGCACTACTCCTAGTCCTCAGGTACATTCCTGTAACATTTTATTATTGCTCATCTGAATACTTTTATATAAATCAGAAACTGAATTGGCAGAACATTTATAATCTCTTTCCATTTTAGATTTTGAGATTAAAATAATAGGGAAATACTGCTAGCAGAGTATTGTTAATAAAAAGAAACAGAGTAAAATGCATTTACCTCCTGTGGTTTATCCCAAATCCCACTTCACAAACTGGGATCCTAGAAGGTACAGTTAACCTATTTCTAGATTTGAGCTAAATGACACAAAGCAAAACTGGGTGTTACTTTTGCCACAGGTCATGAACAGAGTGGCATGCGTCACTTGGCTCAAAACTAGGTTTTAGGATCACAAGTGGTGAAGTGGGATTTTGGGTTTATTCAAAGAAACAAGAAAACACCATTATGCAGTTTCCAGCAGAAACATCAAATTTGCTACACCTACAGGTTGGAACCAAATTAAGTTTTTACTACATCAAATTTCACTACTGCAGTTTTTATCATTGAGAAGTAATAATTTGATTGACCGAATGCTCTAGCATGATGATGTAGTATCTTTGTTCACTTATTTGTACTCATGATCAGATTAAATTTACTTAACTTTGTTATTGTCTTACTAGATACTGATTCTATTGATTATAAACAATCTATTCATTACTAAATTTTTTCTTTACTTCAGAGGTCGCAATCTCACATCAATGTTGACAATGTCAAAAAATTTACGACTCCAAGGAAGTTGATCTACTCTCTTCAAGACCCAAACAGCAGGAACTCGGAAGTCTCTGAGAAGCAAAGCAAAAGTTTTAGAAGCCCTTGTGCAAGGAAATTTGAGTCGAATCCTGCATCAAAGTATGACCAAAATGGCTTTTCACATCATCCTGCATCAAAGTATGACCAGAGTATTTTTTTTGTGTAATGTGAACCATGATACCGAAAACAATGAAAACTTTACTCTTGATGATGAAGAGGTTAATGATAGCTTGGAATCGGTGTCTTCATCCGAATACGTTCCTGTTTTAGCTGATGTGCAGGTGTCTCAAAAGTTGGTTCCAGGAAGTAAAATCAAATCACTAACAATCAATGTTCAAAAAGACTATCCAAGGTCTGCTCTCAGCAGCATGCTTTGTGGTCTCTTTATTGTACTATTTGCAGCTTTTCTTTGTTTGTTGTGGATTGGTGGTGATCAGAATGAATGTTATAATCTTCTCCCTACCTAATCTCACTTCTGATGTATTAATATTAGAATTGGATTTTGATTACAGTTAGAAACCTTGGAATTTTATTGTTATCATAGTGAAAAGTGGGGTGTTTGAGTATGTTATTTGTGCAAATCATAAGCATCGAGTCATACAAGTATAGATGTGGATTTTCTATTGTTGATGAATGGTTGTGTCCATTAGAATTGCATGGCAGCCATAACCTGCTCCATTTTGTATGTTTTACTTTCATTTTTTGGTGGATGAAATCTTTTTAAAACTGTTCCCAGGCGCTGTTTTGTTTACTTCAATCTTGTTTTCCCAACCAAAGATGATATAGTTTGGTCTCTTTTGGATTGTCAAACATGATACTAATTTGCAAAATTTATCTTCGTATATTTTGTTTCCAGATAGGATACATGAGCAGTGAAGATTCTACATTCACATAAATTTTGCTTTGTTACAAACATATATGTAAATCTTTTAATCCTATTTGAAGATGTTCCTCCCATGTCAGCTAGTGAAAAAACTAAGTATTCGGGTTGTGTAGATGCTGTGCCGCTCTCCATTCACTTTTTGGAGCCAGAGTTATTGGTTCAAGCAAAGCAGAGTGTCCAATGCATATATACGCATACTTGCCGTACCATTTATGAGTTGAGCCAGGACTGAAAATGTACAGTTCATTGAACCCTTCTCGTTGTACTACAACTGAGTTTCTTCTACCCTGCTCAACATGGCAAAAAACAGGTTAACTTGCAAGAACTTTACTATTTTACCTCGATCTTGAGAAGTCAATTTGGAGTTTATACAGGAAAAAAGGTACTTGCTAGCATGAATTTAATCTTTAGAAATGCTCTATGTTTAGAAAACTATACGAGAGGATATATCTGTTGGTAGAATGTAATGTCTGTAGATAAATCAAGTACCCTGTCAATGACTGTGAAGTTCCGAGGAGCACTGGTGTAAATCCTACTCATTTCCTCTGTTAACTGCTTGTTATTATCATCTTCTTCACCCTCCAACTCTTCTTGGCTCTCGCGTTTTTCATCATCAAAATTCTGATTTCTTGAACCCCAGCCTGACAAAAGCTCCCATAAACTCCCAGAACCCGAATTTTTCCTCTTGCTGAAATCTGGAGGTGGAGGTATTATGCTGAAATTTGACAAAACTGGTGGCCTGGTAAAGAAATTAGATCTTTCTAATCCCAGTGCATAAGTTGCTTCTGGAGTGCTCACTGCCAAATGGTTCACAACAGATCCCATCAAACGAACCGATGAAGTCTTTGAGTTTGTTACTACCAACTGTGAGCTTAAAATATCCTCTCGGAGTGTCACAATATGTTTAACTTCAACCATGCTCTCCCTATTGCTGCTAATTAATTCTACCTACATTTCAACAAATTTATTTTCTAATCAAGAATATGCAAAACAAGGGTACTTGTATATAAACAAGAATACTTGTTAGAACCAACTATTGCAAACACATAAATCAACCAAGGAAATTAAAGACAAGACCACAAAATAACATGATAGGTGCATACTGTAGGGGCGGCTGAAGTTCGAAGCCAACCACTAAACCTTTTCTTCTTCTTTTTCATTCAAGTCAGGTCAAATAACGGATTCCGAACAAAAGAATTTGAGGCACACATAACAATACATATACGAAAATTACAAATATAATGATTTGTAGTCAACTAACAGACCTGAATGAAATCTTCAGAACTTCCTCTGACATCATGTAGAGCCCAAGTACTTGGAGACCATGACACACCTTCATCACTTTCACATTTGAAGGCTAAAGAAACTCCACCTTGAATGACAGCGCCACCGCCCTCCGTCTCTGAGACTAATGTGTGCAGCAGTTCAAGCTTGCCCCCGTGCCACATGGTGGCCTTGTAGGATGTGATTAGGCCACTAGGCAGCATCAGGCTGACCACACTTCCACTGTCTAGTTTCATCTTTACGACGCAGCTGTCACTTATACTTGCAAAGCTGACTCCATGGCCGTCGAATTCAGCTTCCAGGTAATCCACATTGATGGGAGGATATGGGATTGAAGCTACTGAAGGTAACTGAAAATCCCTCTTGGGAGTTTTCCATTGGATTGGACTAGAGGGGAGATAAGGGTGTGAAGAAATTACTTTTGTGATAGGTTTTGTGGAGGAAAAAGCAGTGAAGTTGGGAGAGAAAAGGGAGCCGTAAATTATGGTCATGATTTTTCTGTGATAGTAAGTATTCTTCTTCCTAGAGTTGTGTATGCAATTCCTGAGAAATGGTACATTGCATGTTCTTTTTACAAATGAAGAAGAAAAAGAGAGAGAGAGGGAGTTTTGAGGGAGAAAGGAAAGGGAGAGGTCACTTAGTTTTATTGCCTTGATTGAATAACAATAAGCCCAGATTTGGATAACCTTACAAGGATATTTGGTTGGTCGTTATTGAAGAAATAAGTAGATATTTTGTATCATATTTCTCTTTGTTGGAACTTGTGCCTCAAACATATGGTGTGCTTGAGAAGTTCCTGAAAAAGGTCACACAAAAAAAGCTGTTCTTGTAAAAATAATAATAAATTGTTCCAAATAAATATATCTTTAAATTTTGCAAATTGAACTCTTTTGTGGAATAATTTACAGCTATTATCAGCACATTCTGGTTCTTGAGCTTTGTGAACAGCATTGCTTTTCTTTGACACTAAACAAAATTATGTTTAGTAAAAATTTGTGAGCATAACCTTAAAGGTATTGCTTTTGAATTCAACTGTACTGTCATCTCATTAAGATTTTTGCGGTTACATTTTCTAATTGCAGAAAAGAAAGAAAAAACACACATTTATGCTTGACAAAATTGAAAAAGAAAATTTTAAATTATTTATATATATTAATGATGTGATTACAAATTATCATGCTCAAGAACTTGTGCTCCCCTCCACTCTTCACCCGGATTTACAACCACTGGCACCAACATTGAAGCAGACCCAGTGCAGATAAAATAGTCCTTTCCATACTTCTCTGATACAGAACCAGGGCTCGACACATAAATGTCATCGAAACCCATTCGTATTACCCTAAAGAACAGCTCTCGTCCCTGAAAATGATCACGAAAAATAAGTGAAAACAGGAGAAAGAAACAAGGTAGCAACTTCAACAAATTGAACATATACATTGTTACGACCTGACTTGAGCCCGAATCAAGTCTCAAATTTACTGTCCCAAGAGTTAACTACCCAGCCTAACTGGAGCCTAGATTAAGTTTCTAATTTACTATCCCAATAATACCATTGGGTTATCTCAACCCACCAAATTCAAAAGGTCATGACGTTGGTACTATTGATAGTAAACTTAAATTTTAAGGTCACATTGAGCCCAAGAGTAACACTGAGTTGTCCTTGAACATATTGAAACAACCTAGCCTAACTTGAGCCCGGATAAAGTCTCAAATTTATTGTCCCAAGAACCATTGGGTCGTCTTGATCCATCATAAGCTCACCCAAAAAGATTTTGCCATTGGTACTTACAAATTATAGTATAAATGTAAAAAAATGAAATAAAAATTCCGACATACCTGATCAATGGTCTCATATTTAGAAGGTGGGGTGTTATAAAATGGTTTGAGTCTTTCTTCAGGAGGAGCAGCATAAACTCTACTGAGCTTATGCCTCAAAACGGTGATGGGCACATCTTGCTGAGTCCACAATCCAGGTTTGTTTTCAGGATCCAAGCCGAATGAAAACAGCCCCGGATCGTCAGTTTTCATAGCTTCAGAAGGGGTGAGGATCTCGAAAGGTGAAGATAAAGGAGGGTGTGTGCAGTAAGAGCAGTACCGGAGTCCTTGAATTGCTGTCCCTCCTCTTTTCTTGAATCTGTAATGACCAAGTATTGCAGTGCTTAAATTTAAAGCTTTCCTGCCATTATTCTTCACTATAACTGCTGTTGCCATGCTCAGTGGATAGAGGGACACGACATAGGTTATGTCAACAGTTCCACTGCTACAACAACTCAGTTCTACCTGCACAGCACAAATGGTGCATAATTTAAAAGGCTTTTTTTTTTTGGAGCAATAACTTAAAATTTAAATATTTTCATAGACGAAAATAAAATGATTAAAATTAGAACTAATATACAGCTGAAACTGTGGTGATAACTGTATAGCTTTGAAGATAGATAAAATAAAATAAAAAAAAGGAAAAACAGAAATTCCTTATTTTAACTCTGAATTCCACAGACACTATGACACAACAATTAAAAAAAAGAAGAAGAAAAATATGGAACTGGAGAGTACCTGAAGAGCATCGATGGAATCGGAATCTACGTCTTTAACAATCCATTGAGAAATATCAACAGGGGAGGCTAAGCCTTTGGACTTTGGTTCAGCTGCAATATTATTATTATTATTATTATTATTATTATTATTATTGATGACCAAACCAATCCCACCTCTGGCATTATTATTAGTACTGGAGTCTGAAGCCTTGGGAGGAAGAGTGTAAAGAACCTCCTCGAATCCCTCGTCTTTCCAGTAAACCTTAGGCTTGTAAGAAGTGACATGAGCATTGGGTATTTGAAGTTTTAGCGAGCTTCCATTTCTAACAGTCAGTTCAACATCACCGGAGTCGGAGAATTTTATGCCTTTCCGGCCAAACTTCTGTTCAAGCGAGTCTGCAGATGGTGGAGGAGAAGTGGAAGTGGTGGTGGCAGTTGCCTTGGTAATGCTTGGTTTTGGGAGGGTGAGAGATAGTAGAGAAGAAGCCATGAAGATAGATAGATGTAGTGAAGTCTGTTATTCAGATTCCACACAATTACTACAGCCTAGTTAAGCTCATCCTTTCTTTTTTTTTTTCCCAACTGCTTTTTTGTTTATTTTCCTATTTTGGCTTTATCCCTTTTCTATTTTCTTTTCTTTTCTTTTTTCCATCTTTTGGTGGTGTTAAGACTTGGCTAAATGCTATAGCATGTAATAAAATAAGATGATGCTTTGACATTCCTAAATGCAATTATTATGTGAAAACTGGACTACCATCATCAACAAGAATTACGTAGACAAATACCTCTTTCGTACCAATGGGTATTATGGAGAGATTTAATGAACAAAGACGAGCTTCTGATCACCAGATAATTTTTTATTTTTTTTTGGCCACCAGAGGAGATGTTGATTTTCAAAGTTTTTAAATAATGATCATTCAAAAAAGAAAAATCACCATCACAATTTCACCATGAGACTGAGTAGTTCAAGTGAACATACAATTTTTTTATTGTTTGGGGGGTGGGGGTGGGGGGTGATTTTTAAGAATAATCAGTCCCACAACCCAGTCAAAAATCACCCAACATCATCATCAGCAATCCTCTAAAAAGTAGAATTAAATTGTGGCATACAATCAGTTGTATCCATTTTCATACTAAATCAAAATTTCTTCAGCCAATATCGGGCAATTAGAGGAATGAAAAAGTTGCTCAAACAAGGACAAGCCCAAACTAGTTATCTCAAGATAAATCAGTTGCTGCATATAACTTAGTCCTCGTCCATAGCGCCTGGTTGTTGATCTCTCCTTGGACCACCTGCTGGCTTTGCCATTATAATCTGCAAAACGCAAAAATGCACAAGTGCCAAAGTAGTTGGTGGATAAACCAATATGTTTTCTCTTTGTTGAAGCTGTGCGTGTATTGAAAAATAATCTATGCTACTTCATTGCGTTCATCAGTAAAGTTGGTACTTGACGCAAAAGGCAGGAGTAGCAGGGTCTGCATGTTTGCATCAATGTCTCTGTATAGGGTTTCGTGTTTACTTTCCCCTGCATCTTTGCATATATCATGTATCCAATCATGTCTTTGGATACGCGTGTACATGGGTTGGCCCCTTTTTGTCGCTTTTAATACATATTTATTGATTAAAACAACATGATTATTTACTATAACCGTGTCATATAACACTGTACCCGTCTTTCAAAGACAAAGATCTACATAATCTTTGATTCAAAAACAATCAAGAATTCTTCAAAGCTATGAAGCAATTACACTTCTCCGAGGTAGACGTATCTGTATCAGATGTGTCGGACACAGACAATCCATGGACACTTATGACACGTATCGGACACTTCAACTTTATTATTTTTAAATTTAAAACGTGCACACACATTAGAGGATATTATCAGCAATAGGATCCCATTTGTAACCCAAATATGAATTGGACTAAAAGCATGTTACTTGATCCACTAACTGAAGCAAGTAAACAAAGTTTGTCCTAGAATTGAAAAGTTAAACAGTCTATACCACAATTATGAGAAACGGGGAGAACATAAAATTAAATGCTTGAAGTAAAATACCTGATCTATGCGTAGAACGGTGCAGACAGCATCAGCAGCATACTTTAGTGCAAAAAACCTAGGGGGAGAGGAAAAGAAAATACATATCAAAATATTCAATACCTGACAAACTAATCCTATATTACTAGGGTTTCTATATTATAAAAAGATGCATCAAATAATTGTTAAAACTAACAAGTGGTGTATATCCTTGTACAATATTTAGCAAACAACAAAAATTAAAACTATACAATCCCCATAGATTGGAGAAGATACTGCTACCAACCTAACCAGTTGTCAAGATCAAAAATAAATGCTACTGGAACAGAATAATCACAATTCTGTTTGAATCCTGCAAACTTTTAGCATTTATAATTTGCAATTAATTTAGCAAGTACAAACAAAACTCCGGAATTGAACTTCACAGGTTAATTTCAATTGCTAAAATGTATATTTCAGAAATATAATCCATGTTTTATATGTGATAAATTCTGAGATGAAATACAAATTAAAGTTCCAACAACCTGCTTCCACAGAAAATTTGCTTTTCTACAATTCGAAGACCACAAAACTTTGGAATTGAACATCTCACAAGTAAATTTTCAATTGGAACAGCGAGTACTAAACTAATTATTCCTTGAATATAATCCTCTTTTAAATACCCACTCATGTTACAGTCTAAAATTAAATTGAATTCAAATTAAAACCCATCAGTCTTCCGTTCCACAGAGCCTTCAAATTAACAACAAAACTGTAGCCAAGCTAGTAAACACCCATTTTGAAGTTTAGATAACAAAAGGCAGCTTACTTGGTGATGTATAGATCCCAAATATTCATGGTAGAAACATCCTTACAGGCACCTTCCTCCAAACCAATGCCCACTTTGGTGCTTCCAGACGCATGTTCAGCATACAAAGAAGATATGATCTCCATAGCATTAAGCCCAGCATTCTCAGCCAGGGTTTTAGGCACCATCTCAAAGCTTTCTGCAAACTTTGCAATGGCATACTGATCCAATCTATAAAATAAAAGATAGTTTGATCTTAATAAGTTCTTAAAGTCATGTTCTACCTGCCCAGCAAATAAGAAAGCAATCTGAACTAGAAAGAGGGAAGATCATGGTTTGTGTATCCAACATGTAGTTACCTAACAAAATTATATGAAAGATAAAAGAGAATGGAGTTGGAGGACAGAAAATTTTTAGAGTTAACTTGAGTGCATCAAAACACAATTACATACGTAAGCTGCAGTTTTGACATATGGGCATCAGAAATGTGTGAAATGGGCCAATGATGCATACAGGACATTGAGATATGAGATGAAAAAGCCAGCACTCAACGCATCAGACAAAATAATAAGGATATAAACCACTAATTCAGGAAAACAGTCCTAACACCACTTCAGAAGAAATTATTGGCTGTAGCTACATGGAAATCCTCCCCATAAACAAGTTTAATCTGCAGGGATGCTACATAAAATTTCAAAATGAGAAATATCATCCCATATGTAGCAAGAAACTATATTATATTAAGGTGCTATTTGTTTTAATTAAGTTGTAATTGTTGTATGACTATTGACTTCTGCATTAATAAATTGTGTCATCTGAATGCAGAATGAACAATGAAATAGCAGAAAGTTATTACACATCTAAAAACCTGAAAAGAAGGAGTACAATCATAGTATTGATATGAATAAGTAATGAGTCATGATCTTTGGAGTCATATGAATGTCAATTTTGATTAAAACACCACTCAAATGCACCTCTTAAGAAATAAGATTCAAATTCTAACTTATTCATCAAGAGGGATTTAGTCTTATTATTAATACACATCTGAATGAAACATATTAAGATGTATTCAGAATCTGTGAAGACGAAATAAACAGCCCCTTACAATTTATTTGACGAAGTATGCATAGAGGAAGCTCTTCAAGTTTATATAAGCACTCCTTTGTTTTATGGCAGTCACATGGATGCCAAGTTACTAAGAATGGACTATAATTTCACATATACCATAATATTATGTGTGTTTGTGTGTATAAGAGGAACATATTGAAAAATCTATCTAGACAGGAAAGGTGCAGAAAACTCTAGATAAAGAAAAGGGTTCTAGTAACAAGAATTACTACAGTGCCATAAGCTGCGACTAATAGATGAAAATAATTGTGTTTTAAAAAAATATCCTGTTTCTTTGAAAGAAAATTCCTTCAGTCTTCTTGCTAACTCAATTTCAGTGGCTGCAGCACCAGGCACTGTCCGACTGTCTCTGCACAGTGCCTGATACATAATTTCACCAAAATTGAAAATTTAGCTCCAAAATATCAATTCAAATTTACCAAAGAAGCCGCTTTCAAAGGTGGCTTAAAATGAAAGACAATAATATAAGACGTGGCATTGCTCTAACAAAATACCTTGTACGTATTGACACCATCATCAACTGCCCTTTCAAGGTCATCCAATATACTATCAGTGCTACCCCTTAGGACTACAGTGGATACTGAATTCCCACCTTCTTCAGTTCTCACAACAGTAACCTATAAAAATCAGAAAATCTGAATTGGGCAAAAAAAAACAGAAGAAACACAAAAATAAACTAAGGCACCCTGGTTTTACATACCCTAGCACCACCAATTTCCTCCACTGAAACAGAATCGGCATAACCAAGATCATCTGGTTTAGGCTGGCCAAGCTTTAACTGTTGTCAGAAAGACCAGTGTCAGAAGGACTAGTAGATGGTATTCAGTCTATACAACAAACTAATATGCTTACCATAGCAACAGCGCCTGTAGTACGACAAAAGCGTCTGAGTTCAAACTTGGAATTTATTTTTAACACCATAAGTCTACAAATAGAATTTTTAAAGAGTTAAAACGTACAGTTCTGGAGTAAAATTAGATGACCAACAATATAAGCATGAGTGAAAGCCAATAATCAGTATGCCCGTAATCCGTATCACATAATACCAGTATGCCAAAATGGTCACATACAGCTTTTGCATCATATTCAGAGAGACAATATGAATGAGCACTTCATATCACATGCATCCATATCGTAACACCTAAAAATCCATTTAAAATATATTATAGTTACACATTCTGATGACACTTCGCCTAAATCTTGAGTCCCAGCCCGGTTTTTCCCCACTAAATAATTATGTTTAGTTGTACAGAAGTACTTCAAACTTTTAAAGTAACTGTCAAGAATTTTTCAAATGTAACCTTCTACTTCCATCATCAGGTTAAGTGGGAAGCAAAAGAACATGAGAACTGGTTTTTTAACAATATGTTTGAGTTTGGATAGCAGAAAGGAGCCAAAAGCTATTCTGACCCTCCCCACCCTTTGCAAGTCACTTAAAAGTTAAAAATAAAGGTGAATACAATACACAAGTATATGCCAGTATATCAGCCAGAATTTTACATGCAATTTTTTTTTATGCATGCATGGTCTCTGTGAGGCTTGTATGAATACTGTATATGGTGGAACAAAGTAGACTAATATATCATCCAAACTGTTGTCCAAATTTGCTGCAATGGGGCTTACTCCATAGCATGAATGCAAAAACCGCAACTCCAGAAGAATACAAGTATATTAACCTAGGAGGCTAGGAAGGGACATCATACTTGTATCGCTCGCAGAAATGCAGTGCCATCTCTCCAACAGCTGCTCCACTAACTATAACCTTGGCACCAGATTCTGCAACCGATTTGATTAGCTCCTCAACCTTTGCTTCTTCTGTTTTTGCATAATTTTCAAGCTACAGGATGTACAATGACCAAGATTGCCAAGAATATTCAGCTCATATAACTAGATTTTTTTTACAAATGACTTTTAAATCCAACTGATACTTTAAACACTGTTGAATTCTTGAATTTATACCTGCTCGGCACTATGAATAAGAACAGTTCCTTTTGTTTCAGTTGCAGATGTATCAACGCCACTGACGAACACAGCAACCTACAAAGATAATATTTTTAATAAAGTAAATGAATCTGTCTTAAAACGAGTAGATGAAAATGGTGAGACCATACAAAAATCAAAAGATAAATATTTATCATACATCCAAATAAGATATCTAATTAAAAACAAGGACAACCCAGTTAACAGATAAGATATTCCATATGCATTGATGTAGGATTAGCCTGCCAAACTTGGTTTGACTAATACAAGAGGCTTTGGAAGCCTATGCTAAGTAGTAGATTATTCTAGAATTTTAATTATGGTAGATTATTATTAGGATTTTTTTCCTTATCTTGTCTGGTTCCCTTAGTCCCCATTCTCCAAGAATTAGGTTTTACTATTTTCCTATATAAGCTCATGTAATCATTCATTATACATTACGTTGAAATTAATTATTGAACTGAATTTTAGAGCTTTATAGCTTTATTATCTTTCCACTTGTTTTTCCCCAATTTCTTCTCCATCTTCAAACCCTAATTCTAAACCTGCCCGTTTCCCCATTAAGCATATACACACTATGCACAGACTTAAATTCAAAAGCTAACCTTCTACGAAGCACATAACGTCATCAAACAAGTCCCCGGGTATATACTAAAACACAGTTTGACTGTCTATACCATTTTATTAGCTTTGTCATATTACACATGCATGCCTCAAAGTTTCTTCTTAATTATTTTCTTAGTCCTAAAGTTTTATATGTTTCAAACTTCACCCATATAATCTCATTAATAAATTAAAATATAATTAAATTAACACCGCCTAAAGCGCCTGCCAAGCAAACTGCCTAGGCACTGCCTACAAGGCCTAGGTGCTCAAAGATCCCTCCGCCACCCTAAATACGCCTAGCGTTTTTTAGAACAATGAAGAAGTCTAAAGTTACAAGCATTCACAAATTGAACTCTACATGCAAATCTTATACCATATCTAGAACAAATAAGAACTTTACAATCAATGCTTTCTATTTGACTGTCCTATGTGTAAATTTTATCTCTTTCAATGCCCAATGGTGGGATTCATTCAAATAAGAAATCAAAACATTTTGCTTATTTAGGAACATTAGTTCTTGTGTCATCTAAATATCAAAGTATACATTGTTTAAAGAATTAAGAGTTGTCCAGGTAAAAATGTTAATAATCAATGTTGGGCCATAATACTTAAGACATGTTGAGGTGGGTCTTGAAAGTATTAGGCCGGTTCATTGGGTCAGCCCATTGGGTGGATATTATCTTTATTTGGGGCCTATAAAGTATTGGACTGTGACAGTAGGCCGAATTACTAGATGAGTATGATTCCACTTGGGCTTTGACCGGTGTAGATTGGGGATAGAACTTTGACTGTCATCTCTGCATTGCATTTAATGAGGATTGGATAGGGCTTAGTCGGCTAAAGGTTGTGGGCCCGAGAAAGTCAGTTGCATACAGGACAAATCGGACTTTGGAGATATAAAGCAAGGATGACACACGGTGAAAGGTAACTAATTAATTATTGCTCTAAAGTCACTAGATATTGATTCCTCCATTGTTAACCTTGTGATGGCCTGTACTGGCTCTCACACCGACGGTCAGGCCGTCAAACTTTTGGTGTTGATCGTGTTTACTGTGCAGAATATCAGACGCGTCTTACGTGATTGGGACGTGAGGAAAGATCTTGGCGTTAACATTGGCACTAGAAGGAGGGCTGAGTTCTAGTGTCTTGAACATTTCTCAATCACAAATTGTATTTATTCTACGTCGGAATCCATGGGGAAGAGTAGAACACCTACACCTAAAGGATAGCTGATGGCTATGACTTCGTCTACACAACGAGTATCTGTCAAGGATTGATTGGGTCCTTCAAAGAGTGCTCATGCTAGTACTGCTTCCAAGCAGGTTTCTGAGGGTTCTCGTTCGAGAGCCCAAGATGATGCTAGAAGAAGATTAATTTTTGTTGCTGAGAGAAGACCTGACCATAGTCGGAAAAGGGTAGAAGGCATACTGCTTAGAATCCTATACCGAAGTGGTCAGACTGACAGACCGATCAAGTTAGAAAGAAGTCTACACTTTAAAGACATATCTCGAGGCCGTCCTCGGGATCGAAGCAGACCCAACAGCCATTTTCCTGATTGATCGAAGAAGGATATTCCCCCTATTGGTCTTCGGGATTATGTTCGAAGCAGATACAGCCATTTTCCTGATTGATTGGAGAAGGGTATTCCGCCCTATTGGTATTCGGGATTATGGTCGAAGCAGAGTAGATGAAGATTCAACAGCCATTTTCCTGATTGATCGAAGATGGGTACTCCGTCCTGTTGGTCTTCGGGATTATGGTCGAAGCAGACCCAGAAGCCGAACTCCTGAGAATCCACTGAGAGCACACCGCCCTGTGGATACTCGTCTTCGGAGATGCCCGTCTAAAGCTGCAGGTTCGAATGGAAAAGACAAGACTATTCAGAAGAGACTTTGAGAAGGTTTATGTCCAAATCGGCAGAAAGATATTTGTCAATCTTTGGTACGTGGAAAGGGTCGAAGAATGCTAAGACGTTCCAGTGGACTTCGGGATGTGAAGACGCCTTCCAGGGAATAAACGACCTATCTTTCTTCAGTGCCTTTGTTGGTGAATCCCGCTCCTGCTGAGCTATATTATTTGTATCTGGCAGCTAGTTCGTTGGCAATGGGAGCAGTTTTGGTGCGAGAAGTTGGGGGTAAGCAGCACCCGGTTTGCTATGTAAGCCGTGTCCTTAGGGATGAAGAAATAAGATGACGATAGTTATGGAGAAGCTGAAGAGTCCGACAAAACCGTTGCAGTGCTTCGGCAGAATCAGAATTCATGGGCGTTGTTTGCAGACGGGTATTCTACTTTGGACTCATCTCCCACTATTGAAGAATTTTGGGTGCCGTCCGAAGCTGCAGATGTTCTTCGGAGGGTTCATGTGGGTATTTGTGTCAGCTAAATAGTTCGATCCCACATCAGCCACCAAAAGGCTATATTCGATTTTATCTCATATACCTCTTGCTGTCTGAGGGTTAGTCATACTGGGTCCATTGCCTAGGGATCATGTTAACAGACGCCAACTCATGGGATCGAAGTTTTAGCCCATGGGATCGAAGTTTGAAACATTCATGAGGGACTTCGGTAGCTCATCCATAGTCTGACAGGCACAGCAAATGCCACCTCGGTGTTAGGAGGTTCGAGAGGACTCGCTGACCATTCGATGGTAGCCTCTTCGGCAGGTGGTCCTTATGAGTTTGTCAGGCCCTTCGTGGTAGACAAACGTCATCGGTGTTAGGAGGTTCGAGTGGACTCGCTGGCCATTCGATGGTAGCCTTTTCGGCAGGTGGTTCTTATGAGTTTGTCAGGCCCTTCGTGGTAGGCAAACGTTATCGGTGTTAGGAGGTTCGGGTGGACTCGTTGACCATTAGATGGTAGCCTTATTGGCAGGTGGTCCTTTAGACTTTGTCAGGCCCTTCGTGGTAGGCAAATGTCATCCTTTAGACTTTGTCAGGCCCTTCGTGGTAGGCAAATGTCATCCTGTGGGTTTGTTAGGCCCTTCGTGGTAAACAAATTCCCTATGAAGCAGATCTACCTCTCACTTTGGGAGTCCTAAAACTTCGGATGATATCTTTAAGCTTCCTTATTGTCCTCGTTGTCCGAAGTGTCGAGGAGAGTCGGGTTTACTTTGGCCACTACAAGTTTGGCTTTGTATTTACTTCGGCAGACCTCGTACCTTTCAGAGTACATGTGGATAATTTCATTGTTCAGCTCGGTGGATTTCCTGTAATTTGCTTCAATCTCCTTGCGAAGCCGATCAGTTAATGGTGGGCCCAAATCCCTAAGAGTCCGGAGTTCTCGAAGTTCCTCTTCAAGCTTTTAACGATGGGCCATTTGCTCTGCATCTTTAGCTTGGATATCTTTATTTTGCTTCGACAGAACTGAGTTGGATTGGGCCAGATCTTTGATTTTCTTCGCCAAAATTTTGTTTTTCTTCAGAAAATCGATATTTATATCAGTGATGACTTGATGAGTGGCACGGGACGTCTTCAAATCTTCTTTGGTTTGGATAAGGTCTTTCTGAAGGCACTCATTGTCGTGAAGAGCAACTTTGAGACTACTTCTATCTTTCACCAAAGCAGACTTAAGCAGGGTATTCTCTCTTCGAGCGGCTTTCTCTTCGGCTTCGGCTTCGGCCTCTTGGTATTTGGGACGGAGGCGTCCGAAGACAGTGTTTGCCTGCGGATGATCAGTGTTAGTCTATCAGTTCAAAATTAATGGGCCGAGATGTAAATGGATAAGTTAAGCTTACTCTAGCTTGGTACTTCATTCCCTCGTTGATCAGGTCCATGATAGAGCTACTGCCGAACCGGTGGTCGTCAGTATTACGGACGAAGGAGTTGTAGAGCTCAAATGGGAAATTCTCTTCGGGTTCTGGCCAGAGAGTGGGGGATCCCATGGCTTCGGGCCTAGATTCCGAAGAGTTTGGTTTTCTTTTGCGATCATGTTTGGGTGTTCGCTCTATTTGTTCTTCGGGCTCTTCGTCAGAATCAACGATTTCAACCGGGGTGGTTGGCGGAGGATCGGTCTCTGTTGGAGGTACTTGTGGTTCTTCGGAGGCTGGAGAATTTGCTTGGGTTTTCCTCTTTTTGGCGCGAAGGATTCGGGTCCGTTCGTCAAAGGGCATATCGAGGAGGCACTCGGTGTGAGTTTGCGTGGGGGTGTGTTTGGGTTTTCGGCCAGCTTGCTTTCTTCGGCGAGGTTGGCTTGTCCCTTCAGTAGGAGTTGATTCGGTGGCTTGAAGCTCTTCAGTTGGTACATCGGCAGAGGTTGGCGAAGATGTACCAGAAAGAAATCTGTATAGATCCCTTCGGTCGATTGACGTGGTTTGATCAGAGACACTGCAACAGATGAGGAACAATTGTTTACGATAACTACTGATGGAAATTGGGAGTTAAACAATAAAGTGGGTTCGAGACTTACAGTTATGGTCGTACAACCATGCTTGTTTACTCAGAAGTCCGAAGCTCCATTCCTTAATATGAATCTTCTCTAGAAGGCTCGCCATTTCTCTCACTCGTTCCGTTGAAATATTTCTGAAGTTTGCAGAGATACGATCAGAAGTGGTCCAGTTAGGTATGAAGGAGACTTCGGGTCCTTTGACAAAAAACCACTCCTTATGCCATCCTTGGTTGCTCGAAAGAGTGTCCATTAGCGGTCCTTCTCGAACCTGGCATTAGGTTTGGGAGATTGTTTGCTCAGCATCTTGAAGCCTCGTTCTCGAGATTTACCGGCTATGAACAGGGTGAAGAAGAAGTCGACAGCAGGTGGAATCCCTTGTTCGTGGCAGAAGGCGATAAATGCCAGGATGTGGATATAGGAGTTCGGCACTAACTGGGTGAATCCCACGCCTACGAACCCTAGTAGAATGATGACGAAGGCATGGAGAGGTAGGCGAACTCCCTTTTCGAGAAGGGTCACCGGCATGGCAGTCCAACCTTCGGGTCGCTGGTACATTCGTTCGTGGGGAGCTGGAGCCCTTACCATATGGGTGTCCGGAATCTGGTAGCGGGTCCAAAGGTTACCCAACTCAAGCTCAGTGACGGTGGAAAGAGTGTTGGCATGGGGGAAGTATTCTTCACTCTTGAAGAATTCTGAAGGATTGGGAATAGTTTTTAGTGGTTGATTCTGACTGTGAGTATCAATCAACAGATTTGGGATTTGAACTCGGAGCTTCTTTTTTGCTAGAGCTCGGATTGGGAAGAACAGTGGTAATGAGGGTTATGCGAAGTGGGGAACTTTGATTAGTATTCTGAGAAGCCATTGTTAATTAGTTGCAGAGAGAAATTTGGAGAAGAAGAGGAGCAAGGAATATCCGAATTTCAAATTGAGTTGGTAAAACTGTCAGATTTGGGAGAAAGCAGCTTTTATACTAAAGTTCTCTTCAACTTTTCACGAGGTTCCAGGGCGGCTCATTTAATGCCAGCAGTGATTGTGAATATGAAGAGGTAACGTGCGGTTTTGGCCTTCATTGTTAACCAGAGTGGGCTTCTCTATTGGGCTTCCGGTTTCTATTTGAATTGTTGTTTGAGATTTACCTATTGGGCCTCGGTAAGTTGTATCTTAGGCCTTTGTTGAACTCATTATAATTCCTTTTATTCTAGACCGATTCCACTTATACTCTTTCATTAAACCTCCTGTTTAATAAAAGACTAGGGGGCAATATTGGGCCATAATACTTTAGACATGTTGAGGTGGGTCTTGAAAGTATTAGGTCGGTTCATTGGGTCAGCCCATTGGGTGGATATTATCTTTATTTGGGGCCTATAAAGTATTGGGCTGTGACAGTGGGCCGAATTACTAGATGAGTATGGTTCTACTTGGGCTTTGACCGGTGTAGATTGGGGATAGAACTTTGACTGTCATCTCTGCATTGCATTTAATGAGGATTGGACAGGGCTTAGTCGGCTAAAGGTTGTGGGCCCCGGGAAAGTCAGTTGCATACATGACAAATCGGACTTTGGAGATATAAAGCAAGGATGACACACGGTGAAAGGTAACTAATTAATTATTGCTCTCAAGTCACTAGATATTGATTCCTCCATTGTTAAACTTGTGATGGCATGTACTGACTCTCACACCGGAGCTATCCCCCGACGGTCAGGCCGTCAAACTTTTGGTGTTGATCGTGTTTACTGTGCAGGATATCGGACGCGTCTTACGTGATTGGGACGTGAGGAAAGATATTGGCGTTAACAATCAAGTTTCCCTAGATTGTCTACAACAATGTTACCTGGAAAAAATAATTGGATTGCTATTCTTTTCGGTTAGTGGAACTAATATGTGTATGTGGTATGCTACATAGGCTCAACACGGAACATTAAGGTAGCTTTATATCTAGAAATTTTTAGAATCAAATTATTATAAGTTTAATATAATTTAGTAGAAATATAATGTTTGAACATCCAACAATAAGTTAGAATATTGATATCTATGCAACTATACGTTGAACAAAAAAATTGGTAAGCTAACTTTAGAATATACAGAGTATATGTTTGGGAATATAAGTACCAATACAAATTTTGTTTGGTCAATAAAAATATCTAACAACTTTGTCCAATAAATGTGTTGTGCCCAAATCAAATATATATAAACTAAAGTAAAACGTAGAGTCTCGTTTTGAGTTTTAAAGTCAATTTGTGAAATCCTACAATTTAAAATTAAGTAATTCATATTAATTTTAATAAAATAAAATTTATAAAAAAACCTTTTAGATTGTTACAAGAATTAAAATTGCATTACCTAAAATTAAATGCATTCTTATCACCTTTTAATAGAGCTGGCAAAATGTGGTTATGGGTTGATTTTCGTTTACAAAATTTGGTTATAAATCCATTTAATAACTAAAACCATATTAACTATTTTTAATATGGGTTGTGTGGGTTGGAACCATATAATTATGGTTCAAATATAGGTGTGAAATTTACCATTATTATGATCCAATTAAATAAATTATTAAATTGAAATTATTATTAGATATATCCTGTATACATAATCACTAAGCATTTTATGATGTTTTGACTTTTTAGCAGAACTTTTGAAAAATAAAATTGTGAGAGCATCTCCAGCAGATGGACTATCTACTTGACTATATTTAGTCCACAGATGTCTTTTAGTCTTCGATCTTTCCAGCAGATGGACTATCATATGGACTATCCCGTAGACTATAATATAAAAAGATTAAAATAATTAATAAATTCAAAAAAACTCAAATATAATAAAAAAAATAATATAATACATAGGAGGACCATAATTTTCCATCTAAAAAATAAATTAAAGAAATATTATCAATAAAAAAATAAAAATCAAATATAATAAAAATATAAATTATTATTAACAAAATACTTATATAATTGTTAAAGGTTGAAATAGTTGATTACATATTTATAAATTTTTTAATTTCTATTTGTTACTTTTTTTATTAGACATTCTCATCTTCTTCGGTCGCTTGTTTCCTCCTCCTTCAGGATCCCCTTTTCCTTCCTCACCATCTCCCTTCTCCTTCTTCCTCATCAACATCTCTCCTATTTAAATATATTAAAAATTATAGTCCAAATTATAGTCCATCAGTTTTGATTCCTTGATATAGTCTTTTTGCCTTGCCGGAAAATTGGATGGACTATATTTAGTCCATCTGCTGGAGCGAGATATGTGTTCCTAGACTAAATATAGTCTAGGATTTGTGATTCCGGCACTGCTGGAGATGCTCTGACCATCACAATTAAATTATTTAAGTAATAATATGATTAAAAAAATGGATTGAAAAATGAGAAGGTTAAGATATAATTGTACCCGTCAAAATTTTAATTAAGGCTTCGATTAATGAGTTATAATTGGCTCAAAATATCAATAACACCCTTTATTGTATTTTAGTCTATCAAGTTTTGTAAACAAGTGATAGGACAAATGTAGACTATTTTATAATATTTGGATTATTTTAAAATAATATGAAATTGTATTGAATTCAGTCTTAAAAAAAATAAGAATGAATGTGAACTAGTATTTTATTAGCTTAATTTGAAAAAGTATCTTAAAATCTACCAACCGTACATTAAAAGGGGGGAAAATTATTGCATATAATTAGGAATTGAGGGAGTAGTAAATGAGAAGGTTGGTAGCAAGAGTTAGGTCCAGCCAACAAAATTACGAGTATACTCGTAACAAATAAGGAAAGAACATTCAATTTAGATTTGAATGAAATATGGGTTGAAAATGGTCAACCGATTTGAGCCTATATTTCTTTTTAGAAATATGGGTCCAAACTTTAACCAAATTAAATAAATAAATAAAAATAGTTAACCAACCCATTTGGTTCCAGTTAATATAGGTTGACCCAATAGTTAACCAACTATATTGCCAAGTCTACCTTTCAATTTTAGGATTTTGTAACTCGACTTCTACAAGTCAAAATAGGACTCTTTTAGAGAAACAAAAGAGGTATTATAAATACTATAATCATATCTACGTGACTACGTTGCTTTCAAACCAATGAAATATTAGGTAACAAATTCTTTAACAGCGATAAGGCTTCAATAAATATAGGAAAGATATTATTTAACTAGGGACAAAGCTTAAACAAACAAATGACTACAAATAAAACACGATTCTGCAACCCATTGGAAGTGTCAGTCACCTAAAGCAACAAAGGTAAAAATGAATACTAAAGTAACACGAAAAAAAATACAAATTTTCAGTCCTACTTTGCACGTCTTCAAAGAAAGAGTATCAGATTGAGATCAAAAAGAATTTTATTCCTGTATATATTTAATCAGGGGGAGAAAAAAAAGTACATATATATATATATATAATCAAGAAAAAAGAAACTGGAAAAAAAATCGAAGAGCATACATAGCTCTGGATAAGACTCAAGAAAGTAACAACAGATAACATGGCAAATATGGGGAGAATAACAACACTGACTGAAAACGTACTCACCTTTGCCTTCTCCATTTTCTTTATGCTCCCAACAGCATCATTTTTTAAAACCATACCTCTGACAATGGCACAATTGTGAAGACCTCCACCCTGAAGTTTTGCAACTCGGACATTATCAACGTTGAAGTTTGATGGGTTCTTCGGGCAAACTTGTATGCATGCCTACAGTGTAAACTTATCCCAACAATCAGGAACTTCAACTAGCTGAAGACATTCCTAATGCATAATAAGATAGTTAAGTAAGAATTACATCAGTAATAAGAGGGCATAAAATATCCTCCTGCCCAAATTGTTTGCTAGCAACAGCAGATCTCATCCGTGATATAACTTCATCCTTATTCCTTACATCCATCTTATCAGAACCATTCTCAATTAATTCATCCAATAATTCAATTGTCTGCAACCATGGTTTACAAAAATGATTAGAACATGATATTTTACTCATTTCTTCTAATGAATAAACAAATGTTACTCTATCAACTGGGGATAACAGTGGCAAACCTTATTAATTGCTTTAGTGTATCCAATGATGATCTCACTTGGGTGCAGCCCCATCCTTATAAGCTCCTCAGCATTTTGTAGGAGCTCTCCAGCAAAAGAAACTGCCAAGTTAGCACCATCTCCAATTTCCTCCTGTTGTGCCTTACCGGCCAAAACCAAAAGCTTGGCTGCAGGATGCTGAACTTCGAGTTCATTAACGATCGTAGCAGCATCATTTGTGACAAAAAGCTTGTCCAGATGATTAATAACCATCTTATTCATACCTAAATAAAAAAACTCGTGTTATTTCCACAAATCAGAAATCAGAAATAAAAACATTTCATTTCGACATCATGTGAATGAGTAAATCCCTTCAACTTTGTCCTAGCCTTCAAATTTATTTAAATCATTCAACTTTCATAAATGCATTACTTATCTACAAAATCAAACTCCATGAAAATTCTCAAACAAAGGCATTCAAATAGAAGATTCTGATCTTTATAATCAACTTTGAAACTCGCTGTTAGAGCAAGCAAAGCTTTTGTTTTCAAAACTTACACACGTTCAAACTCAAGAAAATTAAACAAAACGAAACATTACCAATGAAGAGTGATCTTAGAGAAAATAGCAAAGTAGTAAATAATTCGAGTAATACCAACCATTGGGACCGAGAGAAGTTCTGGTGATGGTGGATAATCGTTTGCAAGCATCAATGTTCTTGAGAACAGCTTCGTCGAGTCCAGAGAGATGTTTATGCCCTTCTTTTAGCATCCCCTGAATCCCGCGCTGCTGCATTTGGAACACCATCTTCTTCGAACAAACACTAACAATCTTCTCTTCTTCTCGTTTGATTTACAGTCTCACCGATCGGGATGAGAAGAGAGAAAAAAAGAAGTAGCGAGCTGTGAACTACTACTGTGTGTTTGCGTGCGCGCTATGCTGGTAAAAGAAGAGGGAAAGGAAAGTCCTAGCGACTAAAAACAACTCCACTGGACCCAAACAAATTTCAAATTGATCCGACTAGTACGGCTTCTTAGGTCGTATCTTTTTTACTTAAATGTGACAGATGAGTATCCGGTTAGCATCAAGTTTAATTTTTGATAAGTTAGTCAATTGATCAATAGAAGACACACGTAAAATTTGATTTGCATGTCAATACTCTATTGGTCAATTAATCAACTTATTCAAAAATAAACTTTAGAAATACCAAAAGTGTTAATTAAGTGAAAAGTACCTTGTTCTTTTTTATATTGCCCAAAGTCATCTCTCTTATTTACTCTTATTATGGCACCTCCGGACCTCCTACATGCTTCATTGCTTCTCTAGACCTAATCCCTCTAATTTAATGTATGTTACAATTATGAAATTGTAATAGTATAAGTTATTTTCTTTTAAAAAAAATTGATATATGAGAAGAATGTAAATATATTTTTTAATTCTTTAATATTTTTAGTATGGTATAAAGCAAAATATATTTTCAAGACTTGCTTTTCTTACATAAATCTCTACGTCCTCCAATTTTCGGATTCTGTTAACATGAAGTGAACTTTATGATAAGTTCATTTCATGCCTAATACAATATTGACACACAGGCGGACGTGTCATCTCTCCGCCTGCATGTCAGTATTATATCTAGTATGAAGTGAACTTGCCATAAAATTCACTATATAATAACCACTTCCCCCATTTTCCTTTAACTAGTGTATGTGGCACATAATAAATTTTTAATAATAAAAATTTAAGTAGTTAGAGTTAAGTAATTTCGATTTCATGGTAATTGGTCAATACAGTACTGACACGCAAAAAAAGATATCACCTCCTGACTTGTGTATCAACATTGTATTAGTCAATTGACCAAAGTTAATTTTATGTTAACCACTCCCGAATTAAATAGTTAGAGAGAGAATTAATTGTGGGAAAAGAGAAGTTGCATTTAGTTAAAATTACATCAAACAACATAAAGGTGTGAAAAGATTACACCAAAATTAACCACCCCTGCCACTTTATATAATAGATATTAGGCTTTAAGCAATGCATAATGCTGCCACCTTATTGATTATATTTGAACACCACTACTTTGGAAATATTAGACCATAATCTCCTCTCACATAATAATGTGTTTTCATTCTCCTCCCACATAATATTAGTGTACATAGTATCTTGTCACTTTGACAAGTAGTAATAATACGTAATATATTGACCACAAAATATTTGATCAATTTCATCTCTAGTTGGGAACACTTAATTCGCACAAAATCTTTGCAGCATCCTCTGGGAATACAGGATTAATGTAACAACCAGTTCCCATCTCAAAGCCGCCTATGACACTTAACTGAGGGACTATTTGCACAAACCAGTGACAGTAAGGTAACTGTGCAGGAGTCGCCTGAAGTGGAGAAGTATGAACCATGAAATTATATGGTGGGTTGTTCAACTGCAAAGCCATTTTCTGAAGTATAAGTTTCAGTGATCTCCCAAGATCAATTGCCTGTAATATACATCAAGCAACAATTTAAATATATACACAACCAAAATGAATTTCTGGATGTGAAGACTAAAATAAGAAGCTCCAATGATTACCTTCTCGCCATCTAGTTCATGGAAATGAGAAGAGTGGTCCCGAGGAACAATCCATATCTCAAATGGAGAAGTAGAGGCGAACGGAGCAATTGAAATAAAATTTGTTGATTCATCAATTAAAAGTCTATCCAATCGAATTTCACAAAGGCTACACTTTCCTGTCTGGTCAAAATTCTCCTTCATACTGTTGATACGAGCAGCAACCGTGGGAGGAATAACTGGAAGAGCTAATATCTGACTATGAGAGTGACTCATTGAAGCCCCGGCTGAGGCACCATAGTTTTTGAACACCTTTATATCATAAAACAAACACCAAACTTACGTTACATGTATTAAGAAAAAGGGGGTATAGATGGGTGACGCACTCGCAATTAAACTTTTTTTAAGAAAGAACATACAACACAAGCCTGAAATTGTATAATAAACATTCAAAGCAGAGACTGTAGAATTAATCCAAAGTTAAAACCATGAAGATTGTTGTGCATATATGCACATTTATGGTGCATATGTTTCAAAATTACATAAAACCTGAGAACCTTCAGGTTATGATTGGCTTCATTAAATCTACACTATTGACTTTGAATTAGAGGTATGTGCTAGTTCCAGTACAAATTTCAAAAATACGGAATTCATATTCCTAAACATTGTAATTATAAGACCCATTTCCGTCCAACAGATGGACTATCTACTTGACTATATTTAGTCCACAGATGTTTTTTAGTCTTCGATCTTTCCAGCAGATGGACTATCATGTGGACTATCCCGTAGACTATAATATAAAAAGATTAAAATAATTAATAAATTCAAAAAAACTCAAATATAATACATAGGAGGACCATAATTTTCCATCTAAAAAATAAATTAAAGAAATATTATCAATAAAAAAATAAAAATCAAATATAATAAAATATAAATTATTATTAACAAAATACTTATATAATTGTTAAAGGTTGAAATAGTTGATTGCATATTTATAAATTTTTTAATTTCTATTTGTTACTTTTTTTATTAGACATTCTCATCTTCTTCGGTCGCTTGTTTCCTCCTCCTCCTCCTTCAGAATCCCCTTTTCCTTCCTCACCATCTCCCTTCTCCTTCTTCCTCATCAACATCTCTCCTATTTAAATATATTAAAAATTATAGTCCAAATTATAGTCCATCAGTTTTGATTCCTTGATATAGTCTTTTTGCCTTGCCGGAAAATTGGATGGACTATATTTAGTCCATCTGCTGAAGCCAGATATGTGTTCCTAGACTAAATATAGTCTAGGATTTGTGATTTCGGCACTGCTGGAGATGCTCTAAGCTAACATAGTGTTTGATGCCGCTATAATTTTCTTCATGGCTAGGAAAGTAAGACTAATTGGCCATTACATCTTGGGGCTGCTTGCAGCTTACCCTATCTGGCTATCTCTAAAGGCCAATCTGTGATAGAATAGATAAAATGATCAATATCTTTATTTGCAACTACCAGAACAAAGTACAACTAGAAACAATATCACTGTAAAAACTAAAAGGGTATTCAAAGCCAACATGAACTGTAACTGATGTCTTTGCCGACCTATACACATTTTCAGTGTAACAAAATTGTTTAAAATATGCGTTAATCAGTTCTATTCATTCATTCACTGTGATAATTAGAATAGATTTCAAAATCCAGAAAAGTAAGTGTACAAAAAACATATAAATAGCTAAACGCAATTGCACAACCCAAAAAAGTCCACACAGCCAAAAAAAACCCTTTAATTCAACCATATTCATAATACCAGAAAATAAAAAGGAAATGAACATATACCTGAACATATTTGATGGAGTCATAACAGTGAAGCTGCTGAATTCTCTTTTTATAAGTAAGCAAAACATCACGAATCTCTGCCGGAGAGAGATCCGGCAAGTGAACCGGGTGAACCGGCGATTCAATCACCACATCATGAAACCCAAACCCACTCAAGCTCACTTGACCCGGAGCAATTTCAGTTGCTATTGGTTCCACTGGCAGTTCTCTGCTGAGAGCTGGGTAGAGGTTTTGTATGACTCTGATCTTCCAATCGAAGGTGGAATCCGGCGGAAAACGGAAGATTTCGGGGGCGCATTCATGTTCGTGGCCGACACAGAAAGGGCATTCCGATTGATGGTCGGAGTTAGGGTTTGATTTGGATTTGAAGTCGGAAGGTCGACGGGACCGGGCGGGAGAAAAGATTACCCAACGGTTATTTACTGTGTCCTTCCTTAACTCTGGGATCCGATTTGGATCTTCCATTTTCGCTGTTCGGGTTTCTCTCGCTATTTCTCTGTCACAAATCATAAATCAAGTCACAACACCGGTTTTGTAGGAATGCGTGAGGGCTTTTTCCGAGTAAATTGCAAATATGACCTTTATATTTATAATATTTTTATTAAACTGTTCTTTAAATTTATTTTATTTTTAGCACAATTTTTCGTTAGTGAAGCAAATGTGTTACTTTAATATTTTTTTTTAGCATAACTATTCTTCATATATTCGTTGGTCATGTAAATATGTTTCTTTAATTTTTTATTTATTAAAAAATAATTTTTTCTTTCCTCTGCTCTCGTTTTTTTATTTTTTATTTTTAAAAAACTAATATTGAGATTATATTTAAAAATATAAAAATTATTCTTAAAAATTATCATTTTATAAATATATCTCTATTTTTAAAACAGAATAAATTTAAAATATGTTTATCAAAACAGGGAAGGCTACGTGTTGCATGCTTGATTTTTTCTAGTATTTTTTTAAAAAATAATTAAAAGGTTAATTTTTTTATATTTATATATAAAAAAAAAGAAGAATTGTCTTCGGGTACTTATATATAGAGAGAGAAAGTGTATGCTACATATAACACATACCGAGAAATGTAGATATGGAGAGACAATAATATAGCCGTAAAATTAACACATCTACATGATAATATACAAACTCTCCTCAAATCTCTACCTAAATTTATCGGTTTTTAATCCCTACTTTGAATTTTATTTGTGAAATCTGGTTCTTTTCATCGAACTTTGGCATATATACTTGCTCATAAGATTTTTGTAAATATAAATAAAAAAGTATAAAAATATGTCAGATATATTCATGGAAGATCTGTTACCGATTGAGGCATCCAGTTGAATCTTTAAGCTCGATCCTTCAACCATTTCTAGCGAATCAGTCTATTTTGCACAGTTTGAGGTATGATCCGTGTTCACTATTAATTTTTCAATTTTATTGTTTAATGTACCTTTATAATTCTTTTTTCATCGGGTTAGTGGTGGTTATCACTTGTGTTATGTTATACGTTAACGATGATGGTATTGGATTTTATTTGGCCAATGGCCATGCCTCTGATTTTTGAATTATTGGTTTTTGAACTTGTTGATCATGTGTTTGATTCGATTAATACTCTTTTTACTTCTTTTTTTTTTCTGTGTAGTAAATAGCTTTTATTTTCATTGAATTCATTATAGTTACTTATATAAAGAAACAATTTGTGAAGTCAAAGCTGAAGGTGTAACGAAAATGTATCTCTTTCTAGCTAAAATCACATTCTTGTTATCTTGTTATACACATACAGGTATATGTTTTTTGTTGAATATGGTAGTTTTCCCCCACATATTTATGGTTTTTTAAGTAAGCAACTTGCCTTTCCTTTTTCAATATGATATTTTTTGGGTTAAAACCCGAGAAGTTCCTTTCAA
Organism: Panax japonicus; assembly: GCA_020205505.1. Classification (NCBI taxonomy): domain Eukaryota; kingdom Viridiplantae; phylum Streptophyta; class Magnoliopsida; order Apiales; family Araliaceae; genus Panax; species Panax japonicus. Next base: position 5,587,600 of record CM035109.1, on the reverse strand, counting down.
TTGTATTTTTTTTTTAGAATCAAAACTATTCCAGCTATTTTTCAGCATAATGATAGTGGAGTGATGTGATATTCTTATCACTTTGGTTGCATTATTATATCTTTAGAATATAAAATTTTTCGCATAAGCTTTCGCGTTGAGGTTTTGATGATCGTTATTTGGAGGGCATCACATTCAATTTCTGTCTTCATTTAGTTTGCGGGCTTTAATTTGTGTCTCCTTTTGCATTGGTTGATTTTCTATTCAAATAGCTTACTGAAGATTTGAAGGCACAGTGGGGCAGTTGAGTTGCATGTGATTTGCATGGGGTGACGATGCCACAGTTGCGAAGTGGAGCACGAAGATCAAAACATCTTGGTGATCTTCAGCCTGCTTCTCAACCCGTTGATCAAGCAGAAAATTTACTATTGCCTACGCAGAACAGAACCAGAAGGAGAGCTGGTACTGGAAGAGGAAGGGGTTCTAATGCAGCAGCTGTAGCAAAAGGGCCTTCAGTGGCAATTCCTGAGCGGCCCACTTATGCTGGTAGAGGCAGAGGGATTAGGCTGATAGATTTAGACCCAGAGCCGCCTTGTGAGGTTCTTCCACAAGCTATTGTTGTCGGGGCTGGAGAACCAGTTTGTAATAGAGTAGAGGGTGGTGGAGATAACAATATTGCAATGGAGGGTGGAAGTGCGAAAGACACAAGTGTAACTCCTGTACCAGAGAGGGTATCTTTCTGATTTTCCTTCCATATATATGATTGGAGATGCATAGTTGTGATACAATTTTGAACATATATAATGCTGCTTACAAGCTACTTGAACCAGTGCTATATGTACGTCCTTGTCTCCATTCAGCTGTCTCTATTTAAGTATAGATCACATATGTTTTTACACGCTTTACTTGTGCGCCAACTAGGAGACATTTAAATAAAACTCTCTTTGTTGCTGGTGCAGGTACAAGTGGGTAATTCTCCTGCATTCAAGACAGAGAGGAAGCTGGGTAAGGGTGGTTTTGGTCAAGTTTATGTTGGCAGGAGGGTAAGTGGTGGCTCTGGGAGAACAGGAGCAGATGCAGTTGAGGTACTGTTCTAAACAAACTTTAGATTTCGGTTTTTAGTAAGCCAAGTTAAATTTTGTTCTATGTGTTTTTTATTGTAGGTTGCTTTGAAGTTTGAGCACCGGAATAGTAAAGGTTGCAACTGTGGCCCTCCTTATGAGTGGCAAGTGTATAAGTAAGCAGCATTTTCTAAATGTCAGGATGTTTATAATTTCCCTATATTTTTCTTAATGTTCATGCCTCATTGCTCTGATCTAATTCCTTAACTTTTCATCTTAAAGCACGCTAAATGGATGTTATGGGATTCCGTGGGTTCACTACAAGGGCCGCCAAGGAGATTTTTATATTCTGGTAAAATTTGATGTGGTCCTTTTTTTAATTAGGATTAACAATTTTGCTCATTGCTATAAGGAATAGTTAAATGAATTATGTAACTAGAAAAATGAACCAATCTTTCAGGTCATGGATATGCTTGGGCCCAGTCTGTGGGATGTTTGGAATTCTTTAGGCCAGTCGTAAGTCACTATTTTTGAATTCTGTTTTTCTCCGAAATGCACATATTGTATTACCTTCAATATGCACACATTTTATTTATTTGTTTGTTAACTTGTCCTTGCAACATGATGTCATCAAAATTGATTAATACTTTAAATAGGTTGTTACCAAACATGATGGCTTGCATTACTGCAGAAGCAATACTGATAAACACACAAGATATGTAGGCAAATGCACAGGCACGTGAACATTGTGTTTTCTATGAAGCGCACACATTGTATTTGCCTTTAATGTGCACACAGTGTATTTGCATTTAATGCACACACATTGTATTCGCTTGTTTTTATCATGTGCGTGCAATGTATTTACTTGCTTTTTGATAAACACACAGACATGTAGGCAATTGAACAGGCACATGATGTTTTCTCCGAAGTGCACACATTGTATTTGCTTTTAATGCACACCTTGTGTATTTGCTTGTTTTTATCATGTGCGTGCAATATATTTGCGTGCTTATTGATTAGTACTTGCGACAGAATGTCACCAAGCATGGTGGCTTGCATTGCAGTGGAGGCAATATCTATTCTTGAAAAGCTTCACTTGAAGGGGTAAGTCTTACTGATAATATCCATGCTTCCACTTTCTACCTATGTAAATAATTCCCTTTGTTCTAGATCATCTATAAGAAGTATAATTTTTATTCGTCAGCATTGCCAAAAGACTACATGCCTTATTTAATTTTGCTATTTATTTTTCCTTGTACAAAGGTTTGTACATGGAGATGTGAAGCCTGAGAATTTCTTACTTGGTTTACCTGGAAGCACCGATGAGAAGAAGCTCTATCTTATTGATCTTGGATTGGGTATGTTGTCTGCCTAAGCACTTCCATTTCTACTTTGGCTTAACTGCATAAACCATGACATAATATTGTTGGGAAGTTTTAATAATTTTCCGCATATGTTCCTATGATTCTAATTTTGGAAATGTTATTTCGTTAAGTAGCTATTGCATTATTAATATTTTATTGATTCAGCATCTAGATGGAAAGATTCTTCATCTGGTCAGCACGTTGAATATGACCAGCGGCCTGACATATTCAGGTTTGTGGATTTCTGAATGTTAACCAAGCTTTGCTTGATTCCAATTTATTAATAAACTCCTTTGGCAGGGGGACGATAAGATATGCAAGTGTGCATGCACATTTAGGACGCACCGGAAGTAGAAGGGATGATCTTGAGTCACTTGCTTACACATTGATTTTTCTCATTAAAGGAAGGTTACCATGGCAAGGCTACCAGGTAAGTGGGTCTTTTTGCTTCACATTACGTATTGAGGTTTCATTCCAGCTAAAAAAAATCATCTTTTGATCTTATTTTTACCTTTTATTTTTGGTTGATATTTACAGGGAGACAACAAGAGTTTTCTTGTATGTAAAAAGAAAATGTCCACTTCACCAGAGTTGATGTGTTGCTTTTGTCCTGCTCCATTCAAGCAGTTCCTTGAGGCTGTTGCAAACATGAAATTTGATGAGGAGCCAAATTATTCCAAGCTGATATCTTTCTTTGAAAGTCTTATTGAACCATGCACATCATTGAGACCAATCAGAATTGATGGAGCTCTCAAGGTTGTAAGCTATGATATATATATATATATACACACACACACACACATTGTTGTCACGGCGCTATGGCGAGATGCGACAGTAGTTGACTGCCAGGACACCTATAAGCTCACGCCATGGCGTCTATGTCGCGTCGCTAACAATGTGCAATTTATACATTATTTATTTTACTTCTTTGACAATAAAATTTTGTATACATTAAAACACAAAACATAATAACTAACACTTTGGAATACAATTAAAAACACAATTATATGAATACTTTACAATCAAAATTCAAACACAAAACACTTGACATTGAAAATTAGTAAAACAAGTCAACAAATACTACGTAGAAAATAATGAATCGACCATGTCAACACTCATCACACATTACAAGTCTAATAAATAATAAAATTACACCATATAGTCCTGGGTTATGATGAGCCATTGGTACAAAATGACTTAAATCAATTAACTTGGGTCAGCTGCCAAGGCGTCTTCCTTGGCGGCTCGGCGTCTAAGGCATTGTATTGTCCTTCTCTAGAGTCAGGACGTCTAGTCGTCGCCTAGGCGATACCATGATAACTATATATATATATGAGTAAAAGGCTCTTAGATATAAGTTATCATATGTAACTTTTAATATAATATTATATTATTTAATCGTCAACTCAATAATCTAACCGTACAGATGTAATGAGAATGCAAAAATATAAGATTATGTAAAATTTCAATTGATTTGAGGCATCAAAATATCATTTTTATAATAGTGTAAATAATTTGTATATAAGTATTTATTTCGACAATTTATATTTTAGTAACTTCTATTGTTATAAAGTTGCTGATGTATAACCTCAAATCAAACGAAATTTTACATAATCTCATATTTTTACATGCTCTCATTACATCTGACGGTTAGATTATTAAGTTGACGATCATGATGTATTGGAAGGGACCTAAGATACGATCTAAGATGTCTTTTACTATATATATATATATATATATATATATATATATATATATATGGTTCAAAGTTATCTTTTTTTATTTATTAATTTTCCTGTTGTGTGTTGTATGATCAGGTTGGGCAAAAACGGGGACGATTGCTTATAAATTTGGAAGAAGATGAGCAACCTAAGAAGAAAGTGAGAGTATGTAGTCCTGCAACCCAGTGGATTTCAGTTTATAATTCGCGTCGTCCCATGAAGCAGAGGTAAGTATATACATTTGTATTCACTGTCATGCCAAGTATCATTTGTATTTACTAGTCATATATGGTTCCTTTCGAACATTGTATAATTGCCCACGAACATTGCTGCATCCTTCTAGGACTTAAAATTTTCAAAATGGGATTTTCATATGTAAAGATATCTGATACCATGAGGATAGTGTTGGAAATTAATACTTTACTGAATTTAATTGGTGGAGAAGTGCAATGGACAAATCTTTTGTTTAGCTTTAGGTGGGATTTTTTGCCTGCCTGAAGTTAGTTGTTTCTGCTTTGTATACTCTTCCCTTCTTTGGAGGTTATGGTACGGTTGCTTTACTTATGGACAATTAAAAACAGAAACAGAAGCGAAGAAAGTAGGAAGAAATAACAAATAATAGATATTTGACTAAAAAGTAAAAGATAGAATTGATATGTTTCTATGAAAAAGTGTTGTAGTTTTCTCTTCTCTTCAACTGAAATTGAAGAAGTAGAGAGGTTATTCTTAAAAAAAGAATTCTTTTGAATAGGCACATCATAGTTGTGTTTGTAATTTTTAATGGGAACTTTCTATAGGTGGTTAAATGGAAAGTTGACTGGGAACTGCCTTTGACGAGGATAGAAGTAAAATACTTGTAATATTATTGATTTATTATTATGTATCACTATTGATGACTGATTTCAACGTAATCAGTTCACTTAGTAGACAATATATATATATATAGCCACAAGGCTAGTTCAATAATATTTGATCATTCAATATATGTCTTATGATGAGTTACATCAACTTATATAGAAAAGCTAATACTGGAGGTTTGGTAAAAAATCTAATTTTAAAAGGAAACATTATCTCTCTAATAATCTATATCTACTACCATTCTAGAATACTCTACTAACTCTATCTCCTTCTAAATCCCCACTATTCCCTCCTCCATTCTTGTCCTTGTCCTACATCATTTGGTATAGATCCAGGTTGGTGATTAACCTATTTGCTTCCTACCCATTTTTCTGTCCTCAATCATTTTTGTCGAAGTTCGCTAGGTAGTGGAAAACAACGTCAGAGTTTTGAATCTATCCCGACACGACTATGTAATTTTAAATCTACCCCACCAAAAAAACTAACAGCAAATTTAATGTTCACTGCTATAGTACTTGGAAAACCCCAAACAGCACCACTATTCCAAACTCACAGAATCAATCCCAAAACATATATTCTACGGTCACCACACTAGCCCACAAAAATCCACTCATCACCTCACTGCGACACCAGAAAATCAGTCGCCATAACCAATCATCAGTATCATCAAAACAAAAAAGCTAAATCCTTTTCATCTTCTTTACGCATCATCTGTACCTGCCCATAAAACTAGTCCCAAAACTCAGTCCTGAGCACCTACCCCCAATCCCATCTCCAAATCAACCTCAACCGAAGAAAATAAAATAAATCCTTTGTTCAAATTCTGTCCCAAACAGTCCCACAGATTTCCGAACAGCCTTACCACAACCTAGTTATTTCAAATTTAAAGGAAAAAAGAAAGAAACAAAGAAAATTCTTTATGTTGCATGCAGCTGCTGCAAGTCATGAATCCCCACTAATAATTAAATAATAAAGTTTTCTGAGTTGGCTCAAAAAAAATATTTTCACGAGTTTTCGAGTAGATTACAGTTTCTTCTTTTAACAATAAAGCACGCATATTGTCGGATGTGTAGATATCATTACAATGTTGCAGACATGAGGCTGCGTCAGCATGTCGAGAAGGGCAATGAAGATGGTTTATATATCAGCTGTGTGGCTTCAGCTGCAAACCTTTGGGCCCTAATCATGGATGCTGGAACAGGTTTCTGTTCCCAGGTTTATGAGCTTTCAGCTGTGTTTCTTCATAAGGTCATTTTTAAATCCATTTTTGCTGCCTGCTGTCGTCATTAGGTTTTATTTAACTGGACATGCTCACTTTATTCTTATAAATTGTCATCAGGATTGGATCATGGAACAGTGGGAGAAGAACTACTACATCAGCTCAATAGCAGGTGCATCCAATGGGAGTTCTTTGGTTGTTATGTCTCAAGGTTTGTTTGATTGAGTGAACAATCCACTTGGATAAATAATCTATGCGTCCATTTATTTTGTTTCCTTCGTTTTATGGCATAATGGTGTAGCATATTTTTATATCTTCTTTCTATGAAATTTTATTTGTTAATGGAAAGAAATTTAAAAGGCTAAATAAATAGAAGGCTAGTATTGGGTTATATGTCCTTGTAACTGTAGGACTGAGATTTTAAGATACTAGTAACTTCATTGGTTGGAGGAAAACAGAACTGTCATGTACTGGACTTTGTCAAAGCCCAATTATTTAAGCTGTTTGAACAAAAGCTCTATTAGATATGATTGAATATGATACAACCCCCACATTTTTTATCCAGATAAGGCTCCTGACTTGGATACAGAAGTGCTTTGTGCAAGTCGGGCTTGGACTACTAGTCGTGAATCATTGATAAGTGATAACAAACTAACCAATCCCACTCTGTTCCGTAATGGCAGTGAAATTTACCTATCATCTCTACTTATGGGAATAGTTTTATGATTCGTGACTATTTCCTTAAATACAAGAATTTCAGAGCGGAAACATTATTTTTTGAGAAAATGATGTCACTAACCATCACAAATATTTTGTGCCTTGTCCAAGAGTTGGTAATCTTTTAGATTTGATCGTATTCTAATTTTTTGCATACCAAGAGTTGGTATCGAAGTAAGTAACCGGACTAATGTTTTGTAATATGCATGGTTTGTGCCATACTGCCGTTATGTTCCAGAAGTTGTTTCTCAAAGCTACACATTGTTTGAGTCTTCTTGTTGAGTATTACTGAGTGCGTTTTTGTCTTGGGATCATTACTGAGTGACTTCTCTGGCCTGATTACTTTAATAAAGTTGTGCTTTCTGTAAATTTAATAGGAACTCCTTACAATCAGCAATCTTACAAAGTGAGTGAATCTTTTCCTTTCAAGTGGATTAACAAGAAATGGAAAGAAGGTTTCCATGTCACATCCATGACTACTGCTGGCAATCGCTGGGGTGTTGTTATGTCCAGGAACTCGGGATTTTCCGAACAGGTATGAGCAACCAGACAAATTTTGCTATAGTTATATTCTATACATTATCTATAGCTTTGTTATTAATCGAGCGCCTCCAAAATTGAATGTCTATGCTAGGTTGTAGAGCTTGATTTTCTGTACCCGAGTGAAGGTATACACCGGCGTTGGGAGAGTGGATACCGAATAACCTCTATGGCTGCTACTGCTGATCAATCAGCCTTCATACTAAGTGTACCAAGACGTAAGATGATGGATGAGACTCAAGAAACTCTACGTACGACTGCCTTCCCAAGCACCCATGTAAAGGTAAATGTTTGCTCTCATTTTATATTAACTTTATATAGGATTATTTGGAATGCACCAAGTCTAAATATTATTAACTATTGGGAGCATAATTTGATATTCATTCAGTGCTAGGTTTTTTTAACGGCCAACACGTTACATGCTCTACACTTTATGGTTATACTTGTAGGAAGTTTCTACAAATATTGTTGTCGCCCTTTATTTGGTTAATAGTTGTTTACCTTTCTCATTTCTTTCACAGGAAAAGTGGTCCAAAAACCTCTACATTGCGTCATTATGTTATGGTCGAACTGTTTGCTAACGGTTGTTGGATTGTACACCCGAGATTGCTGTGGAGAAGAGAAGGAGAGTTAAATTTTTTGAAATCTTAGAGAGGGGTTTTGGTTTTCCGTTGTTCGGTTTAGCTTTGGCATGCCTAAAGGCCTTCCTTCTAAGGTTATGTGAAATGGAAAAGAAATGGAGAGATTTTCCAAACCTTTGCCTCAGCAACAAAGACATTACATTTGATAGTACAGTGGCAAATTTGCAAACAAATTATGGTTCATAGTGCCTTTGTAACTTGAAGTTAACAATGGGGAAGAATGTTAATGTAATATAGTAAATATTTATAAATACCTAATATATGGAAGTCTCCTTGAGACAGGTTTTATATATTCCTGCTGTGTCAATAACTCTTGGTTACAAGAGTCAGTCAAATAGTGAGGAACAAAAAGTGATATCTATCTTCATATTTGGTACTCCATAAGATATTCATAAACAATATTTATAAATATTTGGTATTATAGAGGAGATCGAATATGTCGACAAATATTTGATGAAGTTGAATTCTTCTTAATTTTTACTTATCTCATGTATGCACTTACGTCATAATTATAATTCATCTAATATTTTCTATTTTTGTTTATATCTATTTACTTATTCGAATACTTATATTTTTTGAATATACCAGTATTGTATGTTAATTTATTAAAATTCCATTAAACAATGAAAATAATTAGGGCACTTTTCGTGTTTAAAAATATGATTCAATATTAAGAGAGGTGTTACAACAGCTAGATGGGGAACTTGATGATAATTCTCCCCATCCTTTGGAAATTAAAGATTAAATTGCTGATCATGTACATGATCTTCAACATGAATTTTATTTCTATAATTTTATAAAATATTAAATAGTTTATTCATCCGCATTAAATACTAGGAGGTCATAACACAAGATGTGTACGATATACAAGATATGTACGATATACATGGACTGATCTAGAATCTGTTCTCAGCAAGGACAAATTTTTTTAAGTTGAAAATTAAAATGAAGAGCTAAAACATAGCGAGTTAGAGAGAGAGAGCTTGAACACATCATACACTCGTGTGTTTAGTTTTTTTTTTAATCGTTTTTTCCTCTATAAATTTAAATTTATCAAGTTTTATTTTTGCCCTTGTCCTTGTACCTATAAAAAAGTTAAAAGATAGACACTGGCAGGGGCGGACCTGCAGCAGGGCAGGGGGGGCACCTAACCCCACTGAATTTTCAGGGGTCAGGGGGGCATATTAGGAAGAAAAAAAATTAAGAGGGTCTAAAGTGATGGAGCTAGCAATATGTCAAGGTTATGATGGAGCTAGCAATATGTCATGAAAGTTTAAAAGTCTTAAGAGTTTAATATTATCTGAAAATTCATGTGCTTTCTATATTCATTGTTTTGCACATCAGCTTCAGTTGACACTTGTTGCAGTTGCTAAGAAACATAAGTCATTATGTTCTTTCTTTGATTATCTTGGATTGTTAGTAAATGTTGCTGGGGCTTCTTGCAAACGAAAAGAAATTCTCCAATTGAAACAATTTCAAAAAGTAGCTGAACGAGTTGCTAGTGGCAAAATCAAGAGTGGACGAGATTTGAATCAAGAAACAACAATAAAACGACCCGGAGAAACGTGTTGGATTTCACATTTTAAAACAATTTTGAGTGTTATTACCTTCTTTTCTCCAATAATGGATGTGTTCGAGTTTGTAGCAGATGATGTCGAAGGGGAGAAAAGTACAGAAGCTAGTACACTTTTGAAATTCATGCATGATTTTGAGTTTGTGTTCTTGTTACACTTATTGAAAGGAGTCATGGGAATTACAAATAACTTATCACAAGCCTTACAGAGGAAAGATCAAGACATCGTAAACGCAATAGCTCTTATCAATGTAACCAAGCAACGATTACAATGCATGAGAGAAAACTGAGATGATTTGTTAGCGGAAACTTGTGAATTTTGTGCATTGCATAACACAGTTGTCCCGAGGATGGAGGATATTTTTGTGTTTCCAGGAAGACAACGACGCAATATTGAAGAAATCACAAACCTTCATCGCTTTAGGGTTCAATTATTTTTCACAGGTTTTGATAGTCAGCTTGAGGAGTTTAATGACCGTTTTGATAACACAAATACAGAGTTACTTTCAAGTATAGCATGACTTGACCCACGTGACTCTTTCTCGGCATTTGACAATAAAAAATTAATTGAATTTGCGAAACTTTACCCTTCAGAATTTAATGATATGGAACTTTTGACACTTGATGGTCAACTCCAAAATTATATTGTAGATATGAGAAACGATCCCAATTTTTTGAGTATAAAAGGAATTGGCGAATTGGCTCAAATGTTGGTTCAGAAAAGAAAGGATGATGTGTATCCCCAAGTCTATTTGTTGCTGAAATTGGCTCTACTTTTGCCCGTTGCTACTGCAACTGTTGAAAGGACATTTTCAGCCATGAATATCGTGAAGAATGAACTCCGTAACCAAATGGGAGATGAATGGATGAATGATTGTTTAGTAACATACATTGAGCGTAATATTTTTGTAACTATTAAAAATGAGGCTATCATGCAACAATTTCAAGCAATAAAATCTCGAAAAATGTTATTGTAAATAATATTTGAGGATTGTTTAGTTTTTTAAGTTATTTTATGAAATTTTTATTCGTAAGAAATTTTTTTTCGAGTTTGACCCTACTGAACTATCAGTCTAGATCCGCCCTTGGACACTTCCTACTCTTTCCTCTTAATAGATTCGCAACTGGTCTCATTACTACTTTGAATTTCACTTAGTTTATGTACAAATATGGTTCTACAATTTTAAAATTCAAGTTATGATATAAATTTTCAAAGTAATTTAATAAATAATAGTACTTTTTTAATCTTAAAAAGAAGAAGTTATGTTGGACTCTTTAATTCTAACTAATTGAATGTGATTTTTCTTAAAAATTTTGAATGAAAATTTATATTTGGTAAATATTTTTAAGTAGTTTAAAATATTAAGTATCTTACTCATTAAAATTAAATAAATTTACATTAATTTTAATTTTACAAATTAATTATGAATAAAATCAAATATGTGTTTTTGTTGTTGTAAAACAGAGGGATAACATTAAAGTAGTTTATAATATTAATTTCTAATTATTACATTAATTAAAATTTAAAATTATTTAGAAAAGAATATTAAATGTAAAAAATATGATTATATATATAGGGGAGGTCAAATGCTGCATGCTTGATGTTTTATGGTAAAATAAACAAAGGGAAAAAAATGGGTTTTAGAAACCATTAGAAGCACTTTTTTTTATATATTTGTATAATAAAACAGAATTCATTTTGAATCTTTTATTTGACAAATCACAACAACGGTTCAGATCCATTCTAACGTAATTTTTTCAACTTAATCTAAAGGCTCATACTTCTTCCCGCTCAAATCAAATTCACCCCTACACCCTACTCTCTTTCATGTTCACACACAAAATCTCTCTTCTCTTCTTCATACACAAACAAATAATAATAATAATAATAATAATAATTATTATTATTATTATTATTATTATTATTATTATAATAGTAATAGTAATAGTAGTAATAATAATAATAATAATAATAATAGTAATAATAATTATTATTATAATAATTATAATAATAGTAATAGTAATAATAATAATAATAATAATAATAATAATAATAATAATAATAATTATAATAATAGTAATAGTAATCTATATAATTATAATTATTGCGTAAGACCCCAAAATTATTAATAAATGAAATTTAATTTTCTCTATTTATTATTTTAAAATAGTAAGGGTTGATTTGATTAATGTGGTCAGTTATGGATAAAATACGCAAATATTTTAAATAAGCAAGTGGTTATAAAATATTCATTGTTGTCGGGGAATATTCGTTTGGTCGTGGAATATTCTTGCTGTCAGGGAATATTCGTACGACGGCGCAGTCTTTTGTGGGTCCCATAACGGAAAGCGATTGGATGAAGAAAACGACAAGTATAAGTTGTTTATAAATAACGGCGCAGTTATTACCGTTAATACTGTTGGAATACCCGGTGGTTAAAATACAGTAATACGCGTTGTTGCACAGTAGTACACGGTATTGCACCAATTATTGATTCTTACGTAAGAAGGCACTACTCAATAATTATTACAGTAATTATTGTTCAGTATTTTATTTTATTGATTCAATAATTGTTGCGTTGATATTTTATATTACTGTTGTTTCAATAATTGTCACTACACAGTATTTTCCATTATCGAAGCAATAATTCATATTATCTGAATAATATTATTAGAAAACATTATTGGCAATGTCTAGAAAGTTCTGTCTAAGGAGAGGTTTGATCACCTAATTGCGCGCCAGTAAGGAAAAATTCTTATTGGAAAGCCCCATCTTTCCTGGGAACGGCCTGGTTGCCAGTACAATGATTCTGTAATATTATTTGTGAATAATTAATTATTAATTTATATGATGAGAAAAATATTTATTTTATGTGGATATAGATGGAGAAAATTTTTAAAGTAACAATTATTAAAAATTGATATTTTATCTTTTCTGATAAAATAATATTTTATTATATTATTATAATATAATAATGGTAATATTTTTACAATGAATGTGGGATATATGAGTATATGAGGAGGAAGAGTATTTTTATTACAAAAGTTGTTTAAAACATGTTAAACATGTTGGTGGACCCATTTCTTGACTGAAATTTAATTATAGACTGTAAAATTATTCGTTTATGAATTTTGGTCAATTTTTGTTTAGAATTTGGAAAACCTTTCTTCTGCAAAGTTGTAGAGAATTGAATTTCCTATAAAAAGTCGCGAGATTTGAATTTTCTGATAAAAGTGCTATTTATTATGAATTATTGATGTTCTGAAATTCCAAAATAATTGATTTTTGGAAGTTTTAATTATTTTAATTAAGAAAAACGTTTTTTTGATTTAGTTGACTATTGATGGCTGATATTTGGATCTGATTTGATATGCGTAGGATTTTAATATATATATATATTATATTAAATTTTCTGCTTTGATGTTCTAAGCATTTTCCTATAAATAGGGTACTTAGGTTAGAATTGAAAAACACACCAGAAACTACATATTTCTCTCTCGATAAATTCAGTGTATTCTTGTGAGTATTTTAGTACTTTGAGTATTGTTATACGGAGCAAGTTCTTTCAGCACTATATCCAGTATTCTAGTCAGAAATACTATTCTTTCTGAGGTAAAGGATGTTATTTTATTCGAAAATGATATTATTTCTTCAATATCATTATGCCAAAATATTGTTTAGAAATTTTTATCAAATTTGGAACTTTTTTATGTCGGGGTTACTATTCATGAGTTACTATTCACGAGTACTATTCACGAAGCGTATGATGTTTTTTGTGAAATTTCTATCTTTTGATGTCGGAGTTACTATTCACGTATACGGCACTATTCACGTATACGGCACTATTCACGAATACGACACTATTTATAGAAAAATTAAAATTTCTTTTCTGTGTCCAAAATTGTCTATTATGATTCCTATCTTTGATTGGATCTATGTTTTGATCTTCATTCTTGAATTTTACTCCAATCTAGTTATTTATGAAGTATTTTTGAACTTTGATTATTTAAAGTATGAATCATTAATACTTGTTCTTTTGTTTTACTGGATTCGTTTTCTTTAAAATATTTTTCATCATCCTCAGTCCTAAATGATGATATTACTGAATATCTTTGGCCTGTAGTGCAAAGATGAATGATTTCTTGATGAATATCTTTGGCCCGTAGTGCAAAGATGAACATGTGTTGAGATGAACATAACCGACTGATGAATATTTTTGGCCCGTAGTGCAAAGATGAACAGGTGTTTAGATGAACATGGCCAACTGATGAATATCTTTGGCCTGTAGTGCAAAGATGAATATTTGATTCCAGATATATATTGATTGATGTTACAGGGATAAAATATCGACGATGAACTTTTAAATTCATATATAAAAGATAGTAGTTTGCATTCTCTACTTAACTCTTCTAATGAATTATTATTTCCGCTGCGAAGATTGATTATAAACTAGTTGTCTATTGTATTCTATTAGATTTTTCCCTGTTGAGGACTAACGATAATTTGTTCTATATTATCTTAGTCATAATGTTCTTTACTGGGATAGTTGAGCTCACCCTTTTCCTTGTTGTTCCATTTTTCTTCTCAGGAGGCGAGAATGTAGCGAGTACTAGTCGGGGTGTGGAATGATGGTTCTAGAAATTGTTCTAGTAGTCCTCACTATTCTGTAAAATAGTGTATTAATAATTGTAATGAGGACTTATTTGAGTGTGGATATTGTCTAGATGACAATATTTGTATTTAAACTCACAGTTTTTATGTTGTATTAATAAAGTTATAGTTGTTTCTGTACCATGTATTTGGCGACTCAGAATGGGTGTTGTATACCAATTTTGGGGGCGTGACAGTTGGTATCAGAGCTTATGGATATGGTCTCTGGCGGAGATCGGGGAATAGTACTAGGAGGGGAGAGACGAGTAATCATTCGCTAGTATGTCATACCTAAGCTTATTTGTTGGTCAGTCGAACTATATGGTTAATATGTGATATGTTAATTTGTTTAATTAACCCTTGTTTATGGCAGTATTTAAGAATGGCAGCTGAGAATATTAACGGTGGAGTTAATGAGACCGTGGAAACACCTTTAATCACCACCCAGGGGAACGTGCAACATGAAGACAAAATTCATCCTGTAAACAACACCACTGAGTAGACGATGAACGACGGGATGTTTAGGAGCTTTTTGCAGTTCATGCAAAACTAGACGAGGGAGACTCGTGTACAGAATACAGGTGGAAATGATAGCAACGCGCGGCTTGTCACGGCCAAGCAGTTCAAAGAATTGGGACCACCATAATTTAAGGAAAAGCTGGATCCGATCATGGCGAAAACATGGGTCAAGCAAATTACCAAGATATTCGATGTCTTGGGATGCACGGAGGAACAGAAGGTTCCATTTGCTACCTTTATGTTCCGTGGCGAGGCGGATTATTGGTGGGAGTCTGTGAAACGTACCCCGTCTGCCGCACTCCGCATGTCTTGAGAAACGTTTCAGAAACTTTTCAACGAAAAATACTTTCCTGAAAGTATTCGCCATATGAAAGTGGTAGAGTTTATTAGACTATAACAAAACAACATGACGGTGTCCCAATACGAGGCGAAGTTTGCAAAGTTATCCAGGTTTGCACCTCATTTGGTAGAGAATGTAACGAGTACTAGTCGGGTGTGGAATGATGGTTCTAGAAGTTGTTCTAGTAGTCCTCACTATTCTGTAAAATAGTGTATTAATAATTGTAATGAGGACTTATTTGAGTGTGGATATTGTCTAGATGACAATATTTGTATTTAAACTCACAGTTTTTATGTTGTATTAATAAAGTTATAGTTGTTTCTGTACCATGTATTTGGCGACTCAGAATGGGTGTTGTATACCAATTTTGGGGGCGTGACAGTTGGTATCAGAGCTTATGGATATGGTCTCTGGCGGAGATCGGGGAATAGTACTAGGAGGGGAGAGACGAGTAATCATTCGCTAGTATGTCATACCTAAGCTTATTTGTTGGTCAGTCGAACTATATGGTTAATATGTGATATGTTAATTTGTTTAATTAACCCTTGTTTTATGGCAGTATTTAAGAATGGCAGCTGAGAATATTAACGGTGGAGTTAATGAGACCGTGGAAACACCTTTAATCACCACCCAGGGGAACGTGCAACATGAAGACAAAATTCCTCCTGTAAACAACACCACTGAGTAGACGATGAACGACGGGATGTTTAGGAGCTTTTTGCAGTTCATACAAAACTAGACGAGGGAGACTCGTGTACAGAATACAGGTGGAAATGATAGCAACGCGCGGCTTGTCACGGCCAAGCAGTTCAAAGAGTTGGGACCACCATAATTTAAGGAAAAGCTGGATCCGATCATGGCGAAAACATGGGTCAAGCAAATTACCAAGATATTCGATGTCTTGGGATGCACGGAGGAACAGAAGGTTCCATTTGCTACCTTTATGTTCCGTGGCGAGGCGGATTATTGGTGGGAGTCTGTGAAACGTACCCCGTCTGCCGCACTCCGCATGTCTTGAGAAACGTTTCAGAAACTTTTCAACGAAAAATACTTTCCTGAAAGTATTCGCCATATGAAAGTGGTAGAGTTTATTAGACTATAACAAAACAACATGACGGTGTCCCAATACGAGGCGAAGTTTGCAAAGTTATCCAGGTTTGCACCTCATTTGGTAGAGAATGTAGCGAGTACTAGTCGGGGTGTGGAATGATGGTTCTAGAAGTTGTTCTAGTAGTCCTCATACCGGTGACAGCAATCATCAGAACAACGATAACCAGCGGAGAAAGAAAAATACGGACAAGAGCGACAACCACTCTGGTGGTAATCGTGGCCATGGAAATAGAACAAGCGAGTCGGGGGGAGATTTTAAAAAGAGGAGATTCAACAATGACACTGCGAAGACGTCAGCACCAGCAGCAACTGGTTTTAAGGGAGGAGAACGACCACCAGTCGTATGCTATAAATGTGGAAAAGAGGGACACATCAGCCCAAACTGTCCACAACAGTTCAAGGTATGCTATAATTGTGGAAAGGAAGGACATATCACTCAAGATTGTACGGTAGCGAAACCAAACCCAGTGGGGATGGTGACTCAAAAGGCTGTCCCATAAAAGTCAAAGTCAACAGTTTCTGGAAGAGCGTTTGTCGTGACTGGTCAATATGCGAGGAACCCAAATGAGGTGATCACGGGTAAGCTAATCATAAATTTATGCGAAGTTTTATACATTACTAGATACCGGTGCTACCCATTCATTTATCTCTCCTACTTGTGCTCAACATTTAAACTTGACTCCGGAGAAATTAGACTTTGACTTATCTATGGAAACTCCGTCAAGAGAAACTTTCATCACATCCACTGTTTATAAATCTTGTTTGATCCAAGTTGGCACCATCGCATTACCTGTTGACCTTATTTTGGGGATTGATTGATTAACTACTCATCATGCCAAAATTGATTGTTTTCGTAAGGTTGTTAGTTTTCATATTCCTAAGCAACCTGTTATTCGAATTCAAATAACCAAACCATTGAAGTAAAACACTTTCATATCAAGCCATAAAGTCATTCGTTTATTGAAAAACGGATGTCAAGCTTTATTAGCCCATGTTATGGACTTAAACAAAAATACATCAGATTTGAATGATATTTCTATTGTTAGTAAATTTCCTGATGTATTTCCTGAAGAATTTCTTGGCTTACTCCCAAAGTGTGATATTGAATTTTGTATCGACTTTGAACCTGGTACAAAACCCATTTCTAAAATCTCATGGCTCATATTGAACTTCAGGAGTTAAAAATTCAACTATAGAATTTGGTACCCGAGCCTTTATCTGGTGACTTCCTTTGTGGAATGCACCGAAGCCAGACTCTCCGTAGGGGACGCCATATTCGTGCGGTAGTAAACTGATAGGTGTCATTGTGATATGCTATCCAAGATTGGGATGTAAGTCACAGTTGAGAGCAACCTAAGTCAGTAATCGAAATACATAGCTTTCTGTGCTTAGCTGGTTATTATCGAAGATTTTGTGGAAAGATTTTATCGAATCGCTACTCCATTAACGCATCTGACTCGTAGAGATACAAAATTCAAATGGAGCAAGGAATGTGGGAAGAGCTTCAAAGAACTCAATATGAGACTCATTTCGGCACATGTTCTGACCATACCATCCTGAAAAAGCGAACGTGGTAGCTGACGTGTTGAGTAAAAGATCGTATACGAGTACAAATGCGATATTGTCAAAGACTCATTTCATATAACTTACAAATGATAGATATAGAGTTAAAGACTCTAGGGACTCGCGTGATGATATACAAGTAGAACCGACTTTAATCGATAAAGTTAAAAACGTTCAAGCTACACACCGGAGCTGATGAATATGAAGAAGGAGGTACAAGAAGTTGTTATTTCAAAAGCGAGAATTGGCGAGGTGAGGAAAGCTCAAACCTTCGATTTATTAGTCCATTTGAAATTCTAGATCGAATAGGATGTAATAACCGCAAAAATTTATGATTTAATATTAATATTTATATAAATAGAGCCTGTGATGAAATGCTTGCATGGCATGAAGTGAGTAACTCGATTAAATTAAATTATTTAAGTTTATCAGTGTAACAATAAATCATTAAAATGATTTGGAAGCTTATCTGGATGGACTAAATTAATATTATTTAAGTGAGTAATTTGAATTATGTGAAATAACCCAACTTAATAATAATTATTAAGTTGGTGTATAATTTAGTGTTACTTGGGTAGATTAAATTAATTAGTCTACTGCCATAATAGTTAAGTATTTCTATTATTATAGTCCAAATAATAGAACCTAGCCATGAGAGTTATTTTACCCACCCATTTATTTTGGCAGCCATGTGACATTTTGTTACCCATGTTATTTTTCGGTAGCCATAAAATATTTTTGTCTACCTATTTTTATTTCATTTCGGCAGCTATGTAAAAGGGTAATGTAGCCATGTAAGTCTTTTCTCCATGTAATTCGGCAACCTCATGTTACTTTACCACCCAATTGATTTTGCAAGCCATATAATGTTTTCCACCTACTCAATTTCGGCAGCCTTACAATTTTTTCCCACCCACTGTTGGCAGTTATTACATGAGTAGCAGCTGTGATGTGTAAGTATTAGTCAAGGGGACTTGGACCTAACTTGATAATTGGAACTTGGCAGCCTTGGGAAATTTTTATTATTTCTTTTGGGCAGCATGTACTAGAGCCTTGAGTCTTGAAAAGGGGCTGGCGTGTGACATGGGTTGAGGTTGGTAGTACTTGACATTTTGATGGGATATTAGAATACTAGGTTGCTAAAAAGTTGAGTAGGGAATGACCAAGATAACTTTAATTATGTCTATACTTTTCTTTTTGGTATATATATATATAACAACCCTTGCTCTAGTGTTCCTTTACAAAAAAAAAAGAGAAGCAAGAGCAAAGTGGAGAAGGTGGTCGACAGTAGTAGATTTCTTTCCTGGCAACCCATTTCTTTTTCTTCAACTAAGGTATATAGAAATTAATTAGTTAGATAAAATTCTTCTATTTAAATTTTATTACATTTTTTCTTTTTGTAGTAATATGGATATATTGTGTTGTTTGTAAATTAGTATGCTAAATTAAATGTGTGCATGCTAAATTAATATTTACCATGTATTTCAAAATAAATAAATCAATTTTGCATGAATACATAAATTTTGTTTTGCGTAGAAAAAAAAAAGACTCAAATATGTTTACAGATTGATGATTCGTGTGTTTTTTTTTTCTTTTTGTTGATGCTTCATGTTATTGCTTTAGGATATTGTCTATGCATGGATAAAAAAAAACAACACCACCAAGGCATGGTTTCAAAGAGCGGCTACGTGTGTGTGATTATTGGGTGCCCATATTATTTTGTTGTTGCATTGTGGTAGCTGCTGAGCATAAAAAAAAAAAAAAAGAGCAAGCAAGCATGCATGTCTTGGAGGTGATAGTAGGGGCGGGTGGGTCCACCTACTAGAGGGTGTTATAGGAGAGATCATGTTGTGTTATAGAAGTATTACTAAGTTATTTTTCTATTATAAATTCGGCTGCTAGTGAGGTTATGTTGTGTGCATGGCTTATTGCTATTTTTTTTTATTTGCTAGTTCGGCTACTAATGTGCTAGTATTACTACAGGTTAAATTATTTTTTTCTTTTGTGCAATAAAGTGCTGCTTTAGTTCGGCTGCTAGTGGTGAAATAAAATGGCTTGTTGTTATATATAATTTTTTTGGCTAGTTCGGCTGATGAGCTAAATATGTTGCTACATGTTAATAATTTTTTTTTGGAAGCTGTTAGTGTACAAGACATTTTCTACATGTTAATCTTATTTTCATGCAATAAGGTAGTGCTATACTTTTAGGCTAATTTCGGCTACAATTATGCATGGAATTTTGGTACACACTTAATACTTTAGGAGCTGCTATGTAAAAAAAAAATATATATATATATATAAATAAATAATAAATAATAATAATAAAATGAAACAAAATAAATTGTTACTCCATAATGGTCATAGAGGATAAATAGAGTAATATTTAAATGCAACAAGAAGAGTGTTTCTGCAAAGTGGGATATGTATGTTTATATTTGTGTAATGTCATGTAAAACTCCAAATTAATAAAATTAGTTCAGATAACTAAATTGAGCAATAGTTTAATAAATAAATGTTATGTGCTTAGTTTTCTTAATTGTGAGCATAAATGTGTAGCAAGTAAGAAATGTAGTATTTTATTTTATGAGAGACTTGTACCTTAAACTAGGATGACATGCGATTAATAGCTAATGTGAGTTGGTTTCAACAATCACTAAATTGTACGGCTATACTATTATATTATAGGCAGTATACGTGACAAGGTGTCAAAGGTAACATAATCGACGAGCGAGGCAAGTTCCTTAACCTTACTCAAATCTATATTGAGCAAGTATCCGAACACTATTATTATTGTGTTGCAAGTTCCTACTTCTTATATTGTATACCTTCGAATTGTTGTCTCAAGCAAATATTTGTTTTTTGTTCGAAAATCATTTATATACCTTGACGTTGTTGCAAGCATTGGACTTATCATTCTTAAATGCGTTATAAAAATTTGTCTAAGCCATTGATTCGACTAGACTATTATTTTGTGTTAAAGCAATCCAAACCAATTGACTTGGTGCGGACTATCGTAAATCTACTGAGATGAACAACCCTCATTGAAGGGAAAATTATATATTGTCGGGAAACCGACTTGCGCACATAAGTATGATTAAATGTTATGCATAACGTAGGGTACTTTAGGCTGATCACCTGTTGTACTCGTTTATGTTGGATTACAGTGTAATACTGTTAATTCTAGTAAGAGTTCTTAGTCCTTAGTGACTGCTCAGTACTCATTCATGTTGAACTTCGAAATAAATCCTGAAATTGTCGATATGCTTCAGTCTATAACGACACCTATTGAATACTCTTGATATTTCTTGATGTTCTTGAACTACTTATTATTATTATACCCTTGAAAGATTTAAATACTATAACTGTTGTCTTTCTGGCTATATTACTTGTTGGGCAAACTTGTTGCTCATTCTTGCTTCCTAAAAACATTACAGTTTAGGCAGAGCAAGGCGGTACTTCAGGACAGGACAAGGGAAAGGGCAAGGCGACAGTATAACTAGTCCATAGAACTAGAAGTATTATTATTATTATGCTTGTTATGATGTATTCAAGAATGATTAAGTTATGTTTAAGTTAATCACTGAATTGTAGTAGTAATGGTTACGGTACCTTGGGACGCGAATAATTATATTATATCAATGTAAATTATTCTATTATTTCCGTTGTTAATAATTTAGTAAGATATTCGTAGTTGTACGTGATGCACCGAATTCGAGATATGGGTGTCCGAATTTTTGGGGGCGTCACATAGGAACTATGGCCTATAAACTCATTTTACCGCCAAGTATGACGCGTGTTCATAACGTTTTTCACGTATCGATGTTACGTAAATATGTGGACGACCCAAACCATGTTATTGAGTTAGAACCGAACGAGATAGCCGAAGACTTAACGTATGAAGAGGTACCTGTCAAGATTTTGTATAGGAAGGAGCATGTCCTACGCACGAAGGTCATACCACAAGTTAAAGTTTTGTGGAGAAACCATGCTATTGAGGAAATGACCTGGGAGTTTGAAACGGAAATGATAGCGAGGTATCCTCATCTTTTCGAAACACCAGGTACGTACGTCAATTTTGAGGACGAAATTTCATAAGGAGGGGAGGTTGTAAGACCCCAAATTATTAATAAATGAAATTTAATTTCCTCTATTTATTATTTTGAAATAGTAAGGGTTGATTTGATTAATGTGGTTAGTTATGGGTAAAATGCGCAAATATTTTAAATAAGCAGGTAGTTATAAAATATTCATTGTTGTCGGGGAATATTCGTTTGGTAATGAAATATTCTTGCTGTCGGGAAATATTCGTACGACGGCGCAGTCTTTTATGGGCCCCATAACGGAAAGCGATTGGATGAAGAAAATGATAAGTATAAGTTGTTTATAAATAACAGCGAAGTTATTACCGTTAATACTGTTGGAATACCCGGTGGTTAAAACACAGTAATACGCATTGTTGCACAGTAGCACACGGTATTGCATCAATTATTGATTCTTACGTAAGAAGACATTACTCAATAATTGTTACAGTAATTACTGCTCAGTATTTTATTTTATTGATTCAATAATTGCTGCGTTGATATTTTATATTACTTTTGTTTCAATAATTGTCACTACACAATATTTTCCATTATCGAATCAATAATTCATATTATATGAATAATATTATTAGAAAACATTATTGGCAATGTCTAGAAAGTTCTATCTAAGGAGAGGTTTGGTCACCTAATTGCGCCAGTAATGAGCAATTCTTATTGAAAAGCCCCCTCTTTTCTGGGAACGGCCTGATTGCCAGTAATGTGATTCTGTAATATTATTTGTGAATAATTAATTATTGATTTATATGATGAGAAAAATATTGATTTTATATGGATATAGATGGAAAAAAAATTTAAAGTGACAAATGTTAAAAATTGATATTTTATATTTTCTGATAAAATAATATTTTATTATATTATTATAATATAATAATGGTGATATTTTTACAATGAATGTGGGATATATGAGTATATGAGGAGGAACAATATTTTTTGTTGCAAAAGTTGTTTAAAACATGTTAAACATGTTGGTGGACCCATTTCTTGACTGAAATTTGATTATTGACTGTAAAATCGTCCGTTTATGAATTTCGGTCAATTTCTGTTTGAAATTTGGAAAAACTTTCTTCTGCAAAGTTGTAGAGAATTGAATTTCCTATAAAAAAAATCGCGAGATTTGAATTTTCCGATAAAAGTGCTATTTATTATGAATTATTGAAGTTCTGAAATTCCGAAATAATTGATTTTTGAAAGTTTTAATTATTTTAATTAAGAAAAACTTTTTTTTGATTTAGTTGACTATTGGTGGCTGATATTTGGATCTGATTTGGTGTGTGTAGAATTTTAATATATATATATATATATATATTAATAACTGTAGGATGAAGAAAACGACAAAGTTTGAGTTTTTATAAATAACGACGTAGTTGTTACCGTTAAGACTGTTGGAATATCCGGTGGTTAAAATACAGTAATACGCGTGGTTGCACAGTAGCACACGGTATTGCATAGTAATGTTGAATTATTGATTCTTACGTGAGAAGACACTAATCAATAATTGTTATAGTAATTACTGTTCAATATTTTATTTTATTGATTCAATAATTGTTGCGTTGATATTTTATATTATTATTATTTCAATAATTATCACTGCATATTATTTTCCATTATCAGATCAATAATTCATATTATTTGAATAATATTATTAGATAGCATTGTTGGCAATGTCTAGAAAGTTCTATCAAGGAGAGGTTTGGTCACCTAATTGCGTGCCAGTAAGGAGAAATTCTTATTGGAAAGCCCCTTCTTTCCTAAGAACGGTCTGGTTGTCATAATTGTGATTTTGTAATATTATTTGTGAATAATTAATTATTGATTTATATGATAAGAAAATATTTATTTTATGTGGATATAAATAATAGATATATTTATTTTTATGTGGATAAAACTGAAGAAAATAATGTTGAGGTATTTTATCAGTATTTTGTCATATTAGAGGTATTAAAAGACCAAATCAGTGTTTTTACAGCTTTATTGTGTGAGTTATAATTTTTAATCTGACCGTTGGATCGTTGTGATTTTTGGATATGTTATACATATATAAGTTGAATATATGTCCACAAATTTTGAACCGTTAAAAATTAACGTATAATTTGTTATGAATTTTAAGAGGTGACTGATTCAAAAATTAGGTTTATAAATGATTTTGATGGAAAATTCTAGAAATGGGTGGGCTCCACTTTTGGTTGTTGGGGAAGATGGCTAATTTTTTGTGGGTAGAATAGTAGCAGGTAAAGCCATCAGGTTGCAGGTCAAGTCTGCTTCATCGTGCTAATATTTTCCTATAAATAGAGGGCTAAGTTAGAATTGAAAATCACACCAGAATTCATAAGTTTTCTCTCTTTTCCTCTATAGATTATCGAGTGTATTTTGTGAGTATTTAGATACTTGGTGAGTTGTTATTCAATAGTGCAAGTTTTCTTCAGCGTCATATCCGATATCCAGTCAGAAGTGCTGCTCTTTTGAGATAAGGGATAGTAAGGGATATTAAGGGATGTTATATTCTTCATAATGATGTTATTCTTTCCATATCATTATACTGACATATTGGTATGGATCTTATTGTGAAATTTCTACCTTTTTGAGTTGAGGTTACTATTCACATATACGGCACTATTCACGTATACGGCACTATTTACGTATACGGTACTATGTACGAATATGGAGTACTATTCACGAGTTACTATTCATGAGTTACTATTCACGAGTTACTATTCACGAAAAAAATTTGGTTTCTTTTTCTGACTAAATTATCGTTGATTTATGATTGTTGTTCTTGAAAATAAATGCAGTTGTTGATCATATTATTTTTATTATCATATATAACATTTTTATAACCCTGATGTTGAATTTCTCTTTCACTTGAGTGTAAAGATGGGTAGATTATTGGTATGATCGTGACTATGAGTTCTCTTTGGCCAGTAGTGCAAAGTTGAATTGTTGACTGGTATGATCATGACAATTGAATATCTTTAACTTAGGTGCAAAGGTGAATTGATCAACATGATTATAATTATTGTTTATATAAATTCTGAAATGATTATATATTTCTTTGAGATATTAATATATTTGGCATGTAGTGCAAATATGAACTGTTGAGGAATATCTTTGGCCTGTAGTGCAAAGATGAATTGTTGATGAATATCTTTGGTCCGTAGTGCAAAGATGACATGTTGTTGAATATCTTTGGCCAGTAGTGCAAAGATGAACTGTTGACGAATATATTTGGCCGTAGTGCAAAGATGAAGTTATTAGTATGATTATGAACATGAACTGTGATTTGGTATAACCATGATCTTTGATGTTTCAGGTAAAGACATGGGATGAAAATTATCTTCGTTCTGGATGCGAAGAGGAATTTAGAATTATAATTATGATTATGAGCTATTCATATAATTGTGGAAAGAAACTATTGATTGATGTTACAGGGATAAAATATCGTTGGTGAATTTTTAGCATGTAGAAGATAATAGATTTTATGGTCTATTTGACTCTTCTAATGGATTGCTCGTTCCGCTACAACTATGGTTGAAAAGTTTTATCATCTACCATATGTTCTAAATCTCTGATTTATTACTGATGAAGGCTATTGATAATTTATTTATCTTTAGTCATGATATTCTTTACTGAGCTAGTTGTGCTCACCCTTTTGCTTCACAATTCCTTTCAGGTAATAAGAGTCTAGCTGGTTCGAACGGAGGATAACAGGGGAATAGAACGGTGGTCTATAGCTGTTGAGGTTCTCCCTAAATAGTATGAAAATAATTTTATTGAGACTTTAGATAAGTGTATCGTATTATATACGTCATTTGATATTTAATTTTGGTGAACCGAATAGGGTGAGGTGAACTCAACTTTGGAAGGGTGTTTTGCCACTATCATACAAGATGTCTAATGACATACAAACTCGTGTTATCAGAAGACAGGGTTATGCACATCCACTTACGGAGTATGTCTACGAGCACTACCTATATAATCTTGGTGTTTGTTTGGAGTATAATTCTCAATTAGAGACAGTGGAGATAATTATATGTCAAGAGAAGACTCCCCATTGGAAAGAATATGATAGTAATCTTCTCATTTTTCTTTGGGGTCTTTTGGGTCAACCAAGGATAATTCTGTGGGCATATGATATCTATCATAACCTAGACACATGACCTCCCATGTACGAATGTTTCTTTGAGCACTTTCCAAAGATTTTAATCTCTAAAACAGTTTTTGACTATACCTTTATGTAAGATGTCATGGTGACGTGATACCCAAGTTAGTGTCAAGAGTCACAGTTGATATATATATTTGTATCAAAACTTACAATACATGAGTTGTTGTATTTTGCACGACAATTGTTGTAATAAAGTTGTAGTTATTTTCTGTACCATGTATTTGGCGACTCAGAATGGGTTGAATGGAATGGACCTGTTTTGGGGGCATCACATATCAAGGATATTCCACTAATTTCTTGGAGTATAGAAGTCAAAACTTTAACCAACTGAGTATAATAAATAATGGAATAACAAAAGAAATCACCAGGCATGCGATAGACCGCACAGACAGTTTATTCTAACGGAATAATATATAACGAAACCAGGTCATGCGTAAAAGCACAGACAGGATGTTCCAACAGAATGATAAATAATATAACCAGGTCATGCATAAAACACAGATATGATGTTCCAACAGGATAATAAAGAACGAAACTAGATCATGCGTAAAGCCACAGACAGGATGTTTCAACAGAATAATAAAGAATGGAGCCAGGTCATAAATAATGCACAGACATGATGTTCCAACGGAATGATAAAGAACGGAATAATAACCGAAATTACCATGCATCCGGTACTTCGTATAGACATGTTATTCCAAAATAATGATAAGATTGGAATAACAGAAGTTCTCTTCATGAAGACGAAAAAAATAATACCCCTTATCTTAAAAAGAAGAGTACTAGATATAGAAGTAGTGAAGTAGCAGAACACTTTTCTTCTTTCTCTCTATAGTTTCTCTCTCTAGAGTTTTAGTAAATTCTTAAGAAATAATGAAGGAATGAGTTTCTATTTATAGAAGAATGGACTGCATAAAAACTAATTCATGAACGGTCCAGATTGATTTACTTTAAACGGACGGTCCAGATTTAAAACAAATTTTTTTAAATAAAATATAATATATTCTATTTATAATCTAATAAAACGAATAACTTTATAAAAGTATTCTGTTTTATATAAAAAGATTTTACTATGAAAAATACTATACAGGCACTATACATAATAAAATATAATATATTCTAATTATTGTCTAATAAAATAAATAATTTTATAAAAGTATTCTGTTTTATATAAAAATATTTTACTATGCAAAACACTATGCATAATAGAATATTATATATTCTATTTATAGTCTAATAAAACGAATAACTTTATAAAAGTATTTTATTTTATATAAAAAGCTTTTCTGTTTTATTACATTAATAATACTAATAAAACAAAACTCATCATCATTATTATTATTCACACTATTAATAGACCAGGTCGTTCCCAGGAAAGAAGGGGCTTTTCAATAAGAATTTATCCCCATTGACGCGCAATTAGGTGACCAAATCTCTCCTTAATAGAACTTATAGACATCGTTAATATTATAAATAATAATATTAATAACCTTGTCATCTCAATTATTGATTTAATAATATATAAAATATTGACAATAATTGAATCAAATAACGTGAGATACTATGCAATAATTACTGTAGCAATAACTGAACAAAACTGAGTGACTTATCACGTAAGCATCAATAATCAATACCGTGTGCTACTATGCAACCATGCGTATTACTGTACTTTTAACACTGGGTGTTTTAACAGTTAACGGTAAAAACTTTCGCCGTTATTTTCATAAAGTATTTTTGTCATTTTCTCAATCCGACAATAATTTCGTTGTGGGGTCCAACAATGATTATGCGTTGTACGAATATTCCCTGTTAAAACGAATATTCCCCGACCAATCGAATATTATATAACAACTTGCGTACTTTATAAAATTTATAAATATTACCCACAACTATAATATTATATCAAATTTACTCCATAATATCCAAAAATGATATTTATAAAAAAATCATCTTTATTTATAAAAGTTGGGGTCTTACAATTATTATTATTATTATTATTATTATAATACTACTACTACTACTACTAATAACAACAACAACAATAATTATAATTATAATAACAATAATAATAACAATAATATAATAGTAATAATAATAATAATAGTAATAAAGTAATAATAATTATAATTATTATAATAATTATAATAATATTAATATTAATAATAATAGTAATAGTAACAATAACAATAACAATAACAATAACAATAACAATAATAATAACAATAATAATAATTATTGTGTATTGTGGCGGTGTGATGAATTATGATAATTATTATTGATGATTGTAAGCTTTGTAGACAAGTTTAGATTTTTCAAAATATTTATTTTTAAAAAAAAATTAATTATAGTGGTAGTGTGGTAAATTATGATAATTGTTATATGTGATCGTAAGTTATTTTAAGTTGTAAAAAGTCTTTAGGTAATACGGTAATTTTTAAATTTTAATCTAATTTTTTGTTACGAGAAAGGCACGAGCAACAGGTATCTATATAATAAAATATAAATGATTTTAAATTTTCTGTTTATCTTAATAAATTATCTGAACTGTCTAAAATTTGAGATAAATGCTACCGTCCATAGTGCCGGACTGTTGCTCGTATATATGTATATATATATATATATATATATATATATATGTAGGGTCAGGATCAGGCGAGGGCTCCCTTACTTTGTTAAAATGCAGATTTTTTTTTGTTTTTTTTAAACAACTAAAAAAAATATTTAATATTTTATGGAACTGAATTTTTTTCATAATACAATGTTTTGGATGTGATTTGGGTACGTATAACAAAATATGTATGTACAGTCTGGGTAGACTGTACCACCACTTTTTAGTATAGGTATTCAAAATACGCCCAAAACATTATATTATGAAAAAAATTCCAGTTCCATAAAATATTAAATATTTTTTTTAGTTGTTTAAAAAAAAAACCAAAAAAAAAAATCCGCATTTTAACAAAGTAAGGGAGCCCTCACCTGATCGGTTCTATATATATATATATCTATCTAATAAAATACAAATGATTTTGAATTTTCCGCTCACTCAATAAATCATCTGGGTCGTCCAAAGTTTGAGATAAATCCCACCGTTCATACATCTATCTAATAAAATACATCTATCTATCTATCTAATAATTTAATAAAATACAAATGACTTTAAATTTTTCGCTCACTCAATAAATTATTTTGGTCGTTCAAAATTTAAAATAAATCATATTGTCCATACGGTGCCGGAGTCACGGGACCCAGCTAGTATATATATATATATATATATATATAGAGAGAGAGAGAGTATATTCATGGATATGGAGAGAAACAATGAGATAGCCGTATAATGAACACATATACTGATAATATACATAATAATAATAATAATAGTATTGCATATATACAAACTCTGCCCAAATCTCTACCTAAATTTACCAGTTTTCAATCCCTAATTTGAGTTTTATTTTTAGAATTCTTGTGCTCTTCATCGAACTTTAACATATACTTGCTGATAAGATTTTGTAAATACAAAAAAAAAATATGTCAGATGTATCCTTGGAAGATCTGTGACCGATTGAGGGCATCTATGATCTAGTTGAATCCTGCAAGCTTAAATGTACCGATTCTTCGACCGATTCTCAATTGATCTTTCTAAGGTACGATCTTGTGGTCACTTTTGAATTTTTTTCAGTTTTATTGTTTAATGTGTTAGTATTTTGATGATCGGTTTAAGTACGTGTTATCAGTTATGTTGTCAGTTGATGATGATCGTAATGGATTTAATTTGTTTATGCCTTGATTTTATCTGATTTTGGAATTAATGATTTTTGAACATGGTCGATCATGTATTTGATTTGATTGATATTTGTTTTTTTTTCTTTTCCTATAGTAAATAGCTTTTGTTTTTATTGAATCTGTATTGTTACGTGTAGAAAGAAACAATTTTTTGTAGTGAAAGTGGAACTTGTAGCGGAAATGTATCTCTTTTTAGCTTCAAGTACATTTGTGTTATTTTGTTTGGAGAAAATAATCAGGATTGACTCTGTAACACCCCAGTCCCACATCGAAAGATAGGGGAAAAATTTGTGTGCATATAAGGAATTAAGTAACTACCAATAGTACCTTCAAGTCATGACCTTTTGGGAGCCTGTGGTGGGCTAGATGACCCAAGAAGATACTATTGGGCCAGTGGTTTGAGACTTTATTTGGATGGATTTGATTCGATTCGGATTTGGGATTTGACCCAAGATTTGTTCCGGACTCTGGATTTGATCCGTGTTGTTTCATATGGTATCAGAGCCGACTCTCGAAAGCTCGGGTCGGATCATCCGATCGGGTTGCCGGAGGTGGGGACACGAAGGCTGGTGGTATTATCCCACAATGGAGAGATGAAGGTCCGGAGGTGGGGATACGAAGCCAGCCGGTATTATCCCACAATGGCTAGAGAGGCAAAGATCTTTGGGCCGTGTGTGTGATCGGTTCTGACGGGGACGTCAGAAATTTAAGTGGGGGAGTTTGTAACACCCCAGTCCCACATCGAAAGATAGGGGAAAAATTTGTGTGCATATAAGGAATTAAGTAACTACCAATAATACCTTCAAGTCATGACCTTTTGGGAGCCTGTGGTGGGCTAGATGACCCAAGAAGATACTATTGGGTCAGTGGTTTGAGACCTTATTTGGATGGATTTGATTCGATTCGGACTTGGGATTTGACCCAAGATTTGTTCCGGACTCGGGATTTGATCCGGGTTGTTTCAGACTCTATATTTACATATAGTTTTATCTATTTTGTTGAAGATAAGAGTTATTTTTCTCATATCTCTTTTTAAAGCAACTTGCCTTTCCTTTTTTGATATGATCCTTTTTTGGTTTGAAACCCGAAAAGTTCCTTTCAATTGTATTTGTTGAGAATCAAAATTATTCCACCTATGTCAGCATAATGGTAGTGGACTGATGCGATATTAGTATTAGTTTTGTTGCATTATTATATTATTTTTATGTATGGATTATGAAATTTTCCGCATAAGCTTACATGTTGAGATTTTAATGCTCGTTACTTGGAGAATCACGTTCAGTTTTTGTCCTCATTTATTTTGTGGGCTTTAATTCGCGTCTCCTTTTGCATTGGTTGATTTTCCATTCCCACAGATTACTGAAGATTTGAAGGCACAGTGGGGCAATTGAGTTGCATGGGGTGACGATGCCACAGCTGCGGAGTGGAGCACGAAGATCAAAACGGCTTGGTGACCTTCAGCCTGCCTCTCAACCTGTTGATCAAGCAGAAAATTTACTCTTTCCTACTCAGAACAGAACCAGAAGGAGAGCTGGTGCTGGAAGAGGAAGGGGTTCTAATGCAGCAGCTGTAGCAAAAGGGCCTTCAGCGGCAATTCCTGGGAGGCCAACTTATGCTGGTCGAGGCAGGGGGATTAGGTTGATAGATTTAGATCCAGAGCCTCCTTGTGAGGTTCTTCCACAAGCTATTGTTGTGGGGGCTGAAGCACCAGTTTTTAATAGAGTAGAGGGTGGTGCAGATAAAGATATTGCAATGGAGGGTGGAAGTGCGGATAAAATAGTGGGAGTTGAAGAAGACGCAAGTGCAACTCCTGTACCAGAGAGGGTAACTTTTTGTTTTTCCTTCCACGATGTTTCTATTTCTAGAAATGTCATAATTGTGTTACAAGTTTGGACAGATTTAAATCTGCTAACAAGCTACACTAACCAATGCTTTAATTACATCTTATCTCCATTCAGCTATATCTATTTAGTATAGATCACAAAAGTTTTTTACGTGCTTGCCTTCACTTGTGCTCCAACTAGGAGTCATTTAAATGAGTCTCTTTGATGTTCGTGAAGGTACAAGTGGGTAATTCTCCTGTATATAAGACAGAGAGGAAGTTGGGTAAGGGTGGTTTTGGCCAAGTTTATGTTGGCAAAAGGGTAAGTGGTGGCACTGAAAGAACTGGAGCAGATGCAGTTGAGGTAATTTTCTAAACAAAATTAGTTTGATTGGGGTTTTCAGTTAGCATAAGTTAAATTTGGTTCTACGTGTCTTTATATAGGTTGCTTTGAAGTTTGAGCACAGGAATAGTAAAGGTTGCAACTGTGGCCCTCCTTATGAGTGGCAAGTGTATAAGTAAGCACCATTTTCTAAATGTCTGGATGTTTATAGATTCCCCATATCTTTAATGTTCTTACCTTAATGCTCTGATTTAATTTCCAAAAGCACGCTAAATGGATGTTATGGGATTCCCTGGGTTCACTACAAGGGCCGCCAAGGAGATTTCTACATTATGGTAAGATTTGATGTGGATCTTCTTTTCATCAGGATTAACAACTTTGCTCATTGCTCTTTAAGAAATACTAAATGAATTATGTAACAAAAAGAGTAACAAATCTTTCAGGTCATGGATATACTTGGTCCCAGTCTGTGGGATGTTTGGAATTCTTTAGGCCAGTCGTAAGTTTCTCTGTCCTCATTCTGTTTTTCAACCACATGCACAAATTGTATTCGCCTTTAATGTGCTCACAGTATATGCTTGTTTGCATCATGCTTATGCAATATATTTGCTTGCGTATTGATTAGTACTTTCGACAGGATGTCACCAAACATGGTGGCTTGCATTGCAGTGGAGGCAATATCTATTCTTGAAAAGCTTCACTTGAAGGGGTAAGTATTACTGATAAGATCCATGCTTCCATGTTCTATTATGTACATGCATCCCTTTATCCTATATCATCTATAAAAGAAGCATAATATTTTTAACTTCAGTTGTGCCAATGGACTACGTCTCTTATTTATTTTTGCTACTTATTATTCCTTGTTTGAAGGTTTGTACATGGAGATGTGAAGCCTGAGAATTTTTTACTTGGTCAACCTGGAAGCACCGATGAGAAGAAGCTCTATCTTATTGATCTTGGATTGGGTATATTGTCCTTTTGAATCACTTCCATTCTGTTACTTTGGTTTTATTGCAGAAACCAAGACATCATCTTGTTGGATAATTCTAATAATTTTGCGCACATTTTGCTATGATTCTAATTTTGGAAAAATAACCTTTTGTTGATTCAGCATCTAAATGGAAAGATTCGTCATCTGGTCAGCACGTTGAATATGATCAGCGGCCTGACATATTCAGGTTTGTTAATTTCTGAATGTTAATCAAGATTTTCTTTATTCCAATTTATTAATAATTAATAAACTCCTTTGGCAGGGGGACGATAAGATATGCAAGTGTGCATGCACACTTAGGTCGCACCGGAAGTAGAAGGGACGATCTTGAGTCACTGGCTTATACATTGATTTTTCTCATTAAAGGAAGGTTACCATGGCAAGGTTACCAGGTTAGTTGGTCTTCTTGTTTCACATTGATTGAGGTTTCATTTCAGCTCACAAGGGTTCAAATTTTGATTCGTATTTTTCTCTTGATTTTATTTTATTTATTTATTTGTTTTGATATTTACAGGGAGACAACAAGAGTTTTCTTGTATGTAAAAAAAAAATGTCCACTTCACCAGAGTTGATGTGTTGCTTTTGTCCCGCCCCATTTAAGCAATTACTTGAAGCTGTTACAAATATGAAATTTGACGAGGAGCCAAATTATTCCAAACTAATATCTTTCTTTGAAAGTCTTATTGAACCATGCACATCATTGAGACCAATCAGAATTGATGGAGCTCTTAAGGTTGTAAGCTGTTGATATAAAAATAATATATGTGTGTTTGTGTTGTTAAAAGTTTTCTTCTTTTATATATTAATTTCCTATTGTGCGTTGTATGATCAGGTTGGGCAAAAACGGGGGCGATTGCTTATAAATTTGGAAGAAGATGAGCAACCTATGAAGAAAGTGAGACTAGGTAGTCCTGCAACCCAATGGATTTCAGTTTACAATGCGCGTCGTCCCATGAAGCAGAGGTAAATATGCACATGTTTAATCGATATGATATCCTAAGTATCATTTATAAATACTAGTCATATATGAGGTTCATTTTCAGCCTACCCCAACTAGTTTAAGATAAAAGGCGTTTTTGAGTTGAGTCAAATCATATGCTTCCGTCAAATAATGTTTTTTGGTTATTTACCATTGTATACCTGACAGCACTGCTGTTGATTCTGCTCTGCACCCTTCTAGGGCTCAAAATACTATGGAATTTTCATTAATAAGTTCTATTTCTATTTGTTCCCATGGACCAATGAAACTTTGCTTTTTGATTCATTTCGAAAGAATTGGGTAATAATATCTGGTAGGATTCCTAAGGACCCTAAGGCTTGTGGTCGGGTGGGTGTTTTGGCCCCAAGCCTGAAGTTGAAGATGGAAAGGTGATGGTGACATTATCGTATGTCTAGCATTCCTATTCCTTTTGCTACAACTATACTGCAAAGCATAAAAGCATAATCTTTTCTTTAGCTTTTGGTGGGATCTTTGTCTTCTTGACATTGTTTGTTTCTCATTTTTATACCCTTTCCTTTTTTCGAAGTTACGGTGGGAGCTTTACTTATTGACAATAAAATAAGAGAATCGTAATTGAAGAAAGAAGGGAGAAATAACGAATAATAGATATTTGATTGAAAATTAAAAGATTGCATTGATGCGTTTTTATGAATAAGTGCTAGTACGTCACTATCTCTTCTCTTTTACTAAAATTTTGATTAACTAGAGAGGTTACTTCCGTAAAAAAGAATTCTTTTAAATAGGCACATCATAGTTGTGTTTGTAAATTTTTATGGGATCTTTCTAATGGCAGCTAAATGGAAAGTTGTCTGGATATTGTCATCTTCTTTCTCTCTCTCTCTCTCTCTCTCTCACACACACACAAAACCACCCCCACCCCACCCCCACCCCCACTCTCATTCACTCTCATTCACTCTCATTCACTCTCATCTCAATGCAATTTAATTGGAAAATAGGTGAACGGGAAAGAAAACAGCAAAAAATTACGGCGGAATTTGTCTCACCTACTTAAAGCCTAAATTAAGGCCTGCTATTGAATGATATCTTGACTTTTCTTTTTGTTTGTTTTGAATTCAAATTCACGAGAGTACCTGGATCCATTAATAGACCCACTAATTAATAAGCCTTTGTTTTTTTAAAAAAATGTACTCCCTCCATTCCTATTTAATTGACGTTTAGAGAACAAATTTTGTTCCTATTTATTTGACGTTTGTAGATTTCTAGGAGATATCGATTACATTACTTCCTAAATTACCCCTAAACATTTAATACTCTCCTACTTTTCCAGGCTATTTTTTCTCCCTATTTTAATATGTTATTTTTATACTATCTTTATCTCTCTTATAATTCCTATATTTTCTCTATCCTCTAACAATATTTCTCTCTCATCTTTATCATCTACAATTTAACTTTTCATTTATCTATGCAAGGGTGTTTTTGGTAATTCGTAGTAATTTTAGTGGAGTTTTTATAGGAGTTTTAACTTCCTTAATAGTTGTGCAAAGCTCCAAAACGTCAAATAATTAGGAATGGAGGGAGTATTTGCTATTATTGAGCTGTGAAATATCACATCACCAGGATTAACATAATTTTGACAATCTAGTCCGGCACTTGTGGTTGCATTGTTTTGACCATATATGACTGCCAAAAACTTAGTACAATGCAAGTGTGGTGATACTCTGGATATACGGTGAAATAATGGGGTGAATCATATGTCAATTGGAGTGTTATTGATAAGTGTTACTCTCACTGAGTTAGGACAGTAGCGTATTTAGTTTCAAAAAGCGCAAGGGAAGACACAGCAACCAGAATATTGGCGTTAACTAAATTCTTAATAGGCAAATCGTATGTAGGCAACTTTCCTTAGAACTTGCACTTGGTGGAAACTTATTTCTTCAGGCGATCTCGTAATGGCATATCCTACTTTTGTTATTAATTGAAACTTTTCCCGAAAGAACTGTTGTAATCAAGTTTATCTTAAAAAAATGCCAGTGTAATCATAATTGAAGCCTAAGTTTCTATATGATTTTACTGAACCTATAATGTCTTTTACTTAATTGAAAATATAAGAACAGAAGAGTTTGGTGTGCTTTTGGCAATGCTTTAAGTGGGATCACCTTCAATAGAAGTCTTTTGCTCAAATCAAAATAGTTTGGTGAAGTCATTGAGAGGTTGATTTACTAGGAAGTTGATATAAATTTCATTGGAGTGGTTCTATAAAATTTCACTCATGAAAAATAGACAAAAGTTAAACATCTAAACCATTTTATTCTTCCAAAATATGAAACACTAGGTCGAACTCTAGAGATTAAACTTATCAGACATAAAAGTACAATATAACTGGAATTTGTTTTACATTAATTATTCACGTGGTGCCTATCAAAATAAATAAATTAGTCATGTAGTATTTATAAATTATCATGGACAATAATTGTGTCTGCATGCATGTGCTTTCGTAAATTAATGGTCATAGACTCAATGATTTTACAAGACTTAAAAACCATACGAATTTATTCAAGACAACCTTCTCTACTCTCGGCTTTTCTGGAAATTGGTTAAATAAGCATGTACTTGTGATTTTGAATGACTATTTTTGGTTTCTTGACTCTTTATATCCACTAGTTAATGAGCCTTCGAATATTCATAAATTAATGTTTGTAAGTTTGCTCAAAGAAAATATTGTCACGAGTTAGAGTTGCATCATGAGATTGCAGCCTCTTCCTTTAACAATAAGCACATGTATTGTTGGATGTGTAGATATCATTATAATGTTGCAGACACAAGGCTGCACCAGCATGTCGAGAAGGGCAATGAAGATGGTTTATATATTAGCTGTGTGGCTTCAGCTGCAAACCTTTGGGCCCTAATCATGGACGCTGGAACAGGTTTCTGCTCCCAGGTTTATGAGCTTTCAGCCATCTTTCTTCATAAGGTGATTTTTAAATTCATCGTTTCCGTCTTCTTTCATCATTAATTTATATTTAACTGGACATGCTCACCTTATTCTTATCGGTTAAATTGTCATCAGGATTGGATCATGGAACAATGGGAGAAGAACTATTATATCAGCTCAATAGCTGGTGCAACCAATGGAAGTTCTTTGGTTGTTATGTCTAAAGGTTGGTTTTATCGAATGAACAATCTACTTGTACGATATTCTTTATGTATCCATATATGCGCGTGTCCTTCCTTTTATGGCATAATGTTGTAGAATATTTGTATATCTTCTCTGTATGAAATTTTGTTTGTTAATGGAAAAAACAGTATCAAAGTTAAAAAGCTAAAAATAAATAGAAGGAAATTAAGTTATAGATTGCTAAAACCGTGAGTTGAGAATTTTAAGATACTAGTAACTTTATTGGTTGGAAGGAAAGCAGAACTGTCAAGGAGTGAGATTTGTCCAAGGCTCGAACCCGAAGTTATTTGAACTGTTTGAACAAAAAGTCTATCAAATTTGTTTGAACTTGATACAGCCACCACATTTTTTTGTCCTGAAAAGACTCCTAAGTTGGATACAGCAGGGCTTTGTGTGAGTTGGGCTTGAACTACTAGGCGTGAATCACTGCTAATCAACTAATCAATCCCACTCCGCTCCCATGATGACAGTAAAGTTCACCTATCATCACTACTTGTAGTGATACTAATATGATTCACAACTTTTTCCTGAAATTTAGGAGTTTCTAGAGATCATGGAAGCATAATTTGTTCAGAAAGAGCAACTAATTAACTATCACTAAATTTTGTGACTTGTCCAAGAGTTGATAGTCATTTAGATTCAATCTATGGTCTGTGTTTCTGCATTTACTAAGAGTTGGTACTGAAGTAACTAAAAGAATGTTTTGAAACATGCATGGTTTGTGCCATTCTGTCTCGAAAGTTGTTTGCAAAGTCACTTATGGTTTGAGTCCTTGTGTTGAGTGTTACTGAGTGATTTTGTGCTTTCTGTAAATTTAATAGGAACTCCTTACTCCCAGCAATCTTACAAAGTGAGTGAATCTTTTCCTTTCAAGTGGATTAACAAAAAATGGAAAGAAGGTTTCCATGTCACATCTATGACTACTGCTGGCAATCGCTGGGGTGTTGTTATGTCCAGAAATTCGGGATTTTCCGAACAGGTATGATCGACCAATTTCGCAATAGCTCTAGTCTTTACATGATCTGTAGCTTTGCTATTAATCGAACGCCTTCAAACTTGGATTTGCCTATACTAGGTTGTAGAGCTTGATTTTCTGTACCCAAGTGAAGGAATACACCGGCGTTGGGAGAGTGGATACCGAATAACTTCTATGGCTGCTACTGCTGATCAGTCAGCCTTCATATTAAGTGTACCAAAACGTAAGATGATGGATGAGACTCAAGAAACTCTACGTACATCTGCCTTCCCAAGTACCCATGTAAAGGTAAATTTTTGCTTCTACTTTATACACTCTAATAACTTTGTATAGTATCATTAGGAATGCACCAAGTCACTATAACTAAAGGGAGCATAATTTGATATTCATTTAGTGTTAGGTTTTCTCAACAGCCAAGTAGCCAACACATTACATGCTCTACACTTTGATGTTTATATAGCTAGATTCTGGGCCTTCTCTTTCTTTTAGGTGTTTGCGTATTACTAAGTTTCTACAATATAGTTGTCACCTTTTATTTTGTGGTGATTATTATCCCTTTTTTATTTGATTTAGGTGTTCTCTAAATTGCAATATCTCACTTCTTTTGCAGGAAAAGTGGTCCAAAAACCTCTACATTGCATCGTTATGTTATGGCCGAACTGTTTGCTAACGGGAGTTTGATTGTACACCCGATAGTTTTGGTTTTCCGTTGTTGGGTTTTACTTTTCGCCCACGAGCCAAAGAAATACAGACTTCTAATGTAAAGGCTTCCTTTTATGGTTGGTTATATGTAAAATGGAAAAGAAACTAGAGAAGAAAAACAAAATGAGGAGTTGCCAAATGTGTGCCTGAGCAAATACGAGTCTTCGCAATTTAATGTTCATCTATGGGGGAATGTAACTAGTAAATATATTTAAATTACTAATTTACCGAATTCCTTTCCAGACAGGTTCTACTTTTTCTTCATCTTTTGCTTGAAAAAAGCTTCCAAGTGACAATACCTCAAACATAGTTGTTAGTATGAAGTTTATTTTTTTGGTAAGTTAGTCAATTAACCAATAGAGTGTTGACATGCAGGCGGGGTTCTATGTGTGTCAGCATTCTATTAATCAATTGACCAACTTACCAAAAAATAAACTTTAT
Organism: Panax japonicus; assembly: GCA_020205505.1. Classification (NCBI taxonomy): domain Eukaryota; kingdom Viridiplantae; phylum Streptophyta; class Magnoliopsida; order Apiales; family Araliaceae; genus Panax; species Panax japonicus. The sequence goes on along the minus strand of CM035109.1, from coordinate 5,548,291 downwards.
GCTAACCGGATCCCTCAAAAATGGATTTGGTTAGCATGAAATTATTTTTTTGATAAGTTGGTCAATTGGCCAATACAATACTGACACACACATAACCTTGTCGGCGTGTCAGTATTCTATTGGTCAATTGAACAACTTACCCCAAAATAAATTTCATACTAACCACTTCCCTCAAAAATGTTTAGAGGATTATCTTTCATTTATCTTAATGTCCTATTTTAGAAATTTTAATTTTTTTGTGGGCAAAGATGGATATTATTTGTATCAAATAGATAAAGTATAATTTCAATTTTATTAATAAAATATTGAAGTAATTAAATTTAGGCACTACATATTTTCTAGCTCGAGAGAGGATATATTTTCCACGCGTTTCAAATTATAGATCAGTCAATGCTAATTCTAATATTTGATAATATTTAAATGTCAAAATTTAATACATTTTTAAATTTAAAAAATAATTAATTAAAAGTAATGAAATAGTAGTAAATTTAACAATGCATTTTACAATATGTGACTAAAATTAAAGGAACAAAATAACATGAGCAAAGTTGGGGAAAAACCAAAAAAGTATGGGTGTGAGAATCGTTTATATAGGGTCCCAGCAAATGTCACGCACATATGCTTAAACCCTAACTAAACCCTAAAATCCTACACCACCGCCACTCTCCACATCATTCCTGTCTCAAACAATTACCACTTTCTCAGCTCAGCTCTGATCTGATTGACCAAAAATGCGACCACCAAGAGGTCGTGGTGGCGGTGGCTTTAGGGGTGGTCGCGATGGCGGTCGCTTCGGCGGCGGAAGAGGTGGTCGTTTCGGTGGTGGCGGCCGCGGTGGTTACCACGATGAAGGCCCTCCTGCCGAAGTTGTAGGTCTGTTGGTTCTTCTCTCTTCTGTCTATATATATATATATGTGCTAATTTATGCATTGTGATGTTCTAATTAAGGGTTTGATTTGGATGAATGTAGAGGTTTCTGCATTTGTTCATGGTTGCGAGGGCGATGCAGTAACCAAGCTCACCAATGAGAAAATACCCTACTTTAACGCCCCTATTTATCTTCAGAACAAGACCCAAATTGGAAAAGTTGATGAAATTTTTGGTCCTATTAATGAATCTGTGAGTTCCCCACAGAGCATTTCTTTGTTCATAATTACTTGGGTTCTCTTTGAGTGTTTTAATAAAGTTTTTTCTTGAAATGTATTATGTTTATTAATTTATTTGCTTGTAGTTCTTTTCGGTTAAAATGAAGGAAGGCATTGTAGCTACTTCATACTCAGCTGGAGATAAGTTCTACATTGACCCACTTAAGCTTTTGCCATTGGCTAGATTTCTTCCGCAGCCAAAGTAAGTTTGCTTTTCTTTATTACTCAATGCTTGCATATCTTGCTAATTAGTTGCATTATCAGAGTTCTTATATTTTCTGCAGGTCTTGAATGTGTAACTTGTAAGTAATGTCCTTATTGGGAATTTTCGTATGCGACGGAATTTTAATTTAGTCTAGATGACTTTATTAAAGATTTTCAAGGACCAAAGTTGTATCTTTTTGCTGCTAGGTGTTTCTTTGTGGTATAATTTTCATTTATGTTCATAAAATGTTGAGTAATATAGACAATTAATGAAGAAAGGTTTTTAGTTATCTCTACCCTTCTTTATCAAATTATACTCGTTTGAATTAATGAAGAAAGGATTTTACTAATCTCTGCCTCTTTATCAGATTATTGGTATAAATTTTATGTAACATCACTTCTATAAAAAAATAGGCACTGATATATCAATTTATCAAATATTGTTTGCATTTCACGATGTTGACTTGCAAAATAGAAGATAATTTACGCGCTTGTACTTGTCAAGATAATTGTAGAGGAATCATATAATTGTGACGAGCAACAATAATAGGTGTCCAAACTGAATTGCCTGTACTCATTCTTTATATCCTGGCCTAGAGGACGGATAGTTTCCCAATCAAGGCTTTCTTATAGTCCAATTCTCTAGGTGCTTCTTGGAAATCATAAATTAACAATATAGCTTGTCATGAACATGATAGCAGACAACTAAGGAAACAAAAAAATTGATAGCAGACAGTGGTTCTGCTGTTTCTGCCACACATTGGCTTTGCATGAAAATGAAGAACCTCTGTTTTTGAGTTTCTTTAAGAGAAAAGAAACTTAATTGGGGAAATATTTAGTTTGTTAATTTTTATTTTTGAGTTTCTTCCTTCTATAACTTGTCAGAGATTTTGGGTCAGTATATATTGTTATGCTTCTTCTGCATAATTGTTTGGTTCAAAGACACTGATAGCGTCCATTCAGTTGAACGGCTCATCTAGAGACCCGTGTCCATTACGTACTTTATTAATATTAATGTTTCACAATTTTCAGGGGACAGGCGCAAGCTGGTGGTAGAGGTGGAGGCCGTGGAGGAGGGAGAGGTGGTGGACGTGGATTTGGCCGTGGAGGAGGTGGTGGTGGTTTTCGTGGAAGGGGTGCTCCAAGGGGTGGCCGAGGTGGCTTTCGAGGAGGTGGTCGTGGTGGAGGTGGAGGTTTCAGAGGCAGAGGGAGATCATAGGCAATTTGTACTTCATCTTAAGCTGTCATTAATGGATCCTTTGAAATTTAATTCGGATGTTAATTAATATTTCTTTTGGTTAATTGAATGGTTTGCTATTAGTGATTCAGTTGATTTTTATAGTTTAGTAGAGCTGTAGAAATCTGTTAATACTGTTGTGTTGTATCCATGGTTACCATCAATTTTATCCCATTAAACTAACAATTCACTCGGCCATTAGTAATATAAATTGTTGTGCAACTAGGAATCTTCAGCTCAGCAGTGTTGGTATCAATGCTTTCGAGCTTAAGAATATTGGGTAATTTTTAGAAGGCATGTTTTATTCTTCCAGATTTCAATTCTGTCTGAAAAGGGAACTCAACAGGAGTTATTCTTGGTATTATAGGGCAGCCTCTGCATATTTTTTCACAGAAGAGAATGTGGAGAAGTGAACAGAATTTATTCTTGGCATAAAATAAGAGCCTTTTATGCACATATTTTTACAGTGGTGAATTATATATGATGTCAATTCTGTGTAATCAAATATTATGCTTTAGTTTTATGTTATTGAATCTGTAATTTAGACTATATATGAAAATTTTCCAATAGGGTAACTCTTTCAGATTCTTCATCAAGGATAGTTCTCTTTCTGAAAATATGCACTCTTGCAATTGGTACTCCTTGCAGATTTTTGGATTTAGAGTTTGTTTGATTATTAGCGTTTGGAGCAATATTGATTAGTGTGTTTGGACTTATTCTTGGTACCTTGCGTTTTGAGTTTCAAATGTTGTGTTGTAAGTTGAAAAAGCAACAAGATTTTTTATGTACGGTACTAACCCGGAACGCTCTCGAAACATTGTGCAATGAAACATGCACTTAATGGAGGTGTCAAGGTACTTTTCTTGGACAAGCAATCAATGAAAATTCACAATTCCTCCCTTGAGGAAAACTTCCATTTCTCCAGCCAAAACCATAAGGGAAATTACATGAGTAAGACGGAGGTCCAAAATAATGTTAAAACCAAATTTAACAATGAGAACCTCTATGCTAGAGCTCCAGTACAAATCTGGAGAAGAATCCAAGGAACCAAGTGAATGAATCCTTCTCTTTATTCAAGCATCAGGCCCCTCAGGCCTCCCAACCCCTAAGAACTGTTGCTCGGGCAACTCGATTAACTCCAAGGGTGAAGGCTCCCATACGGAGATCACAGTCGTGGGTTTTACACATTTCTTTCACGTGTTTAAACCCCTTTGTCATGTATGTCTTTAGCTCCGCATTCACTTTCTCCTCGTCCCACATAAACCCTTGAATGTTCTACAATATACAAAAAAATGTGGCCGAAACACATATAAGACACTTTATAAAAATTATTACTTACCTTCTAAGTATTATCAAGAACAGCGTAAGGATCCTTCGTGGGGGTTTTGTCTCTCTATTTGTGAGAGTGAGTTTTTTAATTCATCTATAATATGATCTTGACAGTTTATATTGGATTTCATTTTTGATAGAGTAAGTACCCCTATATGCTAAAATTGAATGAATTTTCCCCATGTATCTTGACAGGGTTTATCAAAAAGAACAGCATAAGGATTTTCCTAGTAAAGGAGACAGGTACAAGTCTTAAGTATAAAATTATTCTAAGTAAAGGAGGAGAGATTGAGATTGATAGGTGATACCTGAACCCACTCAAAATAGCTAACAGTAACTCCACCTCCATTTGCAAGGATATCTGGTAGGATAACAACACCTTTTTTTTTCAAGATCTGCACAAGAGGACTTTTTGGTCATGCCTCTGCAATTAATTTGCTATGACTCCAGATTTCAAGTGTGAACTAACCTCGTCGGCCTCTGGATCAGTAGGATGGTTAGCAGCCTCGATAATAAACTTGGCTTTGATATCATTTGCATTCTCCCTTCGCTCCGCCAGCCATGACCAAGAAAAGATCATCATCAGACACAAAAAACTAGTATAACAAAAGTTATATAATTGGTATTAGGAACTACATCCTATATGGTTACTATATGGAGCATACATGTTTTTGTAACTTTGTTTCTGTAACTTTTTCAACATTGTCCAAGTACTCGCTGTAAATCTACATGTAAATTAGCAAAATACATAATTTCCTCTTCTAGCAGAAAGGAGCGAAATGGAGACTCGGATTCATCAAGACAATAATTTTTATTACTTTAAAGGCTAGCAATAGTTATTCATAGACGCCAGAAATATTGCACGTATGCACAAGTGTACTGCTAATTCTCCTCCTTTTGCTATCGCTTTATTCCATCACTATATATACTGTTTCATTCTTTTGTTAAACACTGTAAATACATAAATATAGGTTCGCTTCTTTTTTTAGTTTAGAACTAGATGTTTTTGAGTATTCGATTAGAAGAATGAAACAAGTTGCCTTGAATTAACATATGGTTAGAATAAGAACCTGTTGATCACACCCCCAAGAGCTGCAGGGATGAGAATGTCACAGTCTTCAACCAATATTGAATTGGGATCAATTGGATTAGCACCATGGAAACCTTTGACTCCACGATTTTCTTTGGCATGCTTGAGTAGGCTTGGAATGTCAATTCCTTCACTATTCTTAATGGCTCCAGTTATGTCACTTATGGCAACAACCTTCCCACCCTTTTCACTGATGAGTTGAGCAGCCCAGGAACCAACATTGCCAAATCCCTGACATAAAAAGAATACACATCCACCTAAGAGATTTGGGGGTAAACATGGAAAAAAAATAAATCCTTAACTTTTGCAAATGGAGACTCTTTTAATGGAAAAACAAGCTGCCAGCCATTTTATTCGAAATGAGTTCATCAAATGAATCCAAAATGGAAATAGTAGCAGCCATAATGAATGGTCACCTGCACAACAAACCGTTGTCCAGAAATGCTCTTTCCATACTCGTTAAGCAGAGCTTCCGTTGCAAAGAGTACACCCCTACCAGTAGCCGCATCTCTGCCTAGGGATCCACCAAGATCCTGGTTCAAACAATTTGAACTTTTTTGACTTGGAAATAAAGAACACTCATGGAAATAAAATGAACAATTTGTTTAGCCAGTAATAAATTGTATGTTTTACAAATATGAATTACATGAATTCAGAACTAAAATTGCAGAAGAGATATGGACTTATGACCAGTCATGACAATTCAGACAGAATGACTAAACATCTATGCTTACCGTAGGTTTTCCAGTTACTACTGCAGGTGAGTAGCCATGAAACTTTGAGTATTCATCTAGTATCCAGGCCATTGTCTGTTTAACCACCAGCAAGCAAAAAAGTATTACTTTCAAATTTCGTCAAAACGTTTGATATTACTCCCTCCATTCCAAAATTGAGATACATTTGTAAAGCGATGAGGTTTAAGAAAACTTTAATTTTTTCAAAATTATGCCGAAAATTAGCTAGAAATGTAGTAGTAGTAGTAGTGGCATGATAGTGCTCGATCAACTAAAAATAAAAGTAATGGCAAGTTAGGAACTTCATGTCAGTTTATAGTCTAAAAATAGAAATGCATCTCTCTAATTTTGGATTGACTACACCTTTTGACTAAGTATTACCAACACACCCTAACCAAAACTAAAACATAAGTGGATCGAAACAGAATTTATGCACACCTCACCTGTGGATTTGTTCCCATATCAGGTGCTGGAACATCTGTATGGATACCAATCAGATCATGTATCTTCTGGGTGAAAACTCGGGTAAGTCGTTCTAGCTCAGAGATGCTTAGTTCTCCCGGATTACATCCTATCCCTCCTTTAGCTCCACCATATGGTATATTAGCTACTGCTGTCTTCCATGTCATTAGTTGTGCCAAAGCATTCACCTCATCCGGATCAACCTATCAGATCCATGAAATTATAAGAGAAGAAAAAATGGAGAAACAATCTTAATTCTACAAACTATCCACTCCCAAAATTTCTGTTTGGTATTTTTAATTTCATCACTAGCTAAGATCAAAGAATAAAAAAATAAAATGATTCTATTAGTGCATATGGGCTATATACGTAGAACATTTTGAACTTGTCTTTAAATCATTAAAAACTGTCCATCTACCTATGTGAGCAAACTCCTACATTCCCTTGTTTAAGAATGTATTAGAAACTTAAATATAAAAAACCTCAGGGTGATATCTGATTCCTCCCTTCATAGGCCCTCGGGCATTGTCATGCTGAACCCTGAATCCTACAAAAGATGCCAACGTGCCATCGTCCTTTGGAATGGTACACTCAACCTGCAGTTTTGTTCAAAATCAAGGAATTAAAGACCAAAAACAATACAATAGGGGTACTATGTAAACATTTAGCAGCCAATACCAATACGAGCAAAAGAACTAGATGAAAATTGCTATTTCCATTAAAGACGGAGTGAAATATGCAACTAAGGGAAAACTATAAGAAATTGCAAGCAAAAGGAACCAAAAAGAAGAGTACGATGAGGCATAGAAAGAAAGCTGCAAAGGCAAATATATTGGCTAAAAGAGTATATGATTAAATTGTTGAATCAATCAACATTAAGACATGAAAAAAAGAGCATTAACAACCTTGATTTCCCTAAATGGGATGAGTAAACTCTTTTCAAGCCTCGAATCCAACCCCAAAAGCCGAGCTGCCAGCTTAAAATTTCGGTTGGTTGCAACTAATGCATTCATCTTTTGAAGAAGTGTTTGAGCAGCCTAGAAAAAGGATGTCAGATTATCACTTTCAGATGCAAAATGGGGAAGTACATAGACTTGAATTACTTTTATCGGAGGAAAAGAAATCATAAAATCAAGGTAAGTTGTAGACAAGTGATCTATATTTGACTTTGCAATGGACAAAAACTAGGCATTCAAAATATTTTACATGTAAAACATATGATGTCTGTTTTAAATTTTTAGAGAAATAAATTTTCATTCCTTTTTACCAATCGTTTGTAGATTTTAAGGAACAATTAATTAACTACTCAGATTCCTATATTATCCCTAATAATTAAAAATTAATTTGTTTCTCCTTCATCTTTCAAATGAATTTTAAAAGCGTAATTAAACTAATATCAAGATTTATACTTAATTAAATCAATTAGGCAAAACATTAATTACATCTCTTAATCTATGTGCTTACTCCTAAAACATCAAATAAAAAAGAACAACCAGTAATAAATGTTTAGTTATTTCCTAAACTATATCTCCAATAGACCATGGGAAGAGTAAAGTAATATTTTGGTACAAATGGAAAGCTGTGAAGATCGCCAATACATTCGAAATATCATTTTAAATGAGAATTACAAAGAAATTAGCTAACAACCCAACATTAACATAATAAACTTGTATTATAAAACAATTAATTCAAATTCCCCCAAAAAAAAAAACTCAAATTTTAACATCTAGAACTTGGTCCACTGCCCTTTCTACTTTTTCTCTGTCTATAAAAGATACAAATCATATACACCATTGATAATGAATCTAAAGGCAGAAACAGAGAGGATAACAAGTGATGTTAGAGACCATCATACCTTAAATTTAAGGAGGAGGAAAGAGCAAATGGAATTAATTGATGATCTGCAAATCTCCCTCAGCTCAGCTATATGTTGGGGGTGGGGGTGGGGGGTGGGGGGTGGGGGGAGAGATTAGTACATGTTTTCGTTCCGAATATACCACTTATATAGCAGTAATAAATGAGTAGAAAGAATCAGAATCAAATTCTCTCCGTGAATCTTGAAAAAGGAAACAAAATAATATATTCCAAACTATTGCATCAATCCACATACCCAAATTGGCTATGAATTATTGAATATACTTACAATTTCATATATCCAAACAAACTAAACACCTGTCACTCAATAAATCTAAATTGCATGAGTCGAATGTTAATAATAAATAGACATGTATATGAGGAAATTAAATTGTGATTAACGTGAAATTTTTTATTATAAAATAAAATAAAATTATTCATGCATACCTCATAATTATAATTGGTTTGAATTTTTTTATGAAAGGAGGTCTCAAAGAAGAATATGAATATGTGCTGTACTACTAGTGTACTACTGGGAAGAGAGACCCTACCAATTCCGACAGAATCAAAACTCCTCATGACCTTCCACTATATCTTTATCTCCCCAGGGGAGGGGAGGAGAGAATGTGAATATATATATATATATATATATATATATATATATATATATATATATATATACACACACGTCCGGATCAAGTGCATACTCATTATATTACTCTATACTTTTAGCGACGGACAACATATATCATCGCTAAAAGTATAAACGACGGTTGTATGACCGAAACTATCGCCTAAAGGAGGGTAAACACGGGTGAGTAAGATAAGGGTATGCACTTGATCCTCGCTATCTATAATATAAAACAGAGCGGAGAGAGAAAATAGACAAATGTCACATCAAGTTTACGTCAGCTGCTCTCTCTCTCATTCCAATTATTCAAATTTCAAACCCTCTATCTATCTATTCTACCACACACACGCAGAGCGAAATTTATAAAATTATCTATTTTAATTATGAAAATAATAATTCCCTTTATTTGGTAGAAGTAGAACATAACAAGGATATATATATATATCTATAATATAAAACAGAGCAGAGAGAGAAAATAGACAAATGTCACATCAAGTTTACGTCAGCTGCTCTCTCTCTCATTCCAGTTTAGATATGTGTTGATGATTGTGTGTTCCGTATTTTGTAAAGTTAACTAATTATACATGGTTATGATGATTTTGGGTATGAAATGATAATTTTTTTTATGGTTTAGATATGTAATGATGATTGTAAGTTTTGTAGACAGGTTTAGAATTTTCTGGATATTTATTTTTAAAAGAAATTTTACCAAAATTTCTTGAAATTAGTACCGACTAGCTCGATGTTTTGGTGGTTGGATATATATTAATGATTGAGTATGTATTAATTGTTGTGGTGATATGTGTCTTTAGATAATGTAATATTTTTCAAATTTTAATTTAATTTTTCGTTACGTCGTGCCTTCAGGCACGGGTTATAGCTAGTATATATATATATAAATGGTAATCAAATTTTGCATGATTAATTATTTAGTAATACTACGGTAATAAAAATAATTACAAAAAAACGAATATAAAATAATGTATAATTATAATTAATTGATGTGAGTGAGTCCAATAATATAATCAATTATTATTATATACATCATTTTATATATTCAATTTTTTACAATTAATATGTGATTAAGTGTGAAAATATCAAATATTGAATTGAAAATATATATGAGTTGGGTATTAAAAAGGATAGAGAGAGTGAAGGGTATGGCGAATCCTGGAATGGGTACGTGAATCCGACGCCAAATCCCACGTTATATTACAACGTCATATATCAACAGATTCTCCCTATTGTAGTGACCGACTAGTTTTCCTTATTCCTCAATCACACAAATCTCACTATAACTACATATAGTTATTATCTTTGTTCTTAAAATATTTTTTTTTAAAGTTTTGGCATATGAATTAAAAAAATATTATTTACCAAATAAAATTTATTTAAAATTACATTACTATCCATTTATGGGAAATTAAAAACTATTAATACAATGGAGGAAATTTATTGGGACAATGAGAGAAGGTAGTGGTAATATATAAAAGTAAATAATTTATTCTCCTCAAAAATTGTAAACGACAAACATTTTAGAACAAATTTTTTTCTATTAAAACAACAATATTTTAGGAACGGGGGAACATTTTTTATTTTTTTTATTTTTTTGAAAAACAATAAGTCTAGGGGGACTGGCGGGTTCCGACCAGGGTAGTTACCGGTCGGATTTTTATTTTGCTTTTGACTATCAAATAATTAATGTGATTTATTGGAACTGAAATTTTTATAAAATGTACTGATTTAGGTGTCATTTGGATATATTTAAAAAATAGAGTTGTACAGTATGTGTAACCCTATTTTTTACATGTATCCAAATGACACTTAAATTACTGTATTTTGTAAAATTTTAATTTTAATAAATCACATTAATTATTTAATAGTCAAAAACAAAACAAAAAATCTGACATGTCACTACTCCGGTCGGAACCCGCTGGTCCCCGATTATTTGAAAAATATATTTTATTTTAAAATTAGATAAAATATAGATCGGGGCAGCGAAACTTACTTTCTTCCTCTATGCTACGTTTGGATCGATGAAATAGGAGGGAGAATGGAATGAATCATTCCATTGGAATGATAAAAATGTTGTTTGGTTTGTTTATTCCAACGGAATAATGTATTCCTCCTGGAATGATAGTTAACTTAAAATTTTAATTTTCATTCCTTGAGGGGTGGTCAGGAATAAATCATTCCATCCATTATTTTTAAGTAATTGATAAATATACCCCTAAATATATAATAGGGCTTTTTACATATTCATTCAATTGGATCGATCTGGGAACGACGAGAGAGAAGGGACCAATATTTGATAATTTCTTCGGAATTTTCATTTTTTTATTTCTTTGTAATTTATCTCACTTACCCCTACCCAACAACCCCACTCCACCCCACCCCACCCCACCCCAGCCACCCCTAACCCACCTACCTACCTACGCCCACCCTACCAACTTACCCCCACCTACTCCCACCCCACGCCCTACTAACCTACGCCCACCTACCCCACCCCACTACCCCCACTCCCACCCCACCCATTATCCACCTTACCCCACCTACCCCACCCCACCCTACCTTACCCCACCTACCCCACCCCACCTACCAACCCCACACCATCCACCCCATATACCCATCCTACCCCACCCACCCCTACCAACTTACCCCCACCCAGCCACCCCATCCACCCCACCCACCCCATCCCACCCCACCCTACCCCCACACACCCACCCCCACCCAGTCACCCTAACCCACTTACCCTACCTACTAACCCACCCCACCCACGCCCTACCAACGTACCCCACCTATCTCACCCCATCCACCCCACCCTACCCACCTACCCCCACCCACCCAATCAACTTACCCCCACCCCCTACCAACTTACCCCCACCCAGCCACCCTAACCCACCTACTCACCCCACTCACCCACCCACCCACCTACCCCCACACCCACCCCCTACCAACCTACCCTCACCCAGCCACTCTACCCCACCTACGCACCCCACGCCACCCAGTCACCCTAACCCACCTACCCTACCTATTAACCCACCCCACCCACCCACCCCCTACCAACGTACCCCACCTACCCCACCCCACCCACTCACCAACCCACCCATCTTAACCCACCCCACCCCAGCCACCCCACTCCACCCATAACCCACCTACCCCAACCACTTTACCCCAACCCAACCACCCCACCCTACCCCACCCCCACACACCCACCCTTACCCCCACCCAGCCACCCTAACCCCCTACCCTACCTACTAACCCACCCCACCCACCCCTCTCCCTACCAACCTACCCCCACCCCACCCACCCCTCTCCCTATCAACCTACCCCCACCCAGCCACCCCAACTTACCTACCCTACCTACTAACCCACCCTACCCCCACCCCCTATCAACCCATCCTCACCTACCCCCACCCCCACCCAGCCACCCCAACCCACCTACCCTACTTACTCACCCCACCTACCCCACCTACCCCACCACCACACACCCCCTCCACCACACCCCACCCCATCCCACCCACCCCTTCCCTTCCCTTCCCTTCCCTTCCCTTCCCTTCCCTTTATTTCTAAGAATGAAATATGTGTTAAATTTTTAATATAAATTGAATTTAAGTTAAATTTGAACATTTGAGGGTATTTAGGTCACTTTCTAAATATTTATTTCATTCTTAGATGTATTCCTAACATCAACCAAACATTTACATGGAATATTAAAAAATCATTCCATTCCCTCATCTATTCCATTCCCTACTCTATTCTATTCCCTACTCTATTCCATTCCTTCAATCCAAACGTAGCACTAGTGTTTTAGTTAACTAACTTTAAAATTTTGAAAATGTAATCTTGGACGTATTGTATAATATAAATATATATATTAAAATAAATTTAATTATTAGATTTTGCAAATCACTAAATACAAGAGTAATTTTCTCTTATTTGACCACGAATTCATTAATCACAAAAAAGAAATAATTTTATTATTTGTAAGTAAGGGTCATGCCTAATTGTTTGTATAAAGCGGGTAAATTTTATTCTCATTTGCCTAATAGAATATTAGTCAATATATAAACTTAGTACGGGTATCAACACTCAACAAGAATCTAAGTATATGTATTAAAGAAGAAGAAAATTAGTGGGGGTGATAGCCTAGTCCCCACTTGACTAAGGTGGTGTTTTAATACATCTTAACAATTTATTTTTTAATGCATTTTAACAGCTCACGTTTTTATATTAAAATATTCTCTGAATAGTTTAGACTCATATTTATATCTTAATTATTCAGAGAATTTCTTAATACAAATATGTAGGCTTTTAAGTAATATTAAGAGATGGACGGTAAAAATGCAATCAAACACCACTTAACTTAATTTAGCGCACAATTATATATATATATATATATATATATATATATATATATATCTAATAAAATACAAATAATTTTGAATTTTCCGCTCATTTAATAAATCATCTGGGCCGTCCAAAGTTTGGGATAAATCCCACCGTTCATACATCTATCTAATAAAATACATTTATCTATCTAATAATCTAATAATAATTTAATCTATCTAATAAAATACAAATGATTTTGAATTTTTCGCTCACTTAATAAATCATCTGGGCCGTCCAAAGTTTGGGATAAATCCCACCGTTCATACATCTATCTAATAAAATACATCTATCTATCTAATAATCTAATAATAATTTAATAAAATACAAATGACTTTAAATTTTTCACTCGCTCAATAAATTATTTTGGTCGTTCAAAGTTTGAGATAAATCATATTGTCCATACAGTGCCGGAGGCACGGGACCCAGTTAGTCTATCTAATAAAATACAAATGATTTTGAATTTTCCGCTCTCTCAATAAATCATCTTGGCCGTCCAAAGTTTAGGATAAATCCCACCATCCATACATATATCTAATAAAATATATCTCTCTATTTATCTAATAAAATATAAATGATTTTGAATTTTCCGCTCACTCAATAAATCATCTTGGTCGTCTAAAGTTTGGGATAAATCTCACCGTCCATACATCTATCTAATAAAATACATCTCTCTATTTATCTAATAAAATACAAATGATTTTGAATTTATCGCTCACTCAATAAATCATCTGGGTCGTTTAAAATTTAAGATAAATCTCACTGTCTATACAGTGCCGGAGGCACGGGAACTAGCTAGTATATATATATGGGGAATGATCCGTAGAAAGTGTTAATTATTAGTACTGTTTGAACTAACGTTAATCTAGCCGTTCAATATTAGAGTTAATGGCTGAGATGAATACCCAGCCGCTAAAGGAAGTAGCGGCCAGCAATAAATTAAAAAATCCTCTGTGCTGGCCGCTAGAGAGAGTAGCGGCCAGTCAAAACGACGACGCTTTGACTGGCCGCTACTCCCTCTAGCGGCTATCACAGAGGATTTTTTAATTTGGCCCATGGCCCAGCGGCTAGAGGGAGTAGCGGTCAACAAAAAAAATTGGTCAATTACTAATTATCCTAATTATTTTCGTACATACGACTTATTAATTAGTAAAATAAAATAATAAAAAATTATAAGTATAATCAGTAATTATCTTATATTTATTAATAAAATAAGTATGTATAAGGATAATTAATAATTATCGTCTTATGATTTTTAATTATTAATAGAAAATAGTGATTAAATTTATATTATATTTCTACTCAAATATATAAACTCAATCACTATTTTTTATTTATAATTAAAAATCATAAGACGATAATCAATAATTATTCTTATACATACTTATTTTGTTAATAAGTATAAGGATAAGTATAAAGATAATTACTGATTATCCTTATAATTGTCCATATAATTTTTTATTATTTTATTTTACTGATTAATAAGTAATATGTATAAGGATAATCTGTTAATAAGTATAAGGATAAGTATAAAGATAATTATTGATTATCCTTATAATTATACTTATAATTTTTTATTATTTTATTTTACTAATTAATAAGTAGCATGTACGAGAATAATTAGGATAATTAGTAATTGGCCAATTTTTTTTGTTGGCCGCTACTCCTTCTAGCGGCTGGGCCATGGGCCAAATTAAAAAAGGGTCCTTTACATAAGTATACAACAAATAGAAAGTAATTACAAGAAAAGTGCATCAACTAAATAATTACAAAAAGAATGTAATTATTACAAAAATAGTACAATTCACATTAATAAGGAAACTTAAAATCAAGGATAACTAATAATTCAAATTCAAATTCAAATCTTGTCTCTAACAACAATTTCAAATCCATATTTCAAAATTCAAATCAAAATGAGAAAATTAAAAATTAAAAATTATGAAGGAGCTAATGTTCATCATCCTCCTCTCTCGCCGCCACCGCTGCCGCCGCCACCGCTGCCGCCGCCACCGGAGTTGCTATTCTGAATTTCTTTTGACGATTTGGTTACCCACAAAAATTGAAATGGTTACCTTTATACGATTTTTGACTAGTAACTGCTTCACATTTAAAATAAATTTGGTAATCAAATAAAACTGAATTGGTTACCCTATCAAATGGTTTGGTAACCAACTATATGAAATTTGGTTACCAACTGCATCACATCCAAAATAAATTAGTAACCTAATAAAACTAAATTGGTAACCAAACTTTTATATCAAGATAACCAAACATTTATACCAAGATAACCAATCTACCTTCACACATGCAGTATGAATTAGTTACCTTGGTCTGAAAGTTTGGCAACCAACTGCACGAAGGTTTGGCTACCAACTGTATTACATGCAAAATAAATTAGAAACTTAATAAAACAGAATTAGTTACCTTGGTATGAAGGTTTGGCTACCAACTGCATGATGAAAAAATTGCAAAAACAAAGCGATGGTGTGTCTTTTTGTAGTTGATATGAAGGTTTGGCTACCAATTGATATCCAAGATTTGTCAATGCAATCCACACTTCTTCGAGACCTCTCCATTTGATCAAAAGACATCCTCATTTTTTCTAGCTTGTCGACATTACCGGATGGAATTTTCAATTTTTCGTGCCTATCTGTGTTATGTCTGGGTTTCTCTCTACGGTCAATGCTCTTCCTTGAAGCCTCAAAAACATCAGTACTCTTCCTAGACTGCTCGAAATGGTCTGTGCTTCTCCTAGAATTGTGCCTCTGTGATGGTGATTTCTCTACGCTTGATACAAATTTCTTCAGATGCTTAATATACTATGGATACAGCTCTAAATCATAGTGGTTTCCTCCTTCATAATGCAATTGGATTGCATTGATAATTGCAGAAGCTGGGCCATATAATTATCAACTTCAACTTCAGCGATAATTGAAACTGAAGTTGGTGTTTCTTACATGTCATATCGCTGCTCCTTTCTTGTCGCTGCTCTCTTTCTTCTTCATTAATATTATTAAAAGGTTGAATTTGTTAAATAACTTGAGGAGAGAGAGAAGAAGTTATAACTAATCCCTAAATTAAGGAATTTTAATTGAATTATAATTCCCTAAATTAAGGAATCCTAAATGCACTAAGATTATAAATAAATATGGAAGTGTATTAGTTGTCTAATTCTTTTATGAGGGCACTATTGTTGTAATTCTTTTTAAAAATGTAATAGAATATGTAAATCACCCATTAAAAAATCCTCTCTGCTGGCCGCTAGAGGGAGTAGCGGCCAGTCAAAACGCATTTTGACTGGCCGCTACTCCCTCTAGCGGCCAGCAGAAGCGGCCAGCAGAGAGGATTTTTTAATTTATTGCTGACCGCTACTCCCTCTAGCGGCTGGGATCTCATCTGGGCCATTAACTTCAATTTTGGACGGCTGGATGAGCGTTTGCTGATAAAGGGTTCACAACTAACGTAGTGCACGGATCATTTCCCTATATATATATATATATATATATATATATATATATATATATATATATATATATATATATATATATATATATATATATGTACCGTGCCTCCGGCACTGTATGGACGATGTAATTTATCCCAAACTTTGGACGGTTCAGATGATTTATTGAGTTAACGAAAAATTCAAAATTATTTATATTTTATTAGATAAATATATTCTTCTTTTTAAAAAAATAATATATGACAAGTTGGTAGGTTAGGCAAATGGAAGTTGGAGTGGCAAAGGTATTCAGATTCCACTAAAAAAACACAATTCCTCGCTTCACACCTTAATTTGCCTTACAAGAGCTATAGGGGTGATAACGCTTAAATAACTATTTTCCCGTCCTAAGATAAAAATTTTAGTAGACTTTTCACGTATATTAAGAAGATAAATCAAATAATAAAATTATCCATAACAATGTCATTAAATATAGAGAGAGAATAAGAATAAAAAAAGTATGAGATATTTAATGCTACGAATATAATAGAAAAATATGTGTAAAAGTTTGGTTATTAAAGAAAAATAGATATTTAACATAGGACTACCAAAAATAGTAATAATGACTTTTATCATGGGACAGAGGGAGTATTATACTTGGTTCGGATAAAAGGAATGAAATGATTCATTCTATTTTAATTAGAATGAGTTATTTATATATTCTCTCCCCTAAAAATAATATATATTATATATATTTGTGTTGACTTCTTGAATACAGAAATATTAATCGCAGTCATTTAATTTTTTAGTATATTTCACAAAATTCGACACAAAAATTTAAATATATAAAAGTATAGAATTTAGTATTCTTGATATTTTTTTCGTACGTACTAGGCTTAGTTATTCTAGAACTCGATTTCATTCCTATTTCTTTTATATATATATACGGTCCGGATTTTAAGCTCATCTATTATTCAACTCACCTGAGATCATCCTTTTAGCGACGGATACGGTGATTCCGTCGCTATAGCTATTTTGGTTTATGGCAATGGTTGTAAATTATCGCTATAGCCCAAAAAAATCGTCAACATAAATAATTGTATACTACACAATTATGTATATATATATAGAGTCCGGATCTTAAGCTCACTCCTTATCCAACTCACCTGAGCTCACCCCCATTTAGCGACGGATCCGACGATGGTTCGGTCATACAATCGTTGTCTATACTTTTAGCGACGTCATATGTTGTCCATTGCTAAAAGTATAGATGACGGTTGTATGACCGAATCGTCGTCAGGTCCGTCGCTAAATAGGAGGTGAGCTCGAGTGAGTTGAATAAGGGGTGAGCTTATAATCCGGACCGTATATATATATATATATATATATATATATATATATTAGGGCTTTTTGAATTATATCTATAGTATTTAAACAAACACGTGCCCATACTAAAGGGCAAAAGGGACGTGTGATAGTAAGACAACAATACTCCCTCATAAAAGTAAATTTTTTTCATATGTTAACTTTTTTTATTTAAAAAAAAAAGATTGCTACTTTTTTAATAATAATATAAGATGACATCGCTATTTTTAATTTTATCATGTTATTTTTACTGAATTAAATTTATAATAAATTTAAAGATAAGTGAGAAACAAAATATATTTTCGTAAAAGGAAAAACAGGGGGACAGGATGTGAGGGGTCTTTATTGATGATGGAATTCCGTCTCAGAATCTATAATATACCCCCATCTCCCCTGCACCCCCCACCCTCCACCCTCCACCCCCACTCAACAATTTAGTACAAGGACAAAATTGATTTCTTTTTATTTTTGGACCAAAAGAAAAAGAATTATCCAATCAACTAAAAATAAAAAAATATTGGTCATAAGACAAATAAGAGGGCCCTTTGAAAAATATAGTCAAAAATCCATAATAAAATTCGACCACACCGACCAAATTAATTATCTTCATGCATAAAGATACCAGTTAAAAATATTCACTAATCGAATAATGACACGTTTACAGAGTACATGTATCCAAATTTCTAGTTATAAATTTACAAGACTAATACTTGGTGATTATTCTTAGGTATTTTGTACTCCCTCCGTCCCAGGATAAAAGTTCTGCTAGATTTTTTACGCATATTAAAAAGGTGAATAAAATGACAAAATTACCCATAATAATGTCATTAAATATGGAGAGAGAATTATAATAAGAAAAGTATGAGATATTTAATTTTATGAGTATAATAGGAAAATATGTTTAAAAAATTGGTTATTAAAGGAAAATGGACTTTTATCATGGGACGGAGGGAGTATTAAATTTACAATTGTAATTATTTTTAAAAAAAATCATTAACAATTATTAGGTATGAATTAAACAATTTTTTTTAAAAAAATAGGTCTTTCAGTTTTATATTTCACAAGTATATTATTATTATTATTATTATAGTCAGACCATGTGTTTATTTTCCTAATATTTTACCAATAAAAATTAGGAACAATTACATTTTAAAGTACCTTTACAAACATAATTACAAAAAAAGTGCACTCATTAAATATTTACACAATTAATATATTTAAAATTTTATTCTCATAAATAGTACATATTTATACCTCCTTTTATTATGGGTTGTGATTTAAATTTCAGATGACATGGCAATTCAGTTTTTTTTTTTAAAAAAAACTGATTTTGCGTTTTTCCGGGATTGGGTTCATTTTAAATTTTTTTTGTTCCGTATGTAGTTATTTTCTCTTGGAAACCCTTATTCGGTGTTTTGTTCACTTTTTAGTAAACCCTTATCATTCTTCTTCTTTGTGTTCTTGTTGATTTTCGGGTAGATTATTGTCGTCGGCGTTTGATTTTTACTTCGTATTTGTCGTATTTTGTTTCAGATCGTGTTATTCTTAGGTTTTTTTGGTTTGTTGCTAGTTATCGGTACTACATTTTCTGATTTCTTTCTATAATTTTTTCGTGATGGTCTCTACGAGGAAGAGCATGGAGGGAATAGGGGTTAAGAAGCCGGATGGGAAGAGGAAAAGAGTTTTACAAGATCAGTCTTTAGAAGATTCGAAATTGTCTTTAATAGTGAAGGATACTTCTCCAAAGTCTTCTAAACAGGGGAAGAGTTTTTTGTTGAAACCAGATGTTGATATTAAGAATATTGGGAAACATTCGAAGAAGAAGGCGAAATCAATGGTGTGTATTGATTCTGATTTTGAAGGTTCTGATAAAAAAGTTGTTAAAGAACATAAAGCTGAGGCTCATAGCCGGAAAAAGGTTCATTGTCAGAAACATTTGAAGGTTTGTTTTTTTATTTTTTTTAAGAATTTTATATTTTAGTTGTTTTTTTAGTGTTTTTATTTTCTGCATGGTGATATTTTGGTTTGTATTGTTGTTTTTTTTGTTTTTCTGTAGTATTATTGATGTTGAAGAAGTTGTTATTTTTTAAATTTATATTTTGTTGGTAACTTGCTATTTTATTTTTTGTTTACACTATTGAAATTATTGGAAACTTTTGATTCTATATTTGTTAACTTGTAGTTTATTTCAGTAGAAGATACATATGAATTGTTATTTGGTTACCATTTATTATATGTTTGGAAACTGATTTATGTATTAGTTGTTGAAATGTATTAGAGTTTGTGTTGTTAAAACTGATCTGTCATTATAGTTTTTGTTGTTTTAAGGATTGTTCAAATTGTTATTGTTTAAATAAATGTTTTTATTCTTTTTGAGTATTAGATAATATTAGATATTTTTTTGGTTTTAAAATTAAATTTTTGTTATTATTTAGATTTATAATATGCTGGTAACTAGATATTTGTTTTTTTGTTACCAATATTGGAAGGATTGGAAACTGTTGATACCATTATTGTTCATATGTATTTTATTTCAATATAAGTAACCTGATAATTGTTATTTGGTTACCTTATTCTATATGTTTGGAAAATAATTGTTTGTAATAGTTGTTACAATGTATAATGGTTCATTAAAGTTTGTGTTGTTTTAAGGATTGTTCAAAATCTTCTTGTTCATTCTATAGTTTTTGATTTAAAGTTTTAATTTAGTTTTATAATTTGGTTATTGTGTTTTTAATGTTAGTTTATGAATTTTCAGATCTGGGATTTATTCTACGAGGAGCGTAACAGGAATTTTTCAGCAAAAATAATTTATTGGTGTGATATGGAGGTACCAACTATTATCAAAAACAAATTGACTGAGGTTCAACTGAAAAAATTTAAGTTGTCATGTTTTGGTACATTTTTAGAGTTTGGACAACAACAAATGTTTTCTCAGACTATTCACCAGGCATTGATTAGAGAAG
Organism: Panax japonicus; assembly: GCA_020205505.1. NCBI lineage: Eukaryota > Viridiplantae > Streptophyta > Magnoliopsida > Apiales > Araliaceae > Panax > Panax japonicus. Next base: position 5,527,443 of record CM035109.1, on the reverse strand, counting down.
TTTATCAAAGGGATGACGGGGAGTTGTGGTTTTTGTTTGGTGAGAAAAGGGTTAGGTTTGGGTTGCCCGAATTTTGTTTGATATCAGGTCTGAAGTGGCAAGGAAATGAAAATATTGATAGTTTTAAGGGGATTCAAAATATGTTTGTGGATAAGTTTTTTGGTGATGAGGTTGTCACCCGTTCTACTATCGGCAAAATATATAGAAGTGTTGTTTTTGATGATGATGACGAGGCAGTTAGGATGTCCATTATTTTATTGGTTTTTAATTTCATTCTAGCTTCCGTTTCTGACAATTATATTGATGAAACTTTGTTCAACTTTTTGTCTTATGGGGATATTGAAAGTTATCCGTGGGGTAAATTTGCATTTCAACAGTTAAAAAATTCATTATCCATTGCAGTCAAGGGTCATGTAAAGAAGGATAAGCACGGTGGGGTGATCTACAATGTTTATAGTGATGGTCATTGTAAAACTTACAAACTTAATGGATTGCCTTATGTGTTTCAAATTTTTTTGTTTGAAACAATACCTACTTTGAAAATCAGAGGATTTTGTGTTGATGACCATCCTGCAGAGTTTAGATTATTTAGATGGAGGGAGTTAGGAAAGCCTCCCAAAAATGAGAGTTTGAATGACCTTGTTTTTGGATCTGGTCAGGTACGTTGGTTTCCAGTTGCTGAATATTTGGTTTCCATTCATATTTGTTTTTGGTTTCTGTTATTTTTTTTTTGTATTGTTTTGCTTTTGTTTTATATGTAAGCTTTTTGACATGGTATATGTGTTGTTTTTATTATTTTCAGTTGATTGTTCAGAGTATTCTTCCTACGGTTGATGAAAAAGTACGGTTGGGGTTGGGTGGTTTTCATTTTTTTAGTGGAAATGATATTGCAGGCAAAATTTCTGATATTAAAGATGACTCATCGAGGAAGGGAAATGATACTGTTTTTTCTATTAATGATGTGGAAGAAGTTTTTGATAAACGGGTAAAACCTTTAGAATGTAAGATGATGGAGATGAAAAAAGATATTCAGAATTTGGGTGTTGAGTTAAAAGACCAACTGCAAGTGTTTCAAATGCAGATTTGCATTGATGTAAAAAAGATGATTAGAAAGCTTGTATATGGTCAGTCTATTTTTAGTAAACATAAAAATGTTACTTCTGTTGATGATGATGATGATGATGATGATGATGATGATGATAATGATGATGATGATGATGATGATGACGTTCGTGATGGTGATGGTGATTGTGATGGTGGTGTTGCTGATAATGATGATGTTGATGATGCTGATGGTTTTGTTGCTGCTGCTGCTGATGATGACGAGTTGGTTGAGAACGTTGATGTAGGTAATATTAAAGTGAGTGTTGATCCTCCTGTTGGTGGTATTGTTGGAAATCAGTTTGAGGAAGAGGATGAACAGATTTACAATTATTTTAGTTTTTCATTTTATTTTTCATTCTTATTATGTTAATGCTTACTTCTTTTTGTTTTTTATTAACAGATTGAGAGCAATAATGTTGGTTTAAATTCTTCTGGGAAAGAGATAGTTGTTTATACTCCTAGAGGGGCTAAAATTCATGTTGAGGATGAAAAGGTTAAACATCTTTTTTAAAATGTTATTTATTTTAATGTGTTATATTTATAAATTGTTTTTTTAAACAGGTTGTGAAGATGGAAGATGTTCCTAGCTTTGACATTTTAAGTCAATCTAGTGGAAAGGAAATTGTTGTTTTTACCCCCATTGAGGTTTGTTATTATTTTTATCAGCAATTTAGTTGATTTCTTGTTTTAGTTAGTTTGCTATAGTGTTTATTTTTGTAGCAATCAAAAGTTTTGTATTCTTAACTTGATATTTATGATGTTTTTTGTGTAATGTATTTTAAAACATTACAGGGTATTAAATTCGAAGGATCAGACATTTCTATACTTGATGAGTTGGTGTTTACAACTCAGGATTTAATTCAATGTTCTGAAGTTGAAAAATCTGCTGCAAGACCAATTGGCAGGCCTGTTCGCACGGTTGTGAAGAGTGCTGTTTTGAAGAGTCCTTTTACTTCAAAGTTTGGCTCAGCTGGTTCTACCTCTGCAGATGTTGATGTTCGTCAAGTACCCCCACCTCTGTCTGTATTTCCAGATATATGTATGTGTATTCCTTCGAAAGATGAAGATGTTCTTTTTGAGCAGTGGTTTAAGATTGGACTAAATAACCGGAAAAGGTAAGTATATTGGAGTTTAATATATTTTCATTATGTTTTTTAGTAGTATATAAAATAATTTATATGGTATTTCCATTGTTTTACTGTTTTGAAGGATTGAAAAGTTTCCTGGTAACAATGACAAAATTCAACCATCATTCAGATTTGGGTCTGTGCCAATAGATTCTAAAATGTGGTTTTACAAGCTTAAGACCCCAGGCCAGTGGCTTGATGATGATGTGAGTTTTTTTATCTCCTTTCAATACATGTTTGTAAGTTTTGGTCACCTTATTGAATTATATTGGTAACTATTTTAAGATTTATTGGAAACTAATATGTTACACTATAATTTTTATTTTCCTTTGTTTAACTCTGACTGTTATTTTGTTTTTAATTTTTGTTCAGCACATCAACATATGCTTGTATTACATTCGTAAAGTGGCTAAGCACTCGAACCAAATTCAAATAAGGGTTACAACAACTGATTGTTGGTTTCATATTAAGTTAACCAATTTATTTGGGAAATATTGTAATAGTAATTGGGACAAGAATCTGTTGCTGGACTCTGGTGATATAGCGAAGTACATTCATGGGTATCTTATGGAAGTCTACACACCATGGGTTAACGTCGATTTTGTTATGTTTCCCATTCATATGTCAGCTCCTGGTCATTGGTTCCTGCTTGTGTTTGACGTGCATCGTAGAGTATTTGTGGTTTATAATTCTCTTCAACAAAATAGGGATGTTATGCGCACAAATATTATGGATGTGTGCGAGCCTTACATCTTTATTCTCCCCATAATCTTGTCTAGTTGCGGGTTTTGGAAGAATAGAACAGATATTGATTTCGATAGTGTTCCATACCGCAACAAAGGAGAACATGATATCATTGAGCTAGAATTTGCAGAGGATATTCCGGAACAAATTGAAGGGTAAGTTTCCTATTACTTATGTGTTCAGTTTTGTATATATAATGAAGTAAGTTTTGATTTTTGTTATATATTTATTATTTTTTCAGCGATTGCGGAATGTTTACCATTTGTTATGCGGCATATTTCATTCATCAGAGGATATCTGAAATGCCAAAACCATTTCCGATACTTCAATACCGTAGGAAGCTATGTGTCAACTTGTTTAATCATGCAAGGAACAAGCATTTAGTTGGATATGAATCTGATTCAGAATACCCAGGAAGATTAGCTACTGAAGACTAGTATGATTATGCATCTTGATATGTTTATCGGTTTTGGAAATTTGTTATTATTATTCTGATTTGATGTGGTTATTTGTCGTGGAATGCTTTGTAATTATAATGATGGCTGAATGATGTATCTATTTTTACCAGTGGAAGTATGAGTATGTTTTGTTGTCACACATTGTTGTTTTTTGTTTTGTATTTAATTTTCGTACTTATTTCTATTAACATTTTAATTTATGGTACAGTTGGTTTCTAAATGTGTATGTTACGGTTTCTATTTGAATTTGTAGTTGTATCCAAATATTATGGATAATATATTGTAAAAAACACTAAAAAAATGAATAATGTTGAACATGTAATATGTATTCAAACTAATGTCAATGAGATATAGTTGTTGACCCATATAAAATTACGTTATTATTTGCACTTGTAATGTCTCATAAAGCGAGTTTTTGTTTGTTAAAATACAACATTTATATGTGGCGTTGTCAGTAATATATGTAAAGAGAGTTACCATTTATTGTAATCATGTGTACAAAGATAAGATGGGTACAAAACCAAACACAGAGTAAATGACAATAATGTTGGAGTGGAGGAAAAATATAAACAGAAACCTAATCAATGTTTCACTTACAGAATTGAATACAAACACAGAGACATAAGCTGGTATATTTCCCTAGCAAACGAAAATGTTTAGAATTGAATATGTGTCAACCGAAAATGTAAAGGGAATTAGTATGGACAATTAATTTTTGTAGTTTTATTTTTTTAACATGGTACAGTTGGTATCCTAATTATCATTTACAGGTAACTATTTTAGTTTTAAATAGTAACCAATATATACATAAATATGTTTTACATAATATGTAATTTGTAATTAGAACTACTAGTTTTTTTTATGTTATTAATTAGATTAAAACATTTTAAAAAGGTGAATCAGTCATAACAGGAAACTGTATCACATTTTACATATTATTTTATGTTTTTTTTTTATATATTGTTTATAATAAACAGTATTTTAGTTTTATTAAACATTTATATTAAATTAAAAATTCAATAGTAATTAATTTTAGTAATTTTATAGTTTTTTAACATGGAATAGTTAGTTGCCAAAATTTAATTTAAAGGTATATATTTTAGTTGTAGATAGTAACCAAATATTACTATTATACTTTTTTAATATGTTATAGTTAGTAGACATAATTTCATTTCCAGGAATCTATTATATTAATCATTATTTTGTGGTTTACCAAATAGTTATATTAATTTAAATTAATATATTAATTAAATTGTGTACTTGCAAATTTTCTTCATTGTTCAATTGGTAGCCAAAATTGAATTTACAGGTAACTGCTGTAGGTTTTAGGTTGTAAATAAAATATACATCAATAATTTATAATATACATTTGTTGATTTGAAGACATAATTTCTTCTTGTTAAAAAGAAATTAATGAAAAATAAACATATTTCAATATTGTGCAATATTAAATTTTTTTTTTTAATCAATAAAACGATTACAATATGAATGTATGTTGAGCAACCTCAGTAATCATCGATGAGTCTGTTATAAATTTTGTTGGTTAAAAATGAAATATATTACAACGTTTTCGGCTGCAAAATTGGTGGATTATTGCATGTTTTTTTGTTGTGACCTTTTTGTTGGCATCGTCTGCATTTATTCTGAACGGTATTTTCAGACACATGCTTGTACCTTCCAATCTTTGGTCGTCCAGCTGGTCTTCTTGTATTTGGTGGTTTGACACATATGTTTTTAATCTCGTCTGGAATATCCCAATTCTTTTTGTCGTCCAATGGCATGACAGAAGATGAATATGTGTCCATCAAAGTTTTTTTTGAATAGTATTTTGAGCAAAAATCATAACAGCTCATATTCCGTTTGCTAATAACAGCAGCAGCGTGTGAGCAAGGCATTTCTTGGTATTGAAATTTATTGCATGTGCACGTCTTTTTTCCCATATCCACAATAAATTGCTTGGTGACATCATAAACAGTAAAAATCAACAGATTTGATGTCTCAACCTACAACAAATTTTAATAGTTTAGTTAGTATGTATATTAATTATTATTTTTTTTAAAATATATATAGAATAATTATAATTATATGTATTGTTAGTAACTTTTACAGTTTATATTGGCAACCAAGAATTCATATTGTGGTTTCATATAATTGTTAATGATATTTTTTCCAAAGATGTGCAGTAACAATTTATGGGTTTTATGGCTTACCTTAAGTTTCTTTGACTCGTTGATATTATCTTGCAATCTTCTCTCAGCTGTCGTGGATAGATTTGTGAACGTTGATATTGCTGACTGTTGGTTTTTGAAATACCACCTTTGAACCATACAACGTAGGCATTCAATCATCGACGCAACTGGAAGATCTCTAATTCCCTTGATTGCATGGTTAATAGACTCAGCGGTGTTTGAAGTCATTGTTGAATACCTGCTTACAGTTCCATGGAGCCTCGTGCATTTTTCAAGCTTAACTTCTTCCTCCAGATATGTTCTTATTCTAGTATCAATTGCATCTAGTTCAGACATATGTATGTTGAATTCTTCTATAGTGTAAGCCCTACAAGCTGCGTTGTATGCTTTTTTTATCTCTTCTCCTTTCTTTTTGAACCTGTTTTTAATATTTTTCAGAATATGGTAGGTGCATGAACCGTGCATGACATCAGGATACACACAGTTAAGTCCCTTGATAATTGCTTCATGTCTGTCTGAAACGATGCACTGTCCTTCTCTAACACCACAAGCATTTCTTAAATTGATGAAAAACCATCTCCATGATGATTCATTTTCACTATCAACTACAACAAAAGCAATTGGTATGATGTTCCTGTTTGCATCTTGCGTGCTTGCTATGAGCAGTGTACCCCCGTAATTTGACTGTATGAATGTCCCATCAACTACAATGATTGGGAAACAATGTTGCCATGCTTCGATTGATGCTCCTATTGCGAAGAAGAGATATTTGAAGCGACCATTTTTTTCCAACTCCAATGATGTGATGGATCCTGAAATGAATTTTAAAGTTAGGTAAATGTAATTATATGCAATAATTATTGTCCAGATTTGTATATATTATTATTATGTGTATTACTTTTGCTTTATAATAACTTATATTTTTATGTTTTTATAGTGTTTAGATGGTATCTAAAATGATATTTAATAGTTTCAATTAATGTATATATTTATCTTCTACAAAAAATCAGATTTAGTTTTATTTAGTTAAAATATGTAGTATCCATACATGTTTTTTGGAAGTGACTAAACTTCTTTTTTTGAGTAACCAAAATAGTTGAAACATTTAATAAATAGTATGTAATTGATACCTGGATTAGTTTTCTGCAACATGTACAACCAAGAAGGGATCAAAGTGTAGTCGTGTGGATTTCCTCTTACTTTTTGCATTGCTTTTTCCTTTGATCTCCATGCTTTTTGGTAGGAGATGGAAACGTTATACTCCGTCATCATGTCTTCTACAATGTCCTTTGGTGTGTAAATTTTCTTAAAGTTAGTTAGTTTATGCTTAATGCACTCACTAACCATCTCACTGTTTGCTTGTCTGTGATCTCCAAGCAGTGTGTTTGACGAACAAGTGTGTACATCATTAAATTCTCTTACCTTGAACATAGTTGTTTTCCGAAACTTTGATGCTCTTAGCTTCCAATTGCAATTTCCATTGTCTAGGCATACCAGAACAAAATCTCGACCACTTGTTCTTTCAACCTTGTGTTGTCTGTTTCGTCTTATGGAATGTAGCCTTATTGCTTGTGAAAGAATTTTCTTGTTTATGTATGTTTGATGTAGTTTGAGCTCAAACTTATTTGGATCTGAAATGACCTCATCACATTGAACTGCAGTGTTTGATATGTACTGGTTTCTGTCTGTTTCTTTGTCAATTACTTCAATTGCCAGCTGCTCAACATATTGTGATTCATTTTGGTCTTCTTGTGTTTCCAATGAACCAAATTCAGAATTCCAATGTGTCAATCGCATTGGCGTTTCTGCTTGCACTATATATCCTTCTTCATTTATCACGTTATGTAAGCTTGTACTCCCTCCAATGATTTGTTCATAATCTATAATTAGTGGAAACTTTCCATTTTCATCTGATCTTCTACTGACTTCCATATAGAATCTCAAGGTTGCTTCATTTGTCATCTTGATTGGAGGAATGTTGCTCTTAATCTGAAACTTGATTTCCAATTCCGTTTTTCTGTAGTCTAGACTTAATGCAGTACATATCATGTTGTGCATTTCTGTGAATGAACAATCTGACGGTGCTAGCAGGCCTGTAACTTCGAAATTTTGATATTGGCTATTGTCTGTCCACGTTCCGTTGTAGTAAACTACAATTGGAAGCATATCCATGTTCCCAATCCTGAAACAGTATCATTGACGTAATAATTCAATTGGTATCCAAATATTTATATGATTGTTTCCATTTATTTGTATGCGTAAAGAAATATGTATGTTATAAACAAATCACAATTTAAAATGCCTGCAGATGAAATATTATAGATTAAACTCTAAAATCTAGGTTTCCGAATATTTATATGATTGTTGCCAAATTTTGATATAAATGCTTTCAAAATATGCATTTATAACCATCATTATTTGGCTTCTGAAATTTCAATAGTTATTTAATCAGGTTACCAAATTAACATTATTCAGTAACCAAAATATAAGTTACTGGTATATTTGTTACTGTAATATAATGTTTTCATTCCGTACATAAGCAAAACCCAAAATATAATGCTCCTCAAAATAAATTACTAAATATTAAACCCTAAAAACTTTGAATCCAAATAATTATAAGAATGTTTCCAAATTTTTTCATAAATGCTTCCAAAATTGGCATTGGTAACCAATAGTACTTGGATTCTGAAATTAAAAAATCTATATATTTGGTTACCAAATTATCATTGTTAAGTAACCAAAATATTCGTTATTGGTATACTTGTTATTGTAAAGTAATGTTTTAATTCATTTAAAATTCAAAACTAAAATTTTAATGTCGTATATTTTAAAAAATTGAAACAAGGTTAACAAATCTTTATATGAATGTTCCCAAAATTCTTTGTATGCGTATCAAAAATGTAGTAAAAAAACAAATATTTATAGTTATAAATATGTTATCTGTAATTGATTTTTTGTAGGCAACAAATAATGATTTTAATATTTATATAACTGATTCGTACCTTCTGTATTCAGTTTCCAGATTCGGTTTGCAATCTTCGTTTACACATCTGCTTTCAGTTTCGGAAACATGTAATCGGTTTGTGAATGTTGATTTTCCGATTCTCTGTTTTCGCTTTTCTGTGCTTTCGAATTAGGCTTCTATTGATCGAATTCTTCTCTTTATTTTCGATCGTTCATATGCTAAAAATGGTAAATCAGTTGAAGATGACGATTATATGCAAAAGCTTTCAGATCTGTTATGATATTGTCATCCGTTTTTTGCTTGGATGATTTTTGGATGTTTTTTTAGTTGGTAACTGACGTAAATGATGGGGTTGTTTTCCTAAAATTAAGGTGTTTGGGTTTTCAGTTGAGTTGTTTTATTGGACGTGGATTGTACTATAACTGATATTTATTTATATTATTGCACTATTATTGTTATTATTTTTTTGATGCACTATTACTGTAATATCTTTCTAATACTTGTATACTTATGTAAAGGACCCTAAAAATTACTTGATTCAAAGACACTACATCAATTGGGCTTGGGCCTAAGAGTTAAAAGAGTATGGATTGAAGCTGGGTAGCCCACATCAGTTTTGGTACAGGTGGCGGATGTTATCAACTCAAGAAAGAAAAATAAAAACTTGTGGTTTACCTTACCAAATTTAAGTCAATATTTGATTATTATTCATAATTTAAGAATAATCAAATATTGTGGTTTACCTAATTTAAGTCAAACAAATTAAAAGGTTCACCTGCCCTGCTAGGCTATTTATTTATTCGAAAATAAATAAATAAATAAAAATTCCCCAACAAATATTTTTCCTAACGACATTCTTTTTATGAATGTGAAATATTGAAATTTTGGGTATTTTGAAATTTTCAATACCTACTCTATCATAATCCAATATTCGTACACAAACAAGGAAAAATTATCATGCTCACAAAGATAGATACGAGAGAGTAGGTAAAGCTTCAATTCAAATGCTACAGCTACTCAGGCTCAGAACAATTCTTCCAAATACCTACGCCCTATTTATTTATTATATTGTAAATCAATTATATAAAAAAACCCATTAAAGTCTTTTTTTCAAATAAAAAAAATCATTAAATTTTTAAATAATAATAAGGGCCTCAAATTCGTGTTCAAAAATTTATCTCAAATACTCGTGTAATTATTTGAAGGACAGGAGAACTAATGTAATAATAATATATAAGAAATTATTGATATTTTCACATGAAAAATGTCGTTACAGACGAGTTACAGACGAATAACGAGAGTATAATGATGACATGTGTATTTAAGATGCGTATCATACCATAAATTTGATACACGATGTCTTAAAAGTTTTACCCCAAATTCCCAATAATTTAATTGTTTTATAACGTGATTTCCGTTAAAGATTGATGTTGACTTTTAATCTAAAAAATAGGAATAAGAACAAATTGAAGCAATTAGTTGAAGGCACTACGATTGACTTGGTATTCCTAAACCAACTGGATACGCGTTTCCCTATATGGATAGTATATATTTAGCATTTAGAAAATTAGAAAGCATAGGCTTTGTCTCGTCTTGTTGCAAGTATTCATTCACATTCTCAAAAGCCAAAGTTGTGCCCGTAAGCCTCTCCTCCATCTCAAAAGTTTCAGAATTCCTAAATAATTGTGGGAATTTCCTGTTTGGTATCTCTCTCATCTTCAATATGTGTCCTATGAGGTTTCTCTTGGTGTTCTTCTCTGCCGTATTGGCAGGGTATATGGCCTGGAAGACGGTTCGCTCAATGCCGGAATCTGATAATATGTTTTCAGAGGATTACACAGGAGAGAAGGTTTCCTCAAATGGCCAACAAAAGTTTAATTTCATCAAGGTATTATATATATAATAAGATCATATGGATGGTTCATAGGATAATTTGTTTGTGTTATTTCCCTAATATTTGAGGAATCTTGGATTTCAGGTGATGCAAAACGGGTTCTGGGTGTTTGTTGACATGGCCAGCGGGCAATATCTGTGGAGGAATCTGAGAGAGATGAAGAAAGATGATGAAGTTAAAAGCTGATAGGAGGGGAGATTCAAGAGAATGGAATAAACAGAAGGGGAAATATGATTCTGTTGTTTTGTTTCTAGTTATAATACCCCAACCCAGTACTCCTCTAAGCAATATGTATCGACTCAAGATGTATGCTACAACATGAAATTTCTCTAGTGTCACTAGAAACAATGAGCATTGCGATGTAATTTTTCTACCCTTTTATGAGATGGAAGGAATTGTTGATTCAGATAAGGCATCTTTGCAATAACAGAAATATTGAAACCACCCAACCCCCAAACCCCGCACGCAAAATAAGGCTGGAGGCGTTCTTCAAATTAATGAAAAAAGTAGATCAAACCATTTGTAAAACAACATACGAGTTTATTAAATGAAACATATGTACAGATGATACCCCTTTTATCACTCAAACTCGGTATATAAAGTACGATGCTGCCCTAGAAAGGAGCAAATAGTATTTACTACAGCAAGAGCAACAACTCGATATTTAGTTTAGATCAGCTTGTAACTTAATTGACATGTATATAAGTGTAAGTAGCGCACCTTGAGGAATTGGGGCAAACCTTGCTAGATTTGAGCCAATCCACATGGCCACAACTACTAGAGCAACTAGACTACTGCTGGTTTTGCCACAAACCCAACTTGCAAACGATAGGCACAAAGTAAGCAAAATGCCGCCTTTCCCTCCTAACAACCATGCAATTGCATAACCCATCTTATATCCATTGTCCAACTTCTGGTCGAGCAAAGCCATCAGGCTGCTAAATGTGAGAGATAATCGGGCTCCAACAGTTTGCATTAAAAATAAAGAGAGGAAAGTGGATCTAATCACTTCACTGAAGGAGCCCCTCTCTTCATCAAGAGTTCCTTCTTCCATCACTTCTTCTGTTTTATAATAAAAGGTAGAATTGTCCTCTCTGGCATTTTGCCGCTCCTGGTATCTTTCACGTCGCATTCTCTGCCTCAAATCAGCCCACCTATAAATCCTCACCCCGTCTTCAAATTCAAGGTCGTACTCCCATTTATGTCCCCAGGATCTTCTAGTATCCTCCTCCAATTGAATTGTTCGATCATACTGATTTCTGGTTGCTTCATTAGATAATGTCTGCCAATAAAGAACACATTTTAATGATTGTATCAAACTTTAGCCAAAAAAATTGAGGTACAGCGTACATGTGACGTACTCAGGGATCAAGTAAAGTGGATATAGATTAATATTCCTCTAAATATCTATATTAAGATCTGAAATTAAATCCCTGCTTAAGGACAATCTTCTCATCTTCTGTACATGTTACTGAAATGTCCTGATTTATGTGATTTATTTCATGCCAAAACTCATTCATCATTTTTGTCTTGTTGATTAGAAAAATTCAAGGCACCACCAGGAAAACCAATTTCGCAGTTCACTAGCTCTCAATCTATCCCGCAAGAGGGAAAACCGAATCTAGCATTTGAGTTAAGGAGAGGAGGACAAAATATTGACAAAGATATACCATTTCCAGTACATGCAACAAAAAAAAACTGTTATATTATTAAGGAGAGCAATACGATTTGCTTCCACCTTTTGTATACATCACATATAGTAGTAGGATGTCCCCCTTTTGGCATCCTTTAGTATATACTTTTTACTAATTCAAAAATAATAAAAATCAGGTATGTTATCTAGTGTGTAATTGCAGCTTTTTCAGCAATCATTTCTGGAAAACTTTGTGCAGAACAGGAGTAGCATCAGCAGTAATCCATTGACCAAATAAACAAGTACATCAGATTGAGCCATATCCACGCAAAAGTTGACAAAGATAGAAGTAAAACATCATGATTCACGGCACAGGTTCAACTAATTTAATTCAAGGTGCAACTTCAGAATAGTAGAATGATCAATGAGTTTTAACTTTTAAGTTTACACTAACCGTAAACTTTTTCACCCCAAACTTCAACTAGAGGTACAAATGTATAATATTTAACTTATACTTGATACAAGACGGAAATTCATGAACAAATAATTAATTGAAAGTGGTACATTAATAAGAAAAATTAAAAGAACTAGAGTGATCCAACCGTTAATGTTCTAAAGGTGCTAGCCGGTAGGCAAATTTTTTTATTTTAAGTCAATTTTAATATTTTATTTTACATTTATCCTAAAAAACAATAATATAAAGCAAAACAATCTATAATAAAGATAGTAAAGGTCTTTGCTTAATGTTCAAACATATATCCATATTGTTAATGTCAAAGTTCAAACACAAACATGCAATTGTTCAAAGTTCAAACATATTTTAACGTATTAGTTTTATTCATAAACAAGATTACTATTAAATAATAAAATTAAAAATTTCAAGAGTTTAATTCAATATTAAAATTTAAGAAATTAAACATAAATTTAAGAATTATATTGAATTAAACTAAATATTATAAATGTATCATCATTTATATAATTTGAAGTTGGTATAAAATAAACTGGCCAATTTCAACAATTTTATTTTGGCAAACCACACATTTCTATCATCAAGCATCTCATATCAGTCAAAATACTTCTTTATACTAGACAACCAATCAAGGAATGCATTAGGATCAAATCTACCATCAAACTCTGGTGCATCTACCTTGATTTTTCTATAGTCATCATCATAAGAATCATGTCTAGGATGTTATCAATGTCTAACATGTGGGTTTTCGACATGCCCATTCCCATTATTCCCCTGAGGTTCCCTTGCAGGTTGTCTTTGTTCAATGTGTGTGATTCTATCATTTATTTGTCCCAATTGTATAACTTTGGCTACTAATTGGTCCTGAATTTCTTCTAAAGCAGCTTGGGTACGTGTAGTCATGATACAAATTCAAGTGCAAAGCTGAGATAATACAGAAATTTAATTGAAGCAAAATAAAATTACAAGTCTAAACCTATCTAATCACAATCCCAAAAGCAAATAATAATAATCGAATAATATGCAACTAGATGGAATAATATGCGATTTTAAAAGAACGAATCTAAAACAAGCTTACAAAAATTTTAGAACTAATGAACGAAGGAAATGCAAGTGACTAAATATTGAAAATTCGAATATTTAAAATGAAATATTTACTTTTACCTTATAGACCTAATTGATCAGAAAGTATGAGATTGGAGTGAAAAGTACCAAGGTTAAAAGTTTAGGGATTTTTATACAAGAAACAAGAGTGAAAAATGTAAACTAATAAACTGTGAGGCAATATTTAAATGGAGAGCGAAAGTTTGGGGTACTAATAGGTAATTTGCAAGGCTTTTTAATTTAAATTAGGAAAGTTAGGGTTACCTCCCTATATTTTCAAAACAGCACAAGAAAGGATTTTTTTTATGAACAGTGAATATCAATGAACAGTAACTCCGATGAACAAAAAATTTATTTTATTTTTTTGAAAACCCAAGATCTCCCAAAAAGTAAGAGATTGATGGAGAAACCAAACTCTAATGTCAATATGATGTAGGACGAAAATTGATGAATAAATAATTAATTGAAAGTGGTAAATTAATAAGGAAATTGATGATCCAACCGCAGGAGAACCACTAACCCTAGGGTTTCTCAACCGCAATAAAGAGGAAAAGTATTGATCGCAACCAATAATTAAGATGGTTTTAATATCAAAGTGTTAAGAGTCTAACATGACTTACAAACTCATTTATAAAAAAAATAAACTCTACTAACCCAAAGCCTAGTAAACTATTGGGTTTCTAAATAAATAGCTCAATACTGAAATAAACCAATAAATAAGAAGTCCAACAAACTAAATAAATAGACAACTGATAAATAAATAACTAAATAGTGAATCATCCACAACGGCGACTTCTCACGGATCGATCCCTATCAATACTATATGCACTTAAAACCATTCCACAAACCTAAAAGAATAGGATGCTCACATCATATGCTAGACGAATGTTCTTGAACACCTCATCAGCTTGCAACTCTTTGCTAACATCAGGATGATACTGTAACATGAAAACAATAACTATTAGTACCTATATTGTAAGAGTCTTGTGGCATATTATAGGAACTGATTTCGATGAGGTTTGATAATAAGCAGCATGAAAACTCAATCCAATTACATGATGATATTGTTAATAGATGAGCATAATCCAACAATTCCTCTACAGCCACTAGCAAAAAGAAAGATAAAAAACTTAGATGCCAAATTTTCATACAAATATGATCATATTAAAAAATATATAGAATTCCTAACTGATGCACTGCATAGTTTTATGTTCGCATTATTGACAAATTCATTAAAGATGGCTATGGAGTATTGAGATAAGTAACAATCTGCCACGAAGATGACCATCACATCAATTTTCCTCTACACCTAACCTGCTCCGTTTCTATTAGCAAACCTAATACTAATAAACCACTTCATAAACTTCAATGCTGTTCAATTTCCATTTACCAATAATTTTCGTCAGGTAATTCACCTATCATTTTGTTATTAAATTATCACATGAATGTTCAGAAAAGATTAGAACTTTACCACATTTACCTCATAAATCAGCCGATTAAAAGAAATCAAAATAAATCATGAATTAACTCCTGAAATATCAAAATATATATATATATAGATGGATTGGATAGATGATACCTTGAGAGCAAGAGCACGATAGGCCTTCTTGATATCGGCTGAGGAAGCATCAGGCGATACACCGAGCACGGCATAGTGGTTCTGGTGGCCGTTGGCGGTGGCTGACGTCACCACCGGGGACCGTAATCGGCGGCTGATACTGCGGCCACGGCAGTGGGGCCAGCAGGACAAGGGGCCAATCGGAAGGTCCCGATTGGGGGTATGTGTGATGGAAGGAGAACCATCAATTGAGGTGGGAGTGGGCCCCAACAAGAGATATGACTGCATGTTTACAGGATTTACGGGCATTTAAATCAAATTAATGCCCGTCACTGAACAGAGAAGGCAGCAGCCTGGGGTAGACGACGATGGGAGGAGATTATGCTAGTCACACTGCGGGTCACTTTAGATATTTTGTGGACGTCAGACGTCAGACGATGGGAGGAGATTATGCTATTTTTATTTTAATATGAGATCTATAAGTAACCATATATATAAAATAAAAACTCTCACATGTACATTTAACGATTGATGTTTGTCCTGATACAAGCTTGTAACTATCTGCTTACTAATAACAGTAACCATAATATAACATAATAAAACAATAACCACATAATTGTATGATAGTAATCAGAATAGGTTTTAATGGTAACCAAAACATAAATTTCATGTAATGAAACCCAGTTTAGGCAATCCATGTATACTAAACAATTACATATTCACCAGAATAAAAATAAGTGTAACAAAAATCTCACATCGAGGGCACAATAATAGTAGCCAAACCATAAGGTAACAGTAACCAAAACAAAATAAAGAAGTAACCAAATAGTTATATGAAAAGTAACCAGAACATATTTTAATGGTAACCAAAACAGAAACAACCTGTATATCCAACCCAGTTTAGACAACCTGTGACGCCCCCAAAATAGGTCCATTCCATCCAACCCATTCTGAGTCGCCAAATACATGGTACAGAAATAACTACAACTTTATTAATACATTTATCGTGCAAAATACGACAACATATATACTGTGAGTTTAAATACAGATATTGCCGTCTAGACAATATTCACACGCAAATAAATCTCCATCATAATTATTGATACATTATTTTACAAAAATGGTGAGGACTACTAAACAACTCTCTCTAGAACCTTCATTACATCCCCCGACTCGTACTCGTTACATTCTCGTCTCCTGAGAAGAAAAATAGAACAACAAGAAAAAGGGTGAGCTCAACTAGCCCAGTAAAAAATATTATGACTAAGATAATGTACAACAAATTATCCTTAGTCTTCAACATGGAAAAAATCTGATAGAATACAATAGACAACAAGTTTTAGATCAACAACTGCAGCGGAAACAACAATTCATTAGAAGAGTTAAGTAGAGAATGAAATCTACTAACATCTATGAATTTAAAAGTCCATCATCAATATTTTATCCCTGTAACATCAATCAGTATATATCTCAAATCAAATCAAATATTCATCTTTGCACTACAGGCCAAAGATATTCATCAGTTGGTCATGTTCATCTAAACACCTGTTCATCTTTGCACTACGGGCCAAAGATATTCATCAATTGTTCATGTTCATCTCAACACCTGTACATCTTTGCACTACGAGCCAAAGATATTCATAATAAAATCAACCATCTTTGCACTACAGACCAAAGATATTCAGTAACACCATCATTTAGGACTGAGGATGATGAAAAATATTTTAAAGGAAACGAATCCAGTGAAACAAAAGAACAAGTATTAAGGATTCGTACTCTAAACAATCCGAGTTCAAAAATACTTCATAAATAATCATACTGAAGTAAAATTCAAGAATGATCAAAACATGGATACAATCAAAGCTAGTATCCAGAATATATATTTTGGACAAAAAGAAGAAATTTCATTTTTCGATAAATAATGCCGTATTCGTGAACAGTAACTCCGACACCAAAAGATAGAAATTTCACAAAAAATATCATCACGTTTCGTGAATAGTACTCGTAAATAGTAACTCGTGAATAGTAACTCATGAATAGTAACTCGTGAATAGTAACTCATGAATAGTAACCCCGACATGAAAAAGTTCTAAATTTGATAAAAAGTTCCAATCAACATTTCAACATAATGATATTGAAGAAATAATATCATTTTAGAAGAAAATAACATCCCTTACCTCGAAAGATCAGTACTTCTAGCTGAAACACCGGATATAGGCTATGACTTGCACCGTATAGCAATACTCAAAGTATACTCAAAATACTCACAAGAATACGCTCGATAATATAGAGAGAGAAAACTTCAGTTTCTGGTGTGATTTTCAATTCTAACCTAAGCACCTATTTATAGGAAAATGCTTAGAACACCAAAGTAGAAAATTTATTATATTATTAATATATATATTAAGTTTTCTACGCCAACCCATGTATATGATTTTCAGCCATTGAACACATGCTCCCTTCTAGAAAAAATAAAAAAAAATGTTTTTCTTTTATAAAATAATTTAAACTTTCAAAAATCAATTATTTCGGAGCTTCAGAACTTCAATAATTCATAATAAATAGTCCTTTTGCCAGAAAATTCAAATCTGGCGAGTTTTTATAGAAAATTCAATTCTCTACAACTTTGCAGAAGAAAGTTTTTCTAAATTCCAAACAGAAATTGACCGAAATTCACAAACGGACGATTTTACAGGCTATAATCAAATTTCAGTCAATAAATGGGGTCCACCAACATGAAAAACATGTTTTAAATATTTTTGGTAACACAAATACTCCTCCTACACATATACTCATATATCCCACATTCATCGTAAAAATATCATCATTATTATATTATTAAAATATAATAATATATTTAAATGAATTATTTTATCAGAAAAAGATAAAATATTAATTTTTAACAATTGTCACATTAAAATTTTTCTCCATCTATATCCACATAAAATCAATATTTTCCTCATCATATGAATCAATAATTAATTATTCACAAATAATATTACAAAATTACAATATTGGCAACCAGGCCGTTCCCAGGAATGAGGGGGCTTTCCAATAAGAATTTCTCCTTACTGGCGCGCAATTAGGTGACCAAACCTCTCCTTAGACAGAACTTTCTAGACATTGCCAATAATGTTATCTAATAATATTATTCAGATAATATGAATTATTGCTTCGATAATGAAAAATACTGTGTAGTGACAATTATTGAAACAACAGTAATATAAAATATCAATGCAGCAATTATTGAATCAATAACATAAAATACTGAACAGTAATTACTGTAACAATTATTGAGTAGTGCCTTCTTACGTAAGAATCAATAATTGGTGCAATACCGTGTGCTACTGTGCAACAACGCGTATTACTGTGTTTTAACCACCGGGTATTCCAACAGTATTAACGGTAACAACTACGCCGTTATTTTTAAACAACTTATATTTGTCGTTTTCTTCATCCAATTACTTTCCGTTATGGGGCCCACAAAAGACTGCGCCGTCGTACGAATATTCCCCGACAGCAAGAATATTCCACGACCAAACGAATATTCCCCGACAATAATGAATATTTTATAACCACCTGTTTATTCGAAATATTTGCGCATTTTTCCCATAACTTTCCACATTAATCAAATCAACCCTTACTATTTGAAAATAATAAATAAAGGAAATTCCTTTTTATTTAAAAATTTTCGGGGTCTTACAACCTCCCCTCCTTATGAAATTTCGTCCTCGAAATTGACGTACGTAACTGGTGTTTCAAAAAGGTAAAGATACCTCGCTTTCATTTCCGTTTCCAACTCCCAGGTCATTTCCTCAATAGCATGGTATCTCTATAAAATTTTAACTTGTAGTATGACCTTCGTGCGTAGGACATGCTCCTTCCCATCCAACATCTTGATAGGTACCTCCTCGTACGTTAAGTCTTCAGCTATTTCGTCCGGTTCTAACTCAATAACATGGTTCGAGTCGTCCACATCGGTAAAAAAAACGTTATAAACACGCGACATACATGGCGGTAAAACGAGTCTATAGGCCACAGTTCCTATTCGATCGAGAATTTCAAATGGATTAATAAATTGAAGGTTTGAGCTTTGCTCACATCGCCAATTCTCGCTTTTGGAATAACAACTTCTTGCACCTCCTTCTTCAAATTCATCAGCTCCGGTGTGTAGCTTGAACAGCTTTAACTTTATCGATTAAAGTCGATTATACTCGTATATCATCACGTGGGTACCTAGAGTTTTTATCTCCATCTCTATTATTTGTAAATTATACGAAATGAGTCTTTGACAATATCGTACTCGTACTTGTATACGATCTTCTACTCAACCCGTCAGCTACCACGTTCGTTTTTCCAGGATGGCATGGTTAGAACATGTGCTGAAATGAGTCTCCTCTTGAGTTCTTCGAAGCTCTTCCCACATTCCTTGCTCCATTCGAATTTTGTATCTCTACGAGTCAGTTGCGTTAATGGAATAGCGATTCGAGAATATCCTTTAACGAATCTCCGATAATAACCAACTAAGCCTAGAAAGCTACGTATTTCGATTACCGACTTAGGTTGCTCTCAACTGCGACTCATATCCCAACCTTGGATAGCACGTTACAATGACACCTATCAGTTTACTATCGCACGAATATTGTGTCCCCTACGAAGAGTCTGGCTTCGGTGCATTCCACAAAGGAAGTCACAAGATAAAGACTCGGGTACCAAATTCTACAGTTGGGTTTTTAACTCCTGAAGTTCAATAGGAGCCATGAGATTTTAGAAATGGGTTTTGTACCGGGTTCAAAGTCGATACAAAATTTAATATCACGCTCTGGGAGTAAGCCAAGAAATTCTTCAGAAAATACGTCAGGAAAAATCAATAACAACGGGAATATTATTCAAATCTGATGTGTCTTTATTCAAATCCATCACATGGACTAAGAAAACTTGACATCCGTAATAAATGAATGACCTCATGGCTTGATATGAAAATGATTGGCTACAATGGTTTGATTGTTTGAATTCGAATAACAGGTTGCTTAGGAATATGAAAACTAACAACCTTACGAAAGTAATCAATTTCGGCATGATGAGTAGTTAACCTTAAAATCATATCAAAAGCAAATATCTCTATAGAAATAAGGTTAACAGGTAATGTGATAGTGCCAACCTGAATCAAGCAAGATTTCCAAACAACGGATGTAATGAAAGTTTCTCCTAACGGAGTCTCCATAAATAGGTCAAAGTCTAATTTCTCCGTAGTCAAGTTCAAACGTTGAACACAAGCAAGAGAGATAAAAGAATGGGTAGAACCGGTATCTAGTAAGGTATAAACTTCGCAAGAATTATAATTAACTAACCCGTGCTAACTTCGTTCGGGTTCCTCGCATTTTGACCGGTCACAACAAACACTCTTCCAGGAACTGTTGACTTTGACTTTTCTGGGACATCCTTTTGAGTCATCATTTCCGCTGGACTGGGTTTCGATACCGTACAATCTCGAGCGATATGCCCTTCTTTTCCACAATTATAGCATACCTTAAACTGTTGTGGGCAGTTTGGGCTGATATGTCCCTCTTTCCCGCATTTGTAACATACGACCGGTGGTCTTTCTCCTCCCTTGGAACCAGTTGGTGCTGGCACTGTCATCTTTACATGGTCGTTGTTAAATCTCCTCTTTTTAAAATCTCCTCCTGACTCGCTTCTTCTATTTTCATGGCTGTGATTACCACCAGAGTGGTTACCACCTTTGCCCGTATTCTTCTTTCTTCGCAGGTTATCGTTGTTCTGATGACTGCTGTCACCAGTATGATCCTGGTTATGGTCCCTCGGTTGAACGTACTCGTTATCTCGCTCTAACAATTGAGCCCTGTTGACAACATCTGAATAGATAGAAAATTTATGAGAAATGAGATACTGACGTATGCCAGGTTTCAAACCTCTCAGAAACATCCGCGTCATACGTTCCTCATTCTCCCCCACATGAGGTGCAAACCTGGATAACTCCGCGAACTTCGTCTCGTACTGGGACACCGTCATGTTATTCTGCTCTAGTCTAATAAACTCCACTTCCTTCATATGGCGAATACTTTCAGGAAAGTATTTTTCGTTGAAAAGTTTCTGAAACGTCTCCCATGACATGCTGAGTGCGGCTGGATGTGTACGCTTCACAGACTCCCACCAGTAGTCTGCCTCGCCACGGAACATAAAGGTGGCGAATGGAACCTTCTGTTCCTCCGTGCATCCCAAGACATCGAATATCTTGGTAATTTGCTTGACCCATGTTTCCGCCATGATCGGATCGGGCTTTCCCTTAAATTCTGGTGGTCCCAACTCTTTAAACTGCTTAGCTGTGACCACCCGTGAATTGCTATCATTTCCTCCTGTATTTTGAACACGAGTCTCCCTCGTCTGGTTTTGCATGAACTGCAAAAAGCTCCTAAACATCCCGTCGTTCATCGTCTGCTCAGTGGTGTTGTTCACAGGAGGAACATTGCCAGCCTGTTGCACGTTCTCCTAGTTGGTAAGTACAGGCATCTCCACGGTCTCATTTACTCCACTATTAATATTCTCAGTCAACATTCTCAAACACTGTCATAAAATAAGGGTTAATTAAGGAAATCAATGTATCACATAATATCCTTATATACTGACCAACTAACAAATAAGCTTAGGTAGGACACACTAGCGAAGGATTTACTCGTCTCTCCCCTCCTAGTTCTATTCCCCGATCTCCGCCAGAGATCATATCCCTAAGCTCTGATACCAACTGTGACGCCCCCAAAATAGGTCCATTCCATCCAACCCATTCTGAGTCGCCAAATACATGGTACAGAAATAACTACAACTTTATTAATACATTTGTCGTGCAAAATACGACAACATATATACTGTGAGTTTAAATACAGATATTGCCGTCTAGACAATATCCACACGCAAATAAATCCCCATCATAATTATTGATACATTATTTTACAAAAATGGTGAGGACTACTAAACAACTCTCTCTAGAACCTTCATTACATCCCCCGACTCGTACTCGTTACATTCTCGTCTCCTGAGAAGAAAAATAGAACAACAAGAAAAAGGGTGAGCTCAACTAGCCCAGTAAAGAATATTATGACTAAGATAATGTACAACAAATTATCCTTAGTCTTCAACAGGGAAAAAATCTGATAGAATACAATAGACAACAAGTTTTAGATCAACAACTGCAGCGGAAACAACAATTCATTAGAAGAGTTAAGTAGAGAATGAAATCTACTAATATCTATGAATTTAAAAGTCCATCATCAATATTTTATCCTTGTAACATCAATCAGTATATATCTCAAATCAAATCAAATATTCATCTTTACACTACAGGCCAAAGATATTCATCAGTTGGTCATGTTCATCTAAACACCTGTTCATCTTTGCACTACGGGCCAAAGATATTCATCAATTGTTCATGTTCATCTCAACACCTGTACATCTTTGCACTACGAGCCAAAGATATTCATAATAAAATCAACCATCTTTGCACTACAGGCCAAAGATATTCAGTAACACCATCATTTAGGACTGAGGATGATGAAAAATATTTTAAAGGAAACGAATCCAGTGAAACAAAATAACAAGTATTAAGGATTCGTACTCTAAACAATCCGAGTTCAAAAATACTTCATAAATAATCATACTGAAGTAAAATTCAAGAATGATCAAAACATGGATACAGTCAAAGCTAGTATCCAGAATAGATATTTTGGACAAAAAGAAGAAATTTCATTTTTCGATAAATAATGCCGTATTCGTGAACAGTAACTCCGACACCAAAAGATAGAAATTTCACAAAAAATATCATCACGTTTCGTGAATAGTACTCGTGAATAGTAACTCATGAATAGTAACTCCGATATGAAAAAGTTCTAAATTTGATAAAAAAAAGTTCCAATCAACATTTCAACATAATGATATTGAAGAAATAATATCATTTTAGAAGAAAATAACATCCCTTACCTCGAAAGATCAGTACTTCTAGCTGAAACACCGGATATAGGCTATGACTTGCACCGTATAGCAATACTCAAAGTATACTCAAAATACTCACAAGAATACGCTTGATAATATAGAGAGAGAAAACGTCAGTTTCTGGTGTGATTTTCAATTATAACCTAAGCACCTATTTATAGGAAAATGCTTAGAACACCAAAGTAGAAAATTTATTATATTATTAATATATATATTAAGTTTTCTACGCCAACCCATGAATCTGATTTTCAGCCATTGAACACATGCTCCCTTCTAGAAAAAATAAAAAAAAATGTTTTTCTTTTATAAAATAATTTAAACTTTCAAAAATCAATTATTTCGGAGCTTCAGAACTTCAATAATTCATAATAAATAGTTCTTTTGCCAGAAAATTCAAATCTCGCGTGTTTTTATAGGAAATTCAATTCTCTACAACTTTGCAGAAGAAAGTTTTTCTAAATTCCAAACAGAAATTGACCGAAATTCCACAAACGGACGATTTTACAGGCTATAATCAAATTTCAGTCAATAAATGGGGTCCACCAACATGAAAAATATGTTTTAAATATTTTTGGTAACAAAAATACTCCTCCTCCACATATACTCATATATCCCACATTTATCGTAAGAATATCATCATTATTATATTATTAAAATATAATAATATATTTAAATGAATTATTTTATCAGAAAAAGATAAAATATTAATTTTCAACAATTGTCACATTAAAATTTTTCTCCATCTATATCCACATAAAATCAATATTTTCTTCATCATTTGAATCAATAATTAATTATTCACAAATAATATTACAGAATCACAATATTGGCAACCAGGCCGTTCCCAGGAATGAGGGGGCTTTCCAATAAGAATTTCTTCTTACTGGCGCGCAATTAGGTGACCAAACCTCTCCTTAGACAGAACTTTCTAGACATTGCCAATAATGTTATCTAATAATATTATTCAGATAATATGAATTATTGCTTCGATAATGAAAAATACTGTGTAGTGACAATTATTGAAACAACAGTAATATAAAATATCAATGCAGCAATTATTGAATCAATAACATAAAATACTGAACAGTAATTACTGTAACAATTATTGAGTAGTGTCTTCTTACGTAAGAATCAATAATTGGTGCAATACCGTGTGCTACTGTGCAACAACGCGTATTACTGTGTTTTAACCACCGGGTATTCCAACAGTATTAACGGTAACAACTACGCCGTTATTTTTAAACAACTTATATTTGTCGTTTTCTTCATCCAATCGCTTTCCGTTATGGGGCCCACAAAACACTGCGCCGTCGTACGAATATTCCCCGATAGCAAGAATATTCCACGACCAAACGAATATTCCCCGACAATAATGAATATTTTATAACCACCTGTTTATTAGAAATATTTGCGCATTTTACCCATAACTTTCCACATTAATCAAATCAACCCTTACTATTTGAAAATAATAAATAAAGGAAATTCCTTTTTATTTAAAAATTTTTGGGTTCTTACACAACCCATGTATACTCTCACATGTACATTTAACACTTGATATATGTCCTGATACAAAGTTTGTAACTATCTGGTTACTACCAGAAAATAAAATGGATACCCTTCTATGCATGTTTGGTTAACAACTGCACCTTTCAAATAATGTATCAGACACAACTTAATACGAACCAGCAAACAATGTCAAATAATTGATTATATAATCAAATATGTAATTCCATTTACATAAGCTCCAATAAAATATTACATACTCACTAACCATAACAAATGGTTATGGATATCCAACAAAAATCAAAGAACGAAACACAATTCAGAAGGACAAGACAACGACAATCGAACAAATCAAAATCTGGTACAAATCTTTCTGAAATTTGAGCTTTTTGGCTGCTACTACTTTCTTCTTCATGGCTGCTCTCATTCTTTAGAAACGACTTCTACATTATGAACCTGTGGGAGGAAGAAAAATACATTTGGATTAGTGAATAAAGAGTCCATGTAGGATGTGTTTGTGGAAATAAAAGCAGAACTAAAAGAACATAAACCTTGTAGAAGATATCTGAAGGAATTTATAAAAATAATACATCAATGTACACTAAGAAAATACATGGTATAACCATACTAAAAAGTAACCGAATAGTTATATGACAGTAACCAAACCATGTTTTAATGGTAACCAACACAAAAAAAAAATATGTAGACCAAACCCAATTTAGTCAACCAATGTATACTAAGCAAATACAAGGTAACCAAAATAACATAAAAAAAGTTACCAAAATCCCAAATTGAGGGAACACGAATGGAAACAAAATCCCAACTCAAGGAAACAAATTAGAATCCAAATCAAAAAATAACAGTAACCAAAAACATACTAAAGAAGTAACCAAATATTTATATGATAGTAACCAAAACATGTTTTAATGGTAACCAATACATAAACAACATGTACACCAAAACCAGTTTAGTCAACCATATATACTAAGCAAATACACGGTAACCATAACAACATAAAAAAGTAACCAAAATATCAAATCAAGTTAACAAAAATGGTATCCGAATTTCAAGTTAACAGTAACCAAAACATAATGCAGAAGTAAACAAACAGTTATATGATAGTATCTATTTTTTATTACTTGAAGCTACAACGTAAATATTACATTAAGCCCCCATAAATTGGTCTTGTGTTAGTATATGATACAGAAGTAAAATGACAAAATGAAGATGAGACAATCATGATCATTCTAAAGCAGACTAGATATGTTAGTAACCAAAATATATTTTAATGGTAACCAAAAATCATAAGCTAACAGTAACAAAAAATATACTAAAGAAGTAACCAAACAATTATATGTTAGTAACCAAAATATATTTTAATGGTAACCAATACATAAACAACATATAGACCAAACACAGTTTAGTCAATCCATGTATACTAACCAAATACATGGTAACCAGAACAACACAAAATAGTACCCAAAATCCCAACTCAAGGGAACAAAAATGGTATTCAAATCATAAACTAACAGTAACAAAAAACTTACTAAAGTAACCGAACATTTATATGATAGTAACCAAAATAATGTTTTAATGGTAACCAATACATAAACAATATGTACAATAAAAACCAGTAACCAAAATATAATGCAGAAGTAACCAAACAGTTATATGATAGTAACAATAACAAAATTTAAATTAGCACACCTTTAAAATTTTTTGGGTTGGAAATATCTTCTGGCTATGAACTTGAGCTTCTGTCTTAACTACAGGAACATCAAAATCAAAATCCAATTGTACAAACCCAAATAAATTTCTTCAAGTCCTTAATAAAATCACCCTCTATTATTCTTTTCCTCTTTCTATCATTCTTCCTTGTATCAATCATTCTATACAAAACATAAAAATAATACAAATCCAAACAATCAATACTTCATTCTGTTAGAAACATAGCGTATATATATGATCATATTGACAATTAATTAGTAGAATGAGAATTAACAGAAATTAGAAGCAGACCTTAAAGAGAGAAACCAGAATCCTTTCAGTTGGAGAGAGAGTTGGAGAGAGAAAGTCGCGTATTCGACTGTGTGATTTGTTGATTAACAAGTGTAACAAAAGTAAATTAAAAAACAATTAATTTACGCCACCAATTTGTCTAACAAACTGTGATGAAGAAGAAGAAGAGAGAGAAATACGAGAACAAAAGTTACGGAGAAGGAGAAGAAGAAGAAGATTTTAGAGAGAGAAATATCATGCGTTTGAAATAAAAATTCACCAGATAATGATCCCCTAAATTAAGGAAACTGCCCATTAATATTAATCCCTTAATTTAAGGACTTTTAATTGTATTAGTATTGAAAATAAAAATGATAAAGTGTAGTATTTTTATAATTATTTTATGAGTGTATAATTTTTATAATTACTTTCATAAATGTACTAATATATGTAATTAATCCAATTAGAAATTTGTAAACTTTAGGGGCCGAAATTAAACTTTAGTAGTTTAATAAACAGGCCCTGCCCCCACCTGTCTACTTTAGGATGTGTAATATGACAAGTATTCAAATAAAACCCAGTTCCCATGTTTTCATCCCACATTTCAAAAATTGCAGAAAGAGGAAGACTTGGAAAAAAGGAAGGAGGCTATAAAAATTAGGTTTGCTCGTCACCTATTTCCACCAAAAAATGTAGGTTATTTTTGGAAAATAATTACTCCCTCCGATCCTTAATATAGGTCGTTTTAGAGAAATATTTTTGTTCCTTAATATAAGTCGTTTTAGAATTTTAAGTAAGCATTAATTGCTTAGTTTCCAATAGTACCCCTAATATTAAATGTAACTTTGGTTCTCCCAATATTTTCTGCCCAATAAATAACAATCTCTTATTTCAATACAAGGGTAATATAGACAATTGGTATTATAGTTAATGCTATACAATCATTACTTTAATGGTTGTGCATAACCTTAAAACTACTTATATTAAGGAACGGAGGGAGTAAATGATTTGCTTGACCCTTTAAATTAAGCACCAGTATTGTAAATCCGTCCACATTCAAACCCAAGAAAAAAGCCACACCTCTCTCTTCCCCTTTCTCCACGGCCAAATAAAAGAAATTTCTCGTATATATCTATACCCATGTTTTGTTTTTGATCCCCATTAGTGCATACATCTCTCTTTATTTCGATATTAGCTCTAAGGTAGTATTATGATTATGATTCCCCCCTCCCTTTCAATTTGGCGTTAGTTTTCTTTTTAGAGCAAAGTTTATAAAATTCACAATGTTTGATCAGGATCACCTATGTATATATGTATTTGCATTGTTGATTCGTATATTTGATTTGGGTTTTCTTTATTTTTGATGTTAGTGTGTATTGTATTAACAAGAGAAACCATATGTGATCTGCATTGTTGATTAATATATTTGAGTTGGGTTTTCTTTATTTTTGATGTTATCGTGTATTGTATTAAGAAGAGAAGTCATGTGATTTGCATTGTCATTGCTGGCTGGTGTAGAAATATCTTCTTTTCACAACTTGGGCACTTTAATTTTGTTGGTTTTATCCATGAGAGTGAAATATGCAGAAATCTCTTTGAACTTATTACAGTTTCCCCCCAAAATACTTGAATAAGGGTTTGTTCGGATAAATTTCATAAATGCCAAATACTTTTTTTCCTCCCTATGAAATTTGGAGCAATGTGATCTCTAAATGTTTATCATTGGAAGTGAAGATGAATGGTACTGTAATTGCATTATGTTTCTCTTCTTTACTATGTTTTCTATGGGTTATTTTAGTTAAAACAACGCAGAAATTTGTATGAAAGGAGAAGTGGAAGATCTTTATTTCCCAACAAAATGGGACTGTGTAACTGTAATGATAGTGATAAGAACTACTTGGTTTTGTAATTTGTTCTAGATAAGATCGTATGTGCTATAAATTTTGATTTTCAAGGTTATGATGGAAGTTCATGTTTTGTTACAACAATTTACATTGTATTAATTGAGAGTAAAGGCTGTAGTAAATAGGAAAATTCGTGGTGGATATGTAACTAATTTGACTTCCGTATAATTCCTCCCTCTTACCATGCGAACAAATTGCAAACCGATGAAGATTTGCATTGTTGAAGTACTTTATGGATTTATATTCTGTTTTTTTATTGTACTAACAGCTTTCTGCCGTAAAAAATCAAAGTGTAAGCGGGTATGCCTTTTTTATATTAAAAGTGGGTTGTTTGATAGATTATTGACTGCCAATCTGCTTGATATGGTATATAACTGTGTGGACATTAACTTGTATTTTTTTTGGTTGAATATACAATCACTTACAACTTTTTCAGTTATTGTAAAACTTTGATTTTAGATAATTTTTCTAGTGTAGGAAAGAGAAGAGTGCCATTTCTAATGGCTATCCCAGGTAATTCAACAAATATTTTCTGGCATGAATGTCCAGTTGGGAAGGTAGAAAGGCAAAAACTGCTTAATCAACAGGGATGTGTTGTATGGATTACAGGTCTCAGTGGCTCAGGTTTGTAAATGAATTAAGTTGTTAACTCTTATAATGAATTCATAAATACTTGCTGTCTCTTACTCATTATTTCCTTTCTATTCTCTCTTTCTTTTAGATACTGGTTATTCTGGCTAGAAACATACATGTTAATTTTTAAGATAACACAGTTTGTAACTCATTGAGTAATTCCAATTCTGTTTTTTATAGCATGACATCTTGATTGTTTATGGTCAGCTACATGGAGCTGTTTTTGGTTGCTCTGCTCTTTGTAGAGCTATATAGTCTTTGTTCATACGCGGAACGTCATGTTTTTCCTCTCACTATCTAAACATCACTTCCTTTTGTCATTTAGTGACTTAACTTGAATTTTATCACTCATGTAACATTGTTACTCCAATCTTTAAACAATGTCAGATATCTTGGAAAAATTTCAACCATCTTTGTCCTCAATCAGTTTCACGTGTAGGCATTCTAATAAACAATTTCATATTTTAACCTTTATAATATACTATTGCCTCTCTTGGTTCAACATCCTTCACCTTTTCATGCTTCGGCAGAATCCTTGGGTGTCAATCCCTTGGTTGCCACAAACGCCTCTTTGGTGCTACTCATGAGTTTTATTGGATCCACTAGTATGTGACTTAAATGTTGAGTTTTACTGGTGTCTCCTTTCTTCATGGCTGCCGGATTGAGCTTTAGCTTTGGAAGAAACAAGATTTGTTATGAATTTCCTACATTTTAAAAAAAAATAAGCTTCATTGTGTTCCTGATACCTGGGGACTTGTTTATGTTGGTGGAAGTCAGTTTTCATTATGATCAATTTACTAACTGATTTTCTTAATGGTAGCTTAACCTTGTCTCTCTTTTTTTCATATAACTTTTTTTAATTAGATATGTTTCCTATAACTTCTATTTTAATCTGAATTTAGATTTGAAAATTGACCTAGCAACAGGATAGCCCTCAACCTCTTACCATTACCCAAAATTATCATCCGTAAATATGAGATTACGGAAGGTTATAGTAGACATAAACCACCTATAAACTTTGCAGTAGGCCTGTAGGCAGCGTGTCACACCAGTTCTTTAAACTAATTTCTCCCTATGTTCCACTAGAATAGTCCCATTAGTCAATTTCTTTTGTTCCACAAAAAGAGTCCTCTTTCTATTACTAATAATATATAATATATTGATACAATGTCCTCAAGTCTGCCAAATTGGCATCATAATTTCATTATCATGCCACGACTAGTAAACTGACTAGCTTATTATTTGTAGGGGTAAACATGGAACACACATCCTTAATATTTGTAATTTTTAAAGTGGGACCCTGTGTGGATTAGATTTTGGATGGAGGATTAAGAATTCAAGAAGAAATTGCGAATTCTGAGCCTCACCATTACATTGCTAATATATGATGGTGAAAATACATTGATATCACTATTAAGTGATAGTGGACTAAACCATATTCTACATTGCTAGTAAATCATAATACCAGAAATGCTTCGTATCTTTACCATCTCTTAAATGACCCGTTGTTCATGTTCAGGTAAAAGTACACTTGCATGCTCTTTGGGTAGAGAACTACACTCCAGGGGAAAGCTTTCTTACATTCTTGACGGAGACAACCTTAGGCATGGACTAAACAAGAATCTTGGTTTCAAACCAGAAGATCGCACTGAAAATATACGCAGGGTTGGTAAGTATTGATCTGCCTAAAAAAGTATTCATTTTTTAGTCAATTGGTTTATATGAAATCCAGGTTTTAAGTCAACTAATCTAATGGTGAATAGAATAGATTAAACAACTTAATTGCTTCAATTAATTTGTGCTAAAAAGTCAGTGGAGAGGAAGAAGTTGTTTTTGTCCTCGCCTGATGCAGTGATCCAACTGGGAGTGTTTCATAAGTTGCAGTGTTGCTTATCAGAAATTCTACTAGTAAAAAAGAAATGAAGGAATATTGATAAAGGTTGCCAAACTGGGCGCAGATGGCATATACCTCCATCCTTTAAAGGATGTCCAAACTCTGAAAGTACACTAGAATTTTGTCCAATGACTTTAAGTACACAATCCAAATACAAAATATGGTATAAATACTAATTTATCCCAAATTGCACATATCTCCATACAAACTGTAACACGTAATCCCAAATCGAAAGATAATGAAAAAGTTTGTCTGTATATAAGGAATTGAGTTATTAACAATAGTACCTTCAGTCATGACCTTTTGGGTGAGCCTGTGGTGGGCTAAGATAAGATGGCTCAAGAAAATACTATTGAGCTAGTGGTTTAAGCCTTGTTTTTATGAATTTGATTCGATTTAGACTTGAGATTTGACTCAAGATTTGTTTTTCCGTTATCGGGATTTGACCCGGGTTGTTTCACAAATGCTCCATTCCCAAGTTAATTATGGTACTTGTGTTCAAGCAAAAGGGTATAGTTGGAATAATGTTAAACTCTTATCTCTAATTTGACAACCTTAATTTTTGTGCACATTTTAATTTTGGACATCCTTTGGAGGACAAGAGGTTGCAGTAGTTTTCTTGGGAGCAGGAAAATTTCAACTGAAGGGTAAAAGCAAAAGATAAATAACTGTGTCTCCACTTATAACCAATGGTTTGCAAGGGAAAAAAAGTGGTGAGGCGGAGGGGTAAAATCTGGATGCAAATGGCCAATGCCAATAAATTAAGCAATCTGATCTGCATATTATAAAGGCAGGTTTAGTATCGTGCTAATTATCTGAGCTGGCATATAACTGTACACATAATGATGGAAGTAATACAAAGCTGGGGTCCTGCCTATCATTTTTTGTTAATCTTGTGTAAATTTTTCTTACTTTGTCTAATTGTCATCCATTTAGGGGAAGTTGCAAAGCTCTTTGCTGATGCTGGATTAATTTGCATTGCTAGTCTCATATCTCCTTATAGAAACGACCGTGATGCTTGTCGTGCAATGATGCAAGATCCAAAATTTATTGAGGCAAGGCTTCTTGAAGATATATTTTTACATAAGGAGGATGAACTTACATTTCAAAGCTGTGTGCTTACTTGATTTATATTATTTCAGGTTTTCATGAACATGCCCCTAGAAGTATGTGAAGGAAGAGACCCAAAAGGCCTTTACAAGCTTGCACGTGCGGGAAAGCTTAAAGGTGCGTCTTTTCAAAGCATAATTTGTCTCTGGGATATCACCGTGTTGCTCGTATCCTTTACAAATTTTCTGAACTTGGCAAGATTACTTTCCCTAAGATTAGCAGAAATGTTGCACTGAAGAAAACGGTGAATATAGAAGTTCATAGTAGTGTGGGATTTTTAGCTTTATAGTTCATCATTATTTTATGGGTCTTGCTGCTACTAGGGTAAAGATAGGTTCAATTGAGTAACTAGGCATTAACTTGATCTAGGACCTGCAGCTGGGGAAATAGAAACTCTTCAATTATGTTTTCAGTATGGGTTTGTGTTATTGACCTCTTTATCTGCTTCTCCACTTTATTTCTTTGTGTTCCAAATCCCATTGTTATATTATGAAGTAAAAATGATCCTCTGTAGGCTGATATGTATCATGGTTACAGGAATTGCCTTTTTTGTCAAAATTGTTTGATGATTCATATATTCAGTGTTCAACTTATCTATTTCCGAAGGCTAGCCACCTTTACTTTGAGACCAAAGTTGTTTCCTAATGCTTAACTTTTCGTTCTTAGTGGCTAGCAAGGAAAGTCAACTGAAATTCTCAAATATATATATATATATATATATATTGTTTTTTTGCCACATTTCAGGTTTTACTGGGATTGATGATCCTTATGAACCACCATTAAACTGTGAGGTGCGTACTCTTAAATGAATTCAGTCAAATTTTTGCTAGCAGCTAATCTAATTTCAAATGACCACTAAAATCATTGACAAACCAATAATTTTGGAACTAAAAGTTTCCCCTCCTTGTCAGATTGAAATACAACAGAAGGATGGAGTTTGCCCTGCACCGTCTGAGATGGCAGGACAAGTAGTAACATACTTGGACCAGAAAGGATTCCTGCAAGCCGAGTGAATGATTATCCTCATTGAACTTTTGACCCCTTTTCGCTTATGACACAATGCGTATATGGTATCGTATATACTAATCCCAAACTGGGAAATAGGGAACTCTAGTAAAATTGATTTTGTAATCTTAGTCAATGGCTCAACATGTTTGGTATATAAAAGAGAATGAAGCTTTAGAGTTTTCCATGGTATTAAATCTCGAAGTCCATGGTTTTTAGTAACAACTATTGCTTTGATATTTATTTATTTATTGCCTTCTTGTTGGAAGGGACTTGTGTCTGTTATAGTAAGTTTTCTTTTGTAGGTAAATAATCCACTATAAGGTCCAAAAAGGGGAGATAGTCATGTTCATATGACAATTTAATGTACAAACAATATTAAAAAAAAATTCTTGTAGAATTCTGTTTGTTATCTAGCTTTTGTTTAAGGAGTTCTATTTGTTATGATACTGGTTCTAGTATAAAATGACATTATTCTCAATATATTATACTAACAAAATTAAGGGTGAATATGAAATTATATTTGAATATTCTGCAAAATTGGTTTGTTTTGTACCAAGCAATTGAATTATGGATCAAATGAATTATATCATACCTTGCATATCTCATTTAGTGACGGATCAGGCGATGGTTCGGTATGTCGTTATAAGTTTGGTCCATCGTTATATGTTGTCCGTCGTTAAAATTTAAGACGACGATTTTCTGATATAGCGACACGGCTTATAGAACTTATTATAGTAAAATTTGTGATAATTTGACCGTAATTGGATCTGTCCTTTACCATTAATAGCCAAGGATAATAATGTCTTTATTTGACAATCTTCAAAGTGTAAACAATTTTGTTTTGGTCAATAATGTTCAAATTATAAATTAGAACTAAAAATCAGGATTGGACATTTCAACCCTTGTAAGGGACTGAATTGCATATCTGACCCTTCTATTTGTGATGTTTTTGCAAAACTGTTCCTTAAACTTTTTTTTTTAGTATAACCGTTCCTCGTAGATGTATTAATTATGCAAAAGTGTTCCTCCTTCTTTTTTCTATTAAATCATTTAACAGCTATTAATTGAGCTAGGGGCATAATGGGCATGACAAGAAAGGAAAAAGAAAATGAGAGGGAAAATATAATGGTACAACTTTTTCCCTCCAAAACAAGACAATTACTATAACTGCCATTTCTCTTCCAAAACAAATGGATGTGCAGGCTTCCAGTATACTACAGTATTTTTTATTTTAAGAAGAAAAAAAAACTGCACTTTTTTATTTTTTTAATAAAAATTGCTTTTTTATTTTTTTTAAGAAAAATAAGCTGCGTTTTTAATAAAAATGTTTTTTATTTTTTAATAAAAACAGCTTCTTCTTTTTTAAGAAAAATAAACAGCGTTTTTTAATTTTTTTTAAGAAAAATAAACTGCGTTTTTTTAAGAAAAAAATTTGCATTTTTTTTATTTTTTTAATAAAAATTGCTTTTTTATTTATTTTATGAAAAATAAACTGCGTTTTTTTAAGAAAAATAAAATAAAAACTGCATTTTTTTTATTTTTTAATAATAAAATGCAATTTTTTTAAAGAAAAATAAAGCAATTATTTTTGTTTCTTTAAAAAAATTCTTTTTTTATTTATTTTTATTTTTTAAAAAAACTGCTTTTTTTATTAAAAAAACTGTGTTTTTTTATTAAAATAATTATTAATAAATTTTAACTTTTAAAACTGAATTTCATTTTTTATTAGTTTTATTTTATTATGTTTTTGTTGTTTTTAAAACCTTAAAATGTTAATTTTTTTATTTTTAAAATATGTTTTTGATTTTTTTTGTCACGTAAGCAATATTTTTTATTTTTTTGCCACGTCAGCGCCACGTAGATAAAAACTTAACGTCTGTCAACTTTTTTTAACGGAATGACCCAATTTGAAAATAAGAATTAGTTCAATGAGTTAATTTGAAAAATTAAAAGTTCAATCGGATATTCAATAAAACGTGACAACTTCGATGGCCAAATCCTTAGTTTTGCTATTATGTTTTCCCTCTCATTTTCTTTTCCTTTCTTGTCATGCCCATTATGCCCCTAGCTCAATTAATGGATGTTAAATGATTTAACAGAAAAAAGGAGGAGAAACACTTTTGCATAACTAATGCATCTACGAGGAACAGTTGTACTAAAAAAAAAGTTTAAGGAACAGTTTTGCAAAAACATCACAAATAGGAGGGTCAGATATGCAATTCAGTCCCTTGTAAGGGAACTTGGGCCTAAGGAGAAGAAAGCTGAATCCAATCAGCATTTTTCCCTCTTTATTTATTCTTTACTCTCAATGGAAAAGGTAGCCTAGCAAAAATGGCCGATATTTCTCC
Source organism: Panax japonicus (assembly GCA_020205505.1). Taxonomy (NCBI): domain Eukaryota; kingdom Viridiplantae; phylum Streptophyta; class Magnoliopsida; order Apiales; family Araliaceae; genus Panax; species Panax japonicus. The sequence goes on along the minus strand of CM035109.1, from coordinate 5,491,799 downwards.
ATCATAGCAATCGCAGCCACCACCGCCATTGGTAAATTACAGCCCAATAAGAACACCAAACAAACAAACAGATTCTAGAGAGAGAGAAGAACAGAGAGATGGTGTTGAATAGCCATCTGGTGGTGGAAGTAGCAAACGTTTCTGCAAATGCTTGCCAATACATAGCCTGCAACCCAGAAAGATTAAACAGCGACCAAGTTTTGCATCTAATTTTCTGCTTTCCTTTTCAACAATTTCGCAATTTTGCGTTATGTCTCTGCACTGTATTTTGTTTTCCTCCCCATAACCCTTTTCATTCATCTTCTTCATCTTCATCATCATCAGATTCTGATTCTGATTTCTACGATCCCAACTCCGATTGATTGACCCATCAATACATATGTACAGTTTTGTTCTACCCTTTTTTGATTTGGTTTTTATTTTGACTATAACTGATGTTGTGATTCAATTTACTTGTAATACGAATTGAGATTAAGAAAATTTCAAATGTTAGCTGAATGATAAATGGGATACTTTTGGGTTTTGTATTTATTGGTTTAATAATGTTTTTTTGATTGATCTGTGTTTTAGTAGTTTATGCATTCAGAATTAGGGATTTACTGTATGTTGGTCATAATCATTAAAAGAAAGAACATTGATGATTTGGATCTATTACTGTAGGGTATGACTTGTTTGGATGTGAGTTTATCCATAAGTTCTGTTTGGTTACTTTGGTATGGACTTGTTGGATGCGAGTTTATCCATAATTGTTTTGGTTACTTTGATATGAACTTACTGGATATGGCTTTTTATCCATAACTGTTAGGTATGGATTTGTTGGATACAAGTTCACATATGTGGTACTTAATTGTGAAATCATTGACTAACTGAACATGTGACAATGTTTTAATAGTAACTGAACATGTGAGATTGTTAAGCATACTATCATTATCATTGTCATTGACACTAGTGTTTATCTTGAGATGTACCCAGCTAGTTTTGTTGTTATAAGGTCTGTTAAAAGATCAAATAATGTCCCATGGTTACCTATTCTGGTAAGGAATGATCATTGTTATTGTGTCATTTTCTTGTGATCAACCACATATTTCAATCACCGCCCCCCATGTTTTTGGCTCCCGAACCTGCCTACCTATATTCTTAAAGTCTTCCCTAACTGACTTGATTTTATATTGCAAGCCTAAAGTAACCTTGTTACTTAATTGTTGCTATCTGTAGAAAGCTTCTAAATTTGCTACTTATCAAAAAAGAAATCTTTGAACAGTTGTTCCTTTTGTTTTTCATTTGTACTTCATGATACAGATTAATTATTTTCTTGATATTTGACTTTAGTTTTGGATTCTTTACTATGAAACATGAAATTCAGAGTTGCATACGCAGCATAGAATTTAACTGTGAGAAGTATCCACCCTTATCCTATATTTATCTTGGACTAGGTTGTTTTCATCGTTTCTTTTTGGTCCATTGGCAATGGCAAAAACAGCAGGCATCCTCCCCCAATTCTGAGTCTGCAGCCCTTGGTGACGATTCACGTCTGGTGAACAACTAACAACAGACATTTCCAAATAGTCAAGTTGGTACCTTTTTTTTGAATTGAATTGAACTTGATTTTATGAATATATGCTATTACCACTCTTAGTGAGTCTGGAAAAGATTAAGAAAAGCTGATGATTAGAATTTTTTGTTTTGCTGCTCATTGCTGTTGAGAAGGTTAGCATTCTTCTCTTAAAATATCTTTGAAGTGTTAATGCAAACGTATCTGCTTGGTCTGTTCATGCATATAGTTCATACCCATAAAAAATTGTGTTGAGATTTACACATTTTGCTTCCTGGTGTTGATGCAAATGTATATGCGTGTATGGAGTTTTCTGTTACTCTTGATGCGGATCAAGAAAATTAAATAGCTAGTATTATTAAAATTAAATTGAAGATTTTGTTCCTATTATTAAGTTTATTTTGGAAAAATAGGAATTCATAATGTCTTATAGATTAGATTTGATTTGATTTGATTTGATTTGCAGAACAAGTTGTACTAGAGAGCAAATTATGTACCACTAGTCCACTATATATGTTAGAATAATCTATTAATTTGAAAAAGACTTGGATTAATATAATTTTGATATACCATTTGTGTATTTCTATTTCCCTTGAATGAAACGTCTTGGATTGGATTTGGTGATTGAATTCTCGTTTATCGTTTAGTGGTATCTGTCCAGTCATGCTGGTATGGCTTTTAGCATTATTGTATTATCCTGTAATTTCATTTAATATCAACTTTATTGACAGTTTGATGAATGATGTATAGCTTCCAGACTGGAATCAGATCATATTTTGCTAAATTGGGATTTCGAAACCAACAAGTCTTGCAGACCGGAATAGTGGATTGGAATATTGGACATTTTCATTTTATTTTTTTTTTGCTTACGACTCTCAAAAAATGTATAGTATTTATTCAACATAAATTTTTATAAAATATACTCCCCCCCGTCCCAAATTAACTGCTCAGTTTTGACTTTTTTTAAGTCAAATTGACTATTTTTAGAATTAATAATTAAGCATACATAAATATATTTCTAAAATTATAAAAATTAGGATTAGTAATAAATTGTATATACTTTCTTTTGGTTATATCTCTTCACATATATTTTAGCAAAATAGTAAAAGATTAATTTTAAAAATGGTCAATTTGACTTTAAAAAGTCAAAACTGAGCAATTAATTTGGGACGGAGGGAGTAGTATTTTAGGTGTAATTTGGATACATATACAAAAAACGGGGTTATACAGACTGTACAACCCTGTTTTTGTATATGTATCCAAATTACACCTAAAACACTATATTTTGTAAAAATTTCTGTTATAATAAATACTATACATTTTTTGAGAATCACAAACAAAAAAAAAATAGAAATGTCCAATAAACATGTCCATGTAGAAGGACTCTTTTGACACACTAAGAGGATTCTATTTACAGAAACTGAAGGGATGAGAAAAGGCCAAAAGGGATTTAGCTAACACAAAAATGGCTGCCAATACCCCTTGGGATATATTGTGTTGATGACATTTTCTTAATACCAAGTGGAATACTCCTCTTGTGGATATTATCAATTTGATTTAGTGAAAGAGCCTTAAATGTTATTTACTCAATTACTCTGGTTAGTGTTGAGGTTTGTTTGGATACTAGGGTTTGTAGCTATATTATTTGATCTCTGAACGAAATGTATCATTTGTGTTGCAAATAAATTGTATTTAAAATAAATTATTTTTAAGCGAATAAGATTTCAAGTACGTTTACGACTTCAAAAACACTAAATGGATCAAGGTTGATAAAAAAAAAGTAAAATTAAGCCAATTTTCGGGTATTGAGGAAGTATGATTTATGGGGACAACAAAATTCCAGTAGTGTGTAAAATGACAGTTTGTTGGACAACCCCAAGGTTGCTGCTTTCAGTTGTCATGGCAGGCTCTAACAATTTAAAAAATTAAATTGAAGAACCATAATTATATCAAAGGTTATCAAGCTTACTGGTTAGACTTCTTTTTTTATAGAATTTCTAATTTCTCTTGTGGCCTTTTCCCATTTATTTTTTCTACACTCTTAGAAACTTGATTTGTGTATAAGTTTCTCAAAGAAAAGCAAAAAACAAAAAACTTTGCAGATGCAATGATAACTTTGGGTTGTGCTTATGTAACTGTTAGGGAAAGTGAATGAACAATATATATATATATATATATATATATGGAGCTGATCTAGTTTGGACTCTTACATTTTGTTAAAATGCGGACTTTTTTAAACAACTAAAAAAAGTTTAATATTTTATGGAACTGAAATTTTTCTATAATACAGTGTTTGAGTGTGATTTGAATATATATAACAAAACAAGTATGTACAGACTGTACATACATATTTTGTTATATGTATCCAAAATCACACCCAAAACACTGTATTATGAAAAAAAATTCAAGTTCCATAAATTATTAAAAAACACAAATATATATATAGGGTCCGTATTTTAATCAGGTCCGGGAGTCCGGACCTAATCCTTATATATATTATATATGTTGTATACTAATGTAAAAAATCAGTATGTCAAGATTAGTATTTTATATTATGTCCTTAAGACAATTATGTTCTCTGTACGATTCTTAGAGTTTTGTAGCACTTGTCTGCCGAGATACAATGACAACGCATACTTCAACCCAGTCCCCTGCTCAGGTCTTTTCATATGTCTTGCTTTGTTTAATCCTGTTCTGGGCTTCTATTTTTTTAAGAATAACTTTACAAGCTTTTCTTCAATTATAACATGGAATTCTTCCCCCCTTTTCCTTTTCAATTCAATTACTGGGTTTCTGATTTGTGTTTTGCTTAATTTATCAAATTAAACCTTAGCTAATCATATTACCAGTTTATTTTATTATTTTCAAATTGTTTTTCTGTGGGCCATCAGAATGTATCGGCTGGTGAACTTGATGGCTTTCAACTAATTCAAGCTCATCAGGTAACTTTTCTATCTGGGTCTGGGCTCTGGACATTTACGAATATAACTGAAATGCTAATTTTTTTATTTTTATTGTTAATACCTTTATTGTTAATTTACATATGCAATTTTGATCTGCAGGAAAAGGCTGCCAGGCTTCCTCCTGTTGAAGAAATTAGAACGGTTCTTGATCAAAGCTTACGCGGCATGCTTTCTACTTTCTCTCAGGTTCCTTTTTCTTTTTTCTCATTGTTCATGTTTTTTGTGTTGTTTGCAAAACATGTGAAAGACATTAATATCAACATTTATTTAAGAAAAACATGTGATACTGTATGTATATTCTTTAATGTTGTCTACCTCACATAAGAAAACTAATTGCAACGTCCTATTAATTTTATGTATTCACGTTTTATTAATTTTGAAGGATTCTTGTGTTATACTTGCATTCACTATTGGGACAATATTACCTTTGAAAAGGCTTACATTTGGTTAATCATGGTTCTATAATTCAATTGTTTACACTCGTAGAATATGAATTTGACATTGTTTGCCTCCTTGCTTCACAATTGGTTATGCAATTGGTTCAACTTCTGCAATCCCCCTTCCATCGCAGAAGCACAAGGGTTATCCATCAGGCTCAATGGTTGACTTTGCTTGTGATGCCTACGGATCTCCAATATTAGCAGTCAGCAGCTTGGCAGTTCACAGCAAGGTTTGCTCCATCAATTTGGATAGTGTTATCATCTATCTGTAATTTTGGAATTATTAAGGTGGCTACTACCAAAGTGTTTCTCTGTGTACACGTATAGAGTGTATCTTACTTCGTCTTTTTTTTTATTTAAATTTTTTGGCTCTTGGAGTTTGATTGCCAACTTATATGTTCCTAGGTTGGTCTTCTTCTGTCTTTAAAGTATATTGTTGTTAAATCACACATGGTTTTCATTGATCACTGCACTACAATGAAAATTAATTTTCCAAAACTATTTCTGTTGTTCTGTATAATAGCATAATCTTGATCTCACCATAGGAATGTTTAGTACTCCCTTCCTTCCAAAATATAAGACCACTATTGGCTTTTTTAAAGTCAATTTGAGACATTTTAACTCATAATTGATATATAGTTATATAATTATAGTCAAATATACAATAACAAATATTGTTCTTTATAATTTTAAACTAGTACACATTGCACGGCACACATTTGCATGTGTCAGTAATTTTTGGATAATGAAAATTTAAAATAATTGGAGAAAAAATTGTGGAACTAACTAAGGATTCTTGTGGTTTCGAAGGATCTAGCTACAGGAGAACCAGGAAAAGAAAGCTTTACGCCCGCCCGCCTCCTCCTCCTCGGTCTAAAGAACGTCGGTTTTAAGAATGAGTGATTGCCCTTCTCTAACCCTTACTGCCCATCCCGTGAGCGGTATCATTCAGTTATAACTACACATATACTTTCAAAAATAAACTCAAGAACTTAGGATGAGAAAAAACTACACAAAAAAAAACTCCATCCCCCCTCCCACTTTATATAATTGAAGATAAATTATATCAATTTTTTTATTTGAAAATGTCTCAAATTGACTTTCAAAAAGTCAATAATGTTCTTATATTTTGGATGAGGAGGGAATATTTTATATTTATTGCATGTGAGTTATAATATCTGACCCCTACTTCTTGTTGGGCTCTTCAGAAACAAAGCTAAATGGTCAAGGTTAATGATTAGCATGGGTTTTTCTTGGTAATGATTCATGTGAGAATAAAAGTTGAAATTTGCATCCCCTTATATTTGTATTGTAAAACGCTCTTTTTATGTAACTAAACAAATCAAACTGGTGCTAATTTAAGTAGTTAATATACTTTTCCCCCTCGTTTATATTTTTTTTGAGTTTGTAGTCTACAATTTTGTCGGGTGATTTTGACACTTTTGCTTTGTGCAGGATCTCTTAGCTAATCCCAAGTGCTCATTGCTTGTAGCTAAAGATCCAGAGGATAGAACTGATTTAGTAATAACAGTGCATGGTGATGCTGTTTCTGTAAGTTTTAATTTTGTAGTATTTTATGTTTTTCTTATGAAAATTAATGTTTTTCTTAAAATAAATTTCTGTAAGCTAATCTGCTAATGTATAGGTGCCGGTACTTATCTTACCCCCCCTCCCCCCTCCCCCCCTTCCCCCCTTCCCCCCTTCTATATTTTCTTTCAATTGAACATCATATTTTACCACACTACTATATTGATTTTTTGTTGCGATCAATTATCTTATGTAGGTACCTGAAGGAGATAGAGAAAGCTGTTCGTACTGCATACTTGGCAAGGCATCCGGATGCTTTCTGGGTAGCTTTTGCTCACCATTTCTAGCTTGATAGTCTTTCATCGAGCTATATGTTTCCATTACTGATTTTGATGATTACTAAGCTAAACCTTATTGAAGGTCGACTTTGGAGACTTCCAATTTCTGCGCATCGAACCCAAAGTTGTACGTTTTGTCTCAGGTGTTGCTACAGCTCTATTGGGTTCAGGAGGTTTGTGTAGTATCCCATTTTCCTATTTATCGTATCTCATCTCTCCCTTTTATAATCTTCTTTATTTCCTTCTTTTTTTCCTTTTCATTGTTTTTGTTTCTGTTGTGGTGGACATGGAAGTTGGAACATTTGGATAACCTTTCAATCAAGTGGCTAGGCCCAAAAGGGTGGCATTTTAATGCATTACAGCTTAAGTGGGACGTCGATGTACATTCTTTTGTTGCTCCTGGTTTCTCCATTTTTATAATTATTATTTTTCTTTTATACTCCTTTCAGAATTTGACAAAGAGGAGTTTAGAGCAGCAAAGGTGGATCCACTGTATCAATTTTCGAAACCTGTCGCGGTATACCCTGCTACAATAATGCTTTGTGTTACAACTTTTTTTCAACATAAAGCCAACCTTGTCAATTCCTGTTTTAATCCCATTTAGTTTTCACTTTCAGTCCCACATGAACAAAGATCACGGAGAAGATACAAAGCTCATTGTGCAACACTCATTGTCGATTCCGGTAACCTGGAGTTCTCCTTTGAATAACTGCTTCCATATATATTAGGAAATGCAAGATCTGATCCTACATATTAGACCCCAACTTACTCGTACAAAAACAGCTTAAAAAGTTGCAAAGAAAGAGGTAGAACGTGTTGAAGGGTCTCTGTAAATTACTTATCATAATAGAAACTAGGGGGGAAGGGTATATTGACAAGTGTGTATGAGTACTGGCTGATATTGATACTTCTTAAGCATGACCTCCTATTTTTTTTATTCAGACTGTTAACAACTTGGAGCTTATTTAAAGAATAGCTTTATATGGTCTATGGTCTTTAGTTTCAATCAGAGAGTTTTAGAATGCTGTACCTGGATAGCTGATGTGTACTTTCAATTCTTGGGCAGAATTTGTGTGCTTATGGTTTCACATATTAGTTAATACATATTAGCCTATAGGAATTCTATCTAAAATAAAGTTGATAATTTGTACATGTCAAAGGATGAAAATTGATATATAATATTTCTCCAGGTGGACTTTGCTGACATTCTAGATCTGGATAGTCTTGGGTTCAATGTTAAGGTGAAGCTAATTTACCATTCCTTTTTACCTGACAGCCTTGGGACTTCATTATATTCTTCTCTTCTTGCATATAGTGGGAAATATTAACCAACAATTGAAAGCCTCTTTTATTGAATTGAATGGCTAAGTGGCTCCACTCAGGAGTTAACTTTATGAAGGGGCTGCTCTTTGCTATAAATTTATTTACATTCACTTCATATCACAAACCTCCCTTAGCTTCATGTCACAATCATGCTGACAATGCCTGTTTTTTATAAGGCTGGCTATAAAGGCACTACTCTCAAGCTTCGAATACCTTTCCCCAGACGTGCAGTAGATAGAAAGTGAGTATAAATTCTGAATGATTGTCTCGAATTAATAATAGATGCACTGATGTTTGATAGTTTGTTGTGCAAATGTCTCATCTGAAACTTCTTATATTTATCTATAACCAATGTTGGAGCAATATGCTTTTCTGTTAAATGGTACTAGGAAAGGGTTAGATAACAAAGAGAGGGATGAGGGGACG